>VYXH01000732.1:335576-384444 GCA_013397275.1 Burhinus bistriatus | reverse complement strand
GGGGGGACCGGAGCTCGGTAGCGCGGGCGGCCAGAGCAGGGCGCGGCGGGGAGCCGGGGCAGCCGGAGCTCGGGACGGTCTCAGCCCGGTGGAGGGGCGCGCCGGGCGGCCGCTCTCCTGCCTGTTGTTCCGCGAGAGCTTTTGACCGTTTTGCAAATTTTTCTCGGTTTCCTGTTTCTTGAAAGTCAGCCGGGTCCCCCCCGGGGCGCCCCCGCGGCGCCGGCTGCGGGGCGGAACCGGGTACTTCTCCGCAAAGTGCTGGGCGACCGTCGGGGGCGGCCGGTCGGGGCCGGCGAAAAGAGCCCTAAAAGTGGCCGGAGATGCGGGGCGGAGCGGGGAGCAGCCCGCCCCGGGGGGGCCGGGGCCCTGCGATACCTCCGGGGCCCTGCGATGCCCCCCCGGTCCTGGCCCCGGGGCCGAGCGAGTAGCCTCCTCCGTAGCAGGAATGTCCTGGGAGGATTTTGGGAAAGGAATGCAGCGGGGCTGCTTCCATCCTGCTCGGCACTGGAGCAGCCCGGGCTGAGAGCCGTGCCTGGTCCCCGGCCCCTCGAAGGTGAAGTTTGCAAAAAGTTGTGCCCAGCCAGAGTGGTCCCCAACACTCCACTCCATCCTCCATGGGACACGTGGGGTTGAGGACAGAGCCCGGAGCACAGCAGCGTGTCCCTGGGGTGCATGGGGCTCGGCAGCCGTCCAGGGGAGCAGTTTGGTTCTGGCAGTGGCAGTGCGAAGCTGTAGTCACTCAATGTGAAACTGCTTTGGCTGCACATGGGTGTCACAGAACCAGTTACTGTGAAGAGCGAGCGGGGCAGAGAAGGGGGAAGAGTGAGCCGTGGTGGAAATCGGAAGCGATTCTGGTACTTTCAGCGAGTTGCTGTGGTAACTGCAGAATTTGTCTCTAAAGGCCAGACAATGAAACCTTTACTTTTAGCAAGTTGTGACAGGCGACTCATTTCGTTACTGAGTTAATGGTAACTAATGGGCCCTTAGGTGGATGGTTTTTCCCAAATGGCATTTGTCACTTGGGGGCCTGATCTGGGATTTCTCTCTGTCAGTCCTCTGGCTGGAGGAGAAGGCAGAGCCTACCCTTAAGCCCACCCCGAGTTTATTTTTAGGTGAGCCTCTCAGCGCTGGGGCCATGTGGTCCCTGCCTGCCTCCATCACCCTGCGGGTAGGGGCCGCCATCTGCTGCAGCCCCCATCTCACCAGGCTGCGCGGGGGCAAGGCACTCTGAGGGTCTCAGTGAGCCTGTCTCTGGTCTGGGTGATGCTAGGAGATGCAGCCCTCCACTGCCGCCGCCACCCGGAACCTGCACTGGGGCTAACGCTCTCCTTCTGTTTGCAGGTTTACGGTGCACGCAGCTTGCCGAATCCTGCCTCAACGGGGGCAAGTGTGAAACTTTTCTCAACGGGACAGAGGTGTGCCAGTAAGTATGGAGGAGCCAGAGGATTTTCATCTCCCCCGACCAAAGTATTGACATGCGTGTTGACTTTGCTTTGAAGGCTCTGGATTTAATAGGGCAAGATGCGTTTTCTTTCCTGGAGTGGCAAGAATAACCTGCTTGTGTAGGAGTCACCGCGAGTCTGGCAGGATTGGGCTTTGTTCCTAGCTGGGTGGAAAAACATGGGCAAAGGGCCATGTTTTGCTGGTGTTAACCTATGCAGGCTGCCCTGCTGATGGAGCAGGAGGTAGGGCCGGCCTGTGGCACTCGTTGGACCGTTGGGCGGAGAGGGAGGCTGTCTGTCTGTCTGTCTTCCAGCGACTCCCTCCCAGCCCCGAAGTGTTGCCTTTCAGTCCCTCGCACCGTGGCAGTTCGTGGTGCGGTGTCCGGTACATCTCCAATAAACATTCAAGAGAGGTTTCATTGCGTGGCTCTGGCTCTTGGAGTTGCCCCATTGATGGCTGTGGGTCTGCATGGCATCGCCCGAGGCAGGCAGGGGAGCAGGGCCACCTCCTCCCGGAACCCTGCCAGCGCCGGTGCCAAGCTGTGGTCCAGCTCGGCATTCCTGGTGGGACCTGGCACCCAGGCAGGAGTTTTCTCCAAGCCAATTGTGGGGAAACGGATGTGTAAAGCGTTGGGACTCTTTGAAGGACCAACCGACCCACCGCAGCGATGGCCGATTCACTCCAGGCTCCCAGGGAACAATAACCAAGAGAAATGAATAAGACTCCAGCTCCCTTTTTAAAACTATTCCATAAAAGAAATGTGAATGGGCAAGGCTCTGTTTTCCGGCCAGATTTCCCCTCTGCCTGTTGAACGTGGCCTGAGCTGAGAGCAGGCGGGGAGACGTTCCCACCCACCCAAAATTTCCAAATAGGAAGTCCTCAGCGGAGGAACCTGAAGGCATTTCCAATCCCAACCTGTTGAATGGCAGTTTCCCTTGACAATTTGCGTTGCTTTTTGCAAATCCGCCTGGGTGCCGTTACTGTGCCCAGTAGCTGGGCACCTCCCACCCCCTTCTCCAAGCTGAGCCCCCCAACCCTTTGGTGCAAATAAATCAGCAAATCAATCAGGCACATGAGCAATTTAATGGACAAAGGCTGGGTCCCTTTGTGAGCCACTAATGAATGCACGCCACTTTTTTTTGCACAGAAGCCCTTACCAACGCTTGACGCTCTAAATCTTGTTTTCTTTCATTCAAAGAACGACAGCTGGGATTCGGTCGAAATTCGGCAGCTATTGTTAAGGGAGGCAGATTAATGCTGTGTGACTAATCATGTATGGCTTCCCAGAATGCCCAACCCTCCACCCCCTCCCCAACCTTACACCCCTCCTTTTCCTTGTGGTCATTCTTCCCTTTTTTTCTTAAGTCTCTGAAACTCCTGATTTACATTTCGTGTGCAGATGGTGACGGAATCTAATTAGATCTGATGTGTGCGAGCTCTATTTGGAGGAGAAGCCTCCAAAGTAGGCTCAGGGTGGGATTTTTTAAGAGAAAAAGTTAACTTTAAAGAACTTCTTCCTTGCTAGCTGTGAATAACCGCCTCTCTCTTGGCTGCAGACGCTGGGATGGCTTCGCGAGTGTATGCGAGTTAATTTTGCAGGAAACCAAGGTGTGTGCTCTCAGTGTGTTAAAGCACTTGTCCCGTGCAGGGTGTGCTCTGTGGGCGATGGGGGCAGATATTAGAGGTACTCGGACTGGAGGAGGTGCAATTTTCCAAAGTATCTGATAGCAGTTCACAAAATCCTGGTTTTTTCTCTTGTTTGAATATCTCTTTGCGAGGAGTTTTGCTTCCAAGCTTCTTAAACAAAGCAGAGCCAAGAACACAGATACCAGACGCAGAAAAGCTTGGCACTGCCCTTTGGCGCCTGCGTGAAATGCACCATTTTGGCTGCTGGCCACATCTCTGCTCGGCCTGGCACTTAACAAAGTTTGGCCATAAAGCCCCATTGTGCTGCCCCCACAAATCCAATTAGAAAGTGGAGTGAAATAAATAGCGTACAAGGGAGATGCTACTCCAGCGGACAAGCGTCCTGGCGTTTGTGGCGGGAGAGAGCTAGCTGGGTTACATGAAGACGACTCTGATAACACCAAAAATGAGTTATCAGCCCTGTTACGAAAAGGGAATCGCCGGTGCGAGACGAGGAGCTTTCTCTGCCTTTATTGTTTTACAGCCATAGTTTGTAAATCTCCAGGTGCTTTATCTTGCTTGTCCCCTTGCCAGGCAGTGCGGGGCATGCAGGGCTTTAATTGAATGGAGAGGACTGAGCATTTGATCGACTGGAGGGCTCGCAACAGAAGCGGCCTAATTAAGCCACCTTTGGAGCTGCTTTCCATCTTGGCAGGGGTAGCTATGTCTTTCGGTGCTGGAAGGGCAGCAGCAGAGTTTCGTGCACCGTGCACAGGCTCCAGCTGAAGGCGTGAGGTGTTTCTGTCCCACGCGTGGCACTTGCACCAGATCTGGAGCTTTAGAAGGTCCAGGCTGTGGAGGGCTGGGACCAGCAGATGATGGCTGCTGCAGTGTTTGACGTGTGGTTTCACGGTGCTGGGGAGCTGTGGCTTTCCAGAAAAGGCACTTGCCTTTGACTAAGGCATTTTCCCAGACAAAATGAGAAGGTTTTCCAAAAGGTCGTTTTGATTTCTAGTGATTGCTCCTAATTAAACTGTTGGATAACCGTAGTTTTGACTGGCATCCTGCAAATAAGCAGGGCTGATTTTAGATTGCTGTGCCATGTGACAGTTATTCCCAGGACCTCCCTTGCTCTGCTAGTTAAAAGCAGATGGCATGAAAGAGGGCTGATTTTCAAACCCCGCTCTACCAGTCTTTCACCATTAAAGTCAGAGGAGCTGCGTCTGGGTTGTCACACTCTGGCCCAGAGAAGCCAAAGAGACAGCAAAGGAAAAGAATAAGTTTAAATTAATCACTAGGCTTGGGCTGAAAAGGGGAAAAGTCGGTTTGCTAAAGTACTTCCTCTGTTTATGAATCAGTGCGGCATTGTAGTTCAGCTGGGGCGATGGCTCCTGAGCTGGTGCCCATTGCCATCACCAGCTTCCATGGGCAGCGGGCCAGAAACCTTAGAAGAAACATTCGGAGGGGGACCGTAGCGGGAAGAGATGATTATTTTAGCTCAAAACTCTTTCAGGAGACAACCAGGAAGACAGAGGAGTGCTCTGAGCCCTGCAGCTCTCTGCGCCCTTCAAGTTATTCAACTGCTCAGTCATTGTTATCTCATTGTAAAGGGCGGAAGTTTCCTTCTGGTTTGGTTTTTCTCATGTGCTTTAACCCAACGTTATTTCCATGAAATAATAACAAAGAAAAAATGCAGTCTCGGTGCTGGAGAGGAAGAGGGTGGAGTGTTGAACAATCAACCAGAGGAAGCTCTTAAAGAAGTAGACGAGTGGTGATTCAGCCATGTTGAGAACTCTTGATGGCTCTTTCGAGTCTGATCTCATTCTCGGAAAGAACAAGATGGAAATGGGTAAGAGGGTAGATTAAAAATATAAAAGCGTCACCTGTTGCGGATTCCAGTGGAAGAGAAACTTAGCTGAGAAGCCCAGCTGGGGAGGTCACTAGGACAGCAGTGGGATTTTTTAGCTCTTTTCTAGAAGAATCTCTGTTTACATCATTTACTCTGCAAGGCATCGTGATGGTTATCAGTTATTTCAGGTGGTCCCACTGACTTCTGCTAACTTGCCTTGGGATTTTATTGGTTGGGCTGAGGTTTTTTGCTTGATTTTTCTCATGGCTTGGTACTTGTGATGGCCTGTGTTTGGGCAGGGGCCAGCACAGGTCATGCTCAGGAGGAGATATCTTGGCAGGTCCCTCAGCAGTACCTGCAGCACGGAGATGAGCAGAAGAGGTGGGGTGATGCCTGCTGAGATGCATTTGCTCAGGGGCTCCCCAGGATGGAGAGGGGATGCGGTATTCGCCGTGGCCACCACCTGAGGTCAGAGGGGCTGTTCCCCGCCGGGTACTCACAGCTATTAAATGTGTGATCCTGTAGTGTGATGCAGTGCACAGGGCTCTGCTCCATGGACAGCTTCTGGAGGAGGCTTGCTTTGTCACACAGGGTACATTTTAATCCACTGAAATCTCTGACTTGCTGTCTTCCTACCTGCTGGAAGCCATGATATGTCCATTTGTTCCAACTGATACTACACGCCCTGGTCTCACCTCCAAGGCTGTTACGGTTTATTGTATGTAGCTTGAGGGAGACATGCTTGGTCATTGCAAGGCCAAGCTATTCACCGATTAAAGGCTTGGATAACATAATCAGCAGGCAGTTAGCAAGTTTTAAAATAACATTGTTTGGAAATTAACCTGCTCTTTCCAGTCCTGGAGGTGTGCTGACCCTTGTTTTGCTCATGTTGGTAGGTGTCCCAAATGGTAACGGCGTGTGGACATGAGTGGAATGTGAAATTTATAGAGCATCAGTGTGTTTAACGAGGGAGTAGCCTCGGGGTGCAGTTACCGAGAGCTGGTAAGCTCTGGATCTGGATGGAGACTTCTCCATGGTTAACGTGTTGCCAAACTCCAGGTGAAGGTTTTAGACCATGTATCAGGGCTGCGGACTGGAAGAGCCTCTGGGATATGCCTTAATTCCCCCTGGGAAAGCAGACCTGCCGTGGGGCCTTGGTTGAGTCCTGCCTCCATCCCAGGGGCCAAAAAGGTGGTTGGGGTGCATCTGCTTCACTGCAGGTACGTGGCTTTGTGTCCAGCTGGCTCCTGCTGCTGCCTGGGATGGGGCAGCATCACGGGGCACTTGGGCTACTTGCTCACTGCTGCCCAGGCTGCTCTTGGGCTGACCTCCTGCAGCCCTTCGCTTTGGGGGCCAGGGTTAGAAAGACCATCAGTCCAGAGAGGTGAAAGTTTGGGGTGATTTCAGATGCTTTCTGAATACTTCTTTCATCTCATTGCATGCCGTTGGCACACAGCATCAAGCCCTAGTGCCTGGAAGGGGCTGTGCAAAAATTCTGCCAGTCCCTGACATTGCCCTGCTGCATGGTGCCCTCATGAGCCTGGATTTGCTGTGGTGAAGAGGCATCCCAGCTTCCCCAGTCCATCTGTCCGTGGAAGGGCTCCACCCCGCAGTGCTGGGCTCCTTGGAATTGGCCGTGACAGGTATTGGCAGTATCAGGTTGGTGTTGCCACCATCCCGAGGACAGCTGGCTGTGGGCGTTGTGTTGGGTGCTCACCAGCCCAGGGCAGTGCTTGAGCTTTGTTCTGGCGTAAAACTGCAGCTACTCGCATCGGCCAAAGATCTGGAATGAGCAGTAGAAATACTACTCTGGTGTTGAGGGGGGCGTTTTTGCTCCTTGGGTATCTGAGCTTGGAGGCATCCAGGAGCAGGAGCTTTGGGTCAGGGCTTTGTCACCACCAGCGTCAGCAGGGTCTGGTCAGGGGCGCAGAGCCAGGGCTCTGAAGGGCTGAGGAAGCCCCAGTTGGACTTAATAGCACAAATCTCTTTGCACATCTATTGTGTGTAATGTTGGGAAGTCTTTGTAGCACTCTGCTAGGTCTTAGTGACACCAGACCATGACAGCTCCCATCTGCCTGCTCAGAAAGTCCCAGGACAATTAGAGATGCCCACCTGGGGACACCCCAGTCTCTACTTTGACATCTGAGTCTTGCTGGTAGAGCCGCTTTGCACTGCTTCCAGCTGGCCGAGGTGTGACAATGCCCATTCAGACTTGCGCACCCTTGTGTGGACTCCACCTTCCTCAGTGCACAGCAGCATGTGGACCCATTGCAGTGCCTCCGTCTACAGCTCTAGCATGTGTCTGGTGGATCGAGTCACCTTGTCTCACCTCCCCAGGTTGGCAAGTGCCCTCTGGGCAGGAGTCTGTGGTATGGGACGGTGTCAGGGTTTCCACATACATCAAGTGAGGTCTGCTCTGTGCCTCAGTTTCCCTCCATGTGCTGTTGCTTATCTGAATATCAAAACCTGTCTTGGTGCGAGATGGAGTAGCACAACCTGCCAGGTGCATCCTGGCTCATGGAGGTGAGGTGCCATGAGGCCATGGAGGTGCCTGTTGGGAAATGCAGTGCTTGGTGTGAGAGATGCAGGATCAGGACCATGACTAAAGGTCGTGTGCGGGGTTGAGGGGGACAGATGTCTGGCATCCTGCCCACTGCCCCACGCGCAGTGGGGTTCGTGCCCTGCTCATGGCCGGTGATGTCCCATGTCTGTATCTGCAAAGGGCTGTTGGGAGCAGGTGAGTGGTGTGTGTGCGGGGTGTGCTTCCCGCACACAGCAGTAATTAATGGCTGCTTCAAGCTTTCACCCATCACGTCCTCCCCTTCCCCCACAGCAGTCTGGAGTTAATATTGGAAAAGCCAGTTAAACAGTTAATGTTTAGGCCCTGGTTATTAAGCTCTTGCACATTTCCAGCAAAGGGAGCAGAGTTGCATTTTAATGGGAAACTTTCATGCTCAGTCAAGTTGCAAAAATTTATTTGCGCAGAAGTCATTTTCTTTTAACAAGTTTTCACCCTAATTCCCTTCCCCAAAATCTGAATTTAATGGTATTTATATGGGAAATTGATTTATTAAGTTATAATGATGCTATAACGTTGCCCTTATTTAATAGAAGGGGCACCCTGTAGGCAAGTGGCCTTGTGGTGGTGGGCTGGGAGAGGCAGCTGCTGGGAGGAGCACCGACGGGCTGCGCAGCACGTTGCTTTGGGCTTAGTCTAAAGTCAGTATAGGTGAGAGCGGCGATACCAGGCTTTGCTTGGACCTCCAAGGCTGTGCAGGATCAGTCCCAGGCTGTTGCAAGGGCTGGGGCTGCGGAGCTGAGCCTTGCTCCCTGATTCCTCCTCATCCCCCTCTGTGGCTCCTGGCATGATGTGACACTGCCTGTGGCCACCATGACTGTTCCCAAGAGGAGCAACCAAAGGAGAGTCTTCACTTTGTCAACTGCTCTGTCCCATGTCCTCTTGCTGAGAGAGACGGTGTTTGCAGGGCGATGGGGACCCCAAGGGCCATACGCTCCCCACTGGCACTGCTGCCTGGGGGGTTGAGTGTTTATGAGCGTGCAGTGATTTATTTTAAGACGGAAATTATCAGCTGTTGATGAGCAGCCGTGGAGGAGAGCATATCCCCAGTGCTCCCACCCCACCGGTGCATCCTTGCGCAGGGGGATCAGAAAAAGACCCTCCCAAAGGCGCTCAGGGCCAGTTAACCCATGGAATAGCTTGTCTCAGGGCAGATGGAGGAACGTGGCTATCGACAGCACGATGTGCAGTGCCACCGGCTCCTGCCCTCGTGCCCATTGCCCGTTGAGCCCTGTGTGCCAGCTTTGGGGTGGGCTGGGAGAGTGACCCTGCCGAGGAGCACCCGGGAGAAGGGGGAGCCTCTCCTGAGCCCCTATTAAAATGTTAGGCACAGCCCTCCAAGTCAAAAGGCAGGGCGACAGACGACGCTTTCACAGGGCCTGCTGCTCCCCACAAAAGGGGGGTTTCCAGGGGAGGGGGGCAGGAATGCGAGCTGCGGCTGGAGGGCAGAGCCACCACCATTGTCCCCGCTCCCTTGGCAAGGGCGTCATGTTGACACAGGGATTTCTGCCGGCAAAAGGTGTCGGAGGCAGAGTCTTCCCTCCCTCCCTCACCGTTTCCTTGGTTAAACTCAGCAGCAACAGAAATCCCGGGATACAGATCCCAGGAGCAGATACCCGTCTGCTCAGAGGTTATCTCCCTCAGGCCATGGTTTCCAAGGGGGCAAGGTTTTTTGTTGCTAATAACTATTTTTGGGAAGCTTTGCTTTGCTTGCAAAGAGAATCCACCAGCTTCATGGCTGTGAGGTTGGGGGGAGCTGGATCCATCACTGTCTGGCCGTTGCCATCTCTGCCCACTCACCGTCTCACCAAAACAGCCCCGGCACAAATTGCTCTGGGTTTTGGTAGGGTTTGTGCCACAGGGGCACCCGTGTGCTCTGCAAAACCCCCCTCTCCTCCTGTTTATAAATATTGGAGCTAAATATAGCTTGTTTAAACTCTTGGTGGCTGCTCAGATCCTAATCTCAAGCTTTATGTTCAGGATTAGAAGAGTGGGATGGTGGGGTCACGCATGTCCCGGGTGGGAGTTTTCCATATTTGGCTCTTGGGCAGCGTGGTGTGTTGCCGAAACTTGGTTTGAGGGGAGGAAAAGGAAGAAAAAGTAAGAGACTTCATCATGCTTAGTGAGATGGTGACACTGGCACTGGCCAGAGCTCCCGGGAGCAAGGCAGCGTGCATTCACCCTGCGCGGGCAGCAAGTCGGGGCAGAGCAGGTGAAAATGGGCATTTACCTGAAAAGGGACGGGGAAGGGAGAGTGGCCTTGGGCACCAGCAGTGCTGGGCTGGCGGGTGGCCTGGGGAGGTGGAAATTTCTCATCTCCCCCAAATTCTGACTCTTCCTTCTGCTGGCTTAAAAAATAAAACATTTTTAAAGGGAAAATGTTTGCAAATGAAAAATTGAAACAGGGAGCAGTTGCAGCGGGTGTTCTCGAATGCCACAGCTGCTGGGCAGCACCATGGAGGAAAAGAAGAGCCAGGTAACTTGATGGTGTCTCACAGTCACACCGGTCACCAGTGTGGGCACTTGCTTGAGGACCTGCCCCAGGATGCTCCCCCCTGCCCCGTGGGTGGGCACTGGGACCATTTGCTGGCCTCAGCCCAGGTTGTGTTCCCTGGGGATGCTCTGCTGGAGGCGCATCCTTCATGGTCACCCTGTAAACGGGCTCCTCCAAGAGAAGGAGCAGGGACCAGGCTGAGCTGGGAGAGCAGAGCTCAGCGCAGAGCAGCCCGCTCCCACAAACAATGGGGCTGTGCGGATTTACACCGGCAGAGGATATAAAAAACATCAACTGGGGAAAAAAAAAGAATTTCATAGCAGTCATTGTTGAGGGTGGGAATGAGGCAAGTTTTGTCTTGGTCTCTTCCTTCAACATCTTTAATGTTTATTGTGAATGAAGCTCCATTGAAAGGCAGCTCCTTCCCAGGTAGCCAGTTACCACCGGGTGAATAGCCTGGCCACTTTGCTTAGTAATGGGATTATATTGTTTTTCAGTACAATGGGAACTTTGATTTCCAAACTGTCCTGACTAATGTCTGCTTAAGAAACAAAACCATTTTTTTTTTCCCCCTCTCTCCTTCATGCTGGTAGGAGGAGTTTTTCCCTACTCCTCTCCATGAGTATATCCAGCTTTGGGAATTCCTTTAGTTTCTCTCCAGATGAAAGTCTGGGTCTTAAAATCTCAATTAGATGGCTTGGGCTAGGTCAAAAATGAAATGGAACAAAAAAAAACACATCAAAGACTTCGGATTGCAGTTTGCTTTTTTTTAATTAAACAAGACTGGAGATCTGCTCTTGCTTTATTAACCTGATGTCACTCGAAGTAACCTGCTACTTTGCCAGCCACCCTCCCTGTGTGAAACTCTGTTTTTTTCCCAGGCTGGTGTCCCAGAGTGTTTAATAAAGCAGGGCCTGGATGGCATTCCATAAAAAAACCGACCGGTTTGGTCTAGCGCTGGGTTTTGGTGCTGGGAGCCACGGCACGGCTGCCAGAGGTGTTTGTGGGGCTGTGCCAGTGCCGGGGGAGCGTGGCAGGGCTGGCAGGAGCTTTGGGGTGCATCGCCCAGTCGGGGTGCCCCACGTGGTGAGGGGGAGCTGGGCAGCTCTGCCTTGGCTCTCCTGGGAGCTGTGGCGAAGCCTTTGGTTTCTTAACGGACGCCTGTGCCGAAGCCACAGAGCGAAGCTGCAGGTGAGGCGCGGTGAGCCCGGCTGTGCCTGCTGCTCGAGCAGCCCCTGCCAGCCCCTGGCTGCCAGGGCATCCACGGCCCCATGGCCCCCACTGAGCTGAGGGCAGTGTCCAAAAGTGTTCTTCGTCTCTCTGCAGCCATCTTCCTTCTGCCAGCTCCAGGGGTGCCATGCCACCCCAAGCAGGGTGGTGATGCCGGGGCAAGAGCTGAGCAGGAGATGGGACCAGAGCACAGGGTGCTGAGCTCTGCTTTCCCAGTGGGACCGTTTTCCAGGGCTGTCTGCCTTCCCCTGGCTCCGGAGCATGCTCCCACGCTCAGTGGGGTGTTTCCGAGGCAGGCTGACACTGCTGGGAAGCCATCCCATAGACAGTCATACGCACCTGCGGTCCCGAATGATCATAGAATGGTTAGAATCTGAAGAGACCTTAAAGGCGATCTAGTTCCAACCCCCCTGCCATGGGCAGGGACACCTCCCACTAAACCAGGTTGCTCAAAGCCCCATCCAGCCTGGCCTTGAACACCTCCAGGGATGGGGCATCCTTAGCTTCTCTGGGCAACCTGGGGCAGTGTCCCACTATGCAGGAATATGGAGGGGCTGGTGGGGAGGCAATGAAATAGGAATGAATGGAATAAGATGGTATGAGAAGATGTAGTAAGAAGCAGATCTCTTCCCCCAGTGACATGGAGACATCCCCGAGCACTGGCCCTTTCTCTGGTCGGATTGGAGCTGGGAGAGATCAGAGTACCCTGGGCTGGCACCAAGGAAATGTGTCTTAGAGGGAAGGGTGTAACTTCAGGAGAAAGCTGGGGTGTTGCTTCCAGGCTATGCCAGGCGGGGAGCCACTGGCACAACTGGAAAAGTGACTCTTGGGGGTGGATGCCTGATGGAAAGCAAGCTTAATGCCCGGGGTATGCCGCTGCTGGGGTCATGCAGGGGAAGGTGTGAAAGCAAGCAGTTGTGGTTCCTCTTCGTAAGCCCAAGGATGATGGTTACCCCGAGAGGTGTGGGGCCGATGGGGTAAGGTCGTGTCACCGCTCTGCGGCTGCGAGCAGCATGCAGTGGCTGTGCTCCTGCGTGCAGCTGAGGGAGACTCTCCTGCTGGTTATTTCTCCTTCCCTCAGCTGTTGCCAGCAAACACGTGAAATCTGAGTGCCCGCTCCTGTTTGGCCACTTGCTTCGATCTGTGGGGTCCAGACCGTGCTGGCACAGGCATCCACTTGGTCATGCAGTGTGTTTGCTGGTGCAGAGGGCTCTGCGGGTGTGATGGTCCCTCAGTGGGGACCCTCTGCACCACACAAAGTCACCGTCGTGGTTTCTGAACCACCTCTGCGCTGGGGTGGCTCTGCCTGCGACTTGGGCACAGGGAGGGTGGCTTGTCTGCTCCAGGCTATGAGCAGAGAGCAGTATCCCCCACAGCCCAGCCTGCGTTGGGGGACGGATGTCAGGGTGGGGGCTGCTCTCCCCAGCAGGGGAGACCTTGCACCCAGTGCCTGGGTCTGCTGCTGCACCGGAGGCAGTGAGGGCTCTCCTGGCACCATTAGTCTCAAGTACCCCCAAAATGGGGCTTGAGGAAAGACCTGATCTTGCCCTCCTCGGCTTTCCCACGGTGCTCATACCTTGGGGAAAATGACCGCAGCCGTTTATGCTTCCAGCAGATGAGGGTGAGGAAAAGGTTATATGATAGCAGCGCAGATAAGAGGCAGCCTGGATGCGGGGCCAGTGGCTGGGATGGGGCTCCCTGCCAGCCCCCCATCCCCTCCTCCAGCGTGGGGCTGCCCCCTGGACCTGCCTCCCCATGGGATGGGGGACAGCTCCTGCGTGTCCAGTGGCCGTGCTCCAGCTTACAGGTGGTTTTCATTTTGCTTGTTGCTTTATTTTGTGTGTTTTAAGCCCGAGGTGGGTTTTACCTCCAGCCCTGCCATGGTCTCAGCCCTTGGGAGGATGCCCTGAGGCTGGGCAGGAGCGCAGTGGATGGTGTGAGCATGGCTGTTCTCAGCTGTGGGGCGATGCACACTGAGCCTCTGCTGAGCCCCCTGACATCCAGGGCATCCCCATGCACCCAGCACCTCTGAAACACCCCCAGGATGTGCTTGTGCAGAGCTGATGCATCCTGAATTTGAACAAAGCCCAGGTGCTGCCATGCGGGAGCCGTACTGGGGCGGGGTGGGCTGCGGGAGTGCCTGGGTGTCATCTGTGTCAGCCGTGGCAGATGGCAGCTTAGCACACAAAGGAAAACATTAGTCTTGGGTCAGAGGTCGCAGAAACATCTGCCTCGGGATGCTTTCAGTGCCCGCATTGCTGCGGAGGGACAAAACCTGTTGCTGGTGGGTTGGAGGAAAAGCCTTGTGCACTGCAAGCAGGGAGGGAGCAAACAAAGGGCTGGTGGCGCACGCGGAGCCACATGCATGGATGACGTGGCATGGGGGCTGCGGGCCTGTGCGGGGCCGGGATGGGTACCCCAACTCTGCGGGCGCTGCTGGTGGGGCGAGGAGGGTGCTAGAAGCCGTGGCGCCCAGGCAAGCACATGTGTAATGCAGCGCTGGGGCAGCAGCGTGGCAGCAGAGCTTGTTGGCTCTCTGATACTTCTGTGGCTCATTCATGCTTTTGATTATATGATCTGCCGAGCTTTTCTGGAGCCTTGCTGAAATAACTGCAGTGTTGGACCGTTGTTTGTAACTTGTTAAGGATGTTCAGCAGACACAACAAATGCACGTGCCCACGCTGAGCAGATCCAGATTTGGCCTGGGCTCAGCACTGGGAGCGGGGTGGGAATTTGGGCCTGCTGTTGCTGTTCCCAGGCCGTCCCCCGGGACTTGCTGTCTGACCTTGGTCAAGGCCTTCTCCATCACCCTTCACATCGCCCGTGAATCGTGCTGGAGATTTATGGGTCGGGAGTGCAGTGCATTATTAATTGTGCCTCCCCCCTCGCAGCAGTCTGTACTCCAGGCACGGGTGCTCGCTTGGGGCCGGCGTGGAGGGGGAAGATGCCTTGCAGCCCCATGTCGTGGGAATCCAGTCCCCAGCCTCTGCCTGACCCCCCCAGAACAAAAAGCCACCGGGATGGATGGGAGCCCCAGACTCTCGAGGGGGTGTAAATCAGTGTGTTCACACCTTCAAGGAGCACATGCAGCATCCCCATCCACAGGGATGGGGACCAGCTGCTGCATCACTGTCCCCTGTCCTGCCTGGTGCTTCGGTGACAGCTCCGGTCCCTTGGTTAGGTCACACAGAAAATATCCTAGAAGTGAAGAGTTGTAAGACTGTCCACCCTGACTTGCTCCTTGTGCCAGCACGGTGCTGGGAGAGGGAGCATCGCGCATTGGAGCAGGGCTCAGCCATCACCGGGGTTGGGATGCTGTCACCCTCCGTCACCGTCTAAAACGGCAGGGTGGGTCGTGGCTGGAGCATTTGATGCCTCTTCAGCAGGTTAGTGAGTTAACGGAAACATTTCTCGGCTGTGTGCTCAGGGGAGGGTGAGACCATGGGTATTTTTAGCCGTTCCTGCCTGGGTCGGGAACGGGGCATGCGTCACGCATGGGACTGGGAGCATGGCCACACTGGCCACTCCAGGGATTTCACTCTGTGACCTCAGGACCCTGGGGAGCTTGGCCACCTTTCACTGCCTTGGAGCTGGTTTCTAATGGCCCTTCTGAGCTGTTTTGATCTTGGAGCACCCGCCCTGTCCTCTGCCAGCACATATATCTATAATTAAAGCATAGCTTTAATGTCTCTTATGCTAATTTCCATAAGCTGCTTGGGGTTTGGTTTGGGTAGCCCTCGCTTGGGAAATGCCAAAGGAAAAACCACAAGGTGATCTTCACCTGGCTGAGCCTGCGGGGACGTCGCGTCCTCCATGTCTGCTCACCTGGGAGTCCTGATGCCACCACCCACTGCTATTTTTTTTACAGAAAATAAAGCTTTGATCCCTGGGCTGAACTTCAGGAATGGTTTTAAACCTCTGGAGAAGTAGGTGGACATATGATGAGGTTGCAGCATGGCTGGGAGCTGAACCTGGCTCTGCTGAATCCAGCCTTTCCAGACCTAGGAGAGCTGAAAAATAACTATGTCTTGGGCTGGCCTTATTCTTCAACTGGCTTTTGATCTCTTGCTTTACATGCGAGGCTTGTCTCCAGGCTTTCCTCTGCAGCCAGGACTCTAAAGCTGTTGCAGTCGTCAGGCTTTTAAATGCAGCTTGAGAGTCTCCGGCTGTGAGTGAGCACCAGGACCCACATAGGGAGGAAGCAGCGAAATTCATCCCATGGCTTCGGTCCACAGCCGTGCTCTTCCCTGCCTCGTCTCAGACTTGCAAGCGTGGGCAGCAATAGTATCGTTTCTGTGCGGAAGCATCTACAGATGATGCAGGAGCGATGTCGAAGCTGCCGGGTGCAAGACTACCTGTGGGCACATCCCAGGCGCTGCCGTGTGTGAGCAGAGGAGTGTCTGGTGTCCTCATTTCATGCTCTTGCTGAGCAGCAGTATCACTGTCATGATAGTGATATCCCTGCGGTCAAGAGACCTTTTGCTCTGAGACCTTGAAAAGAAGCTGAGATGACTTAGAAACCGTGTCAGGAGGTTGAGAGGGCTCCCCGAGCTGGGAGCTGGTGTGATGTTGTGGGTATGTGAGGGCTGTCCCTGCCACGGTTGTGGTTGTGATTCGGGAATCGCCACGCACCCACAGTGGGTCAGTGCTGCCAGCCCCGCTGTGCACGATGCAGACTCTTCCGTGGCTTACAGGAGTGACTACCGGATTTTAAGGATGCCTGTGTTGTATTGCTTTTTTTTGAAGAGTTGCTTCACCAGCACTTCTCAGTGGCTGGAAATACCCCCCATGCAGGGAGGGAAAATGTGATGCATGAGCGTACCCCGGTCCCGAGTGCCCTTCGCTCAGCTCAGCCCCTCTGGCCAGGGCAGACCCGTGTCGAGCCCTTCCCCGGTGTCTGCTGCAGCCTCCTCACTTCTTGAGTGGCCATAAACCAGCTCTTAAAGCAAACACATAGGAAGCCATTTTAAAAAAATCTGCAAACTCTATGAAACTTGAGGGGTTTCCTACTAAAGCAAAAGCCTGGAAAGCACCCAGGCAGCCCAACCTGGGCACTGCCAGCAGCCCCAAACCCCCCTATGCCTTCAGGCATGGGCTCCCTGGCCCCCAGGGGAGTTCCTCCAGTCACTAATTAACCTCCTGGTTAATAACCATGCCTGGGCTCAGGCTGGGCTCTGCTCCGGCTTCCCATCCGTGAGCTCACACCACCACTTGCCTGCACTGAAATTGGAAACGGTCCGAAAACTAATTGGGTGGGAGGGCTTTCAGCTCCGCACCCCTTGCCCTGGCCTCATTGAAGCCCTGTGGTGCAGGAACCCCGATCCCAGCAATCATCCCAGGATGCAGAGCATTGCCTCCCAGTGTTGGCTGCCCACAGCCAAAGCCTGAGCCATGGCGGTTCCCGCACACTCCGTGGTTCCCGCGCTGTCCCCGGGGCTCTTTGTCCAGCATCAAATTTATTTTTTTTCTTATGCCTGCCTTTTTTTTTTTTTTTGCCTTTTTCTCCCATTGGAGAATCTCGTGATGCTTCCCTGTCCGCCAGCCGCTGCGAGGGCCCAGAGGATTGTTTTAAGAAAAAAAGCGTGTGTGGTGCGGGGAGGCGGGGGAGAGCGGTGCTTTTAACAGATGACTGCACACTTGAGCGGTTTGCCGGCGGCGTGCCTTCGCCGGCCACCCGGCCCCGCACAATGGCCCCTCTCAGCCCTCACATTCCCCCACGCGGGGCCACGGCGCAGCCACCCAGAAGCACTGTCGCCCCACGGCCGCGGTGCCCTGGGCTCGGAGCCGCCGGCGAGCCGGGCATGGGCTGCAGGCGCCGGCAGCTGCTCTGCCTCATTAGGATGCACACCTGCTCCCCGCCGCCCTTTGTGTGCTGAGCAGATGCCCTGATTTATTATTATACACATTTTCTTTTTCATTTGGCCTGGATAATGCTGTCTCATTAACTCAAAATGTCTCCGAATCCTGACAAATTCTCACACAATCCCCAACAATGAAATCAGAATTGGGTTAAAAAAAAAAAATAGTGGAAGAGGAGAGGGGGAGCGGGGCTGAAATGTGGTCCTGCCGCCAGCATGGCGTGGCAAAGCATGGCGACTCCGGGTTGGGGCAGGCTGAGGGTGGGGGTTTGCTGGCTGTGCTTCACCAGAGGAGCCCCATGTTCTTGTTTTGGGGTTTGCAGGTGGGTGCTCTGCTCTGCAGCCATGGGGCTGCAGCGTTCCCTGGGACCCTCCCTGCTCACTGGGGAGCTGCACGCTGCGGGAGCCCTGGAGGCCATGCACGAGGCTCAGTCCCACCAGCTCAGGTGGTGACGGCTGCGAGCACATGGGGGATGCCCCGAGCCCCAACCTGCCAAAGCACAGCAGGGAGGACAGTCCCCCAGCACCCAGATGCTCTGTCTTCCCCGGCCATCACCTCCAGCAGTGGTTGCCTTACCCTGACATCACAGCAATGCATGCAACTGCCCCCAGATTTATTTCTGCTCTCAAGGCCTCTGATAGCGGCCAACAGCCCAGTGTGAGCTGAGCACGGTGTGCCCTGCTGCGGTGGCATTGCCATCATGGCTTGGGACAGCAGCGTCCCAGCATTGTCGCGCTCCTCCCATGCCCTACTCATGATGGCTGCTTGGCACAGCCCAGCCAGGGCAGAAAATCCCCCTTTGGAAGCAGTGTAATGTGAGCAGAGCTGGTTGGGGACAAAACGCATGGCATCTCACGTTGTAGACGTGATACAAGAGATGCTGTGCTGGGAGGGTTTGTGCTGGGGAAGTGCTGAAGGGCCTCGTCCCCAGGGTCTTTTGATGTCAGGTGCCTTTGGTCTCTCTGTGCACAGCTTTGCTCTGTCCTCCCTTTTCCGGGGGGCAGCTCCCCCCTCTGCAGGGTCCTTTGCCAGCTCTGCGTCCTGCCCAGCCTCCCCAGGATTTGCCCTTCTGTCATGTCCCCATTGCCTGCCCCGGTCCTGCAGCAGGCAGTTGGTCCAGCCCTGTCAGCCAGCAGTGACAGATGGTTGAGCTGGTGGCCGCGTCGGGGGGGCCTTTTCTCAAGGCCCCCATGCAGAGGGACGCGGCAGCCAGGGGCCACTCATCACTTCTTGGACAGGGTTAGTCTTCAGGGAAGATCTCAGCCAGCTGCCAGGAGCAGGGACATGTCCCACCTGCTACCAGCCAACGTTGAGTCCATGTTTGATTCTGTCTGAGTGATTTCTTAGGACGGAGGGAGGATAAAAATTGCCCTGGTGGAGCAGGGACCCTGGTACAGGCAGGGACGGGCAGGGGTGCAGGGCTGTCCCCATGCTGCTTGGCCCCGTGGGCCACTGTGGGGTTTCCTCTCCCTTGGGGTCTGTAGGTGCCCTGGGTTGGGTGCGGGTATGGAGGTGTCCTCCTGGCTCCACCACATCCCCCCTTGTGCCTTGGTTTCCTCTTCAGCGATGGGGGAGGGGAGGGGGCAGGCAAAAAAAGCACATTGTGATGAGAAGCAGGACGTCAGTGCTGGAGGCTGGAATTTTGCAAGTTGGTGCAGGCCCTTCGATGGGGGATGCCTTTGTTGCCGGCACCTCTTTCATCTTCCTGTTCTCAGCACAGAGCGGCCAGGGCAGAGCCTTGCAATTGCAAACCCAGTGTGCCAGGATGTGTGGGGTTGGGCCTGGGGAGGTGTTCCCAGAGCCGGTCCCTGGGGTGGCCAGGTGCCCTCCCAGCCCCTGAGGTCCAATCCCACTGATGGCGTGTCTCATCCCTCCAGGTGTAGCGGTGCCTACGTGGGCGAGCGGTGCCAGCTGCCCAACCCCTGCCTGAGCTCCCCCTGCAAGAACGCCGGCACCTGTACCCCGGTGGTGCGCGGCAGCACCGTGGACTACACCTGTGCCTGCCGCCTGGGCTTCACCGATGAGCTCTGCCTGACGCCCCGTGACAACGTCTGCCTCAGCAACCCCTGCCGCAACGGGGGCACCTGTGACCTGCTGACGCTCAGCGAGTACAAGTGCCGCTGCCCACCAGGCTGGTCAGGTGAGACGGTGCCAGGGGGACATGGTGACCCAGCCAGCGGGGAGAGGGACAGCCTGTGACAGGGGTTGCTCCTGGAAAACCCCCATGGATGGAGAAGGGCGCTGCCTCTGATTTCAGATTCCTTCGGTGCTGAGGGAAAGGCGGGGGGTCTGCACATCTCAGCAGGGGCTTGGAAAGGTCACAGGTTGGGTGAGCTGCAAGCCTCTTGCACGGTGAGGGGGGTTTTACGGGGACAGAGGTGGGAGGAATTAGTTGCACCCCCTGCGAACACAGTCCCAGAGCCAGGTCTGTGTCCCAGCGCAAAGATCACTCTCAGCAAGAGCCTGAGCTGCAGTTTGCATCCTCATCCTCCTGGAATGTGTACCCATCCCTGGAAGTGTTCCCATCCCTGGAAGTCTTCAAGGCCAGGCTGGATGGGGCTTTGAGCAATCTGGTCTAGTGGGAGGTGTCCCTGCCCAGGGCAGGGGGGTGGAACTAGGTAATTTTTAAGGTCCCTTCCAACCTAAACCATTTTATGATTCTATGATCCTCCCTCCCTGCCTTCCCCAGGCAAAACCTGCCAGCAGGCCGACCCCTGTGCCTCCAACCCCTGCGCCAACGGGGGCCAGTGTGTCCCCTTCGAAGCCCACTACATCTGCCGGTGCACCGCCGGCTTCCACGGGGCCAACTGCAAGCAGGACGTGAATGAGTGCAACATCTCGCCGTCCATCTGCAAGAACGGCGGGAGCTGCACCAACGAGGTGGGCACCTACCAGTGCTCCTGCAAGCCGGCATACACCGGGCAGAACTGTGAGCACCTCTACGTCCCCTGCAACCCCTCGCCCTGCCAGAATGGGGGGACATGCCGCCAGATCGGAGACACCACCTACGACTGCACGTGCCTGCCAGGTAGGTGCTGCCTCTGAGGGAGAGGGATGCGGATCAGGGACCCTCTTGCAGTCCCTTTGTCCCTCCCTAAACAAGTAGTTCCCAGTCTTCTCTTCCCCTGAGTTATGGCTCTGGGAGGGACAAAACCGAGGGGCTGTGGGCTTGCTATGCCACCTGCTTTTGGGAAGACGTTGGGCAGCGATGCCCGAAGAGGAGAGGTCATCTGGGGGCTTTTTATACTTGGTGATTCACCAAAATAACTTCTCCAAAACAACTGTTTCAGCAGAGGCCCCTCTGCGGATGCTCATATTCCAGAATAAGAGTGCCTTTTTCCGCTTTAGCTTAATCCACTTCCAGAATGGAATAATTAGCCCAGAATAGCTATTTTGGAAAGTTTCCGAGTGCAAACGGAGTTGGGGAAGGGAGACCCTCTCTGTGCTCACTGCTGCTCCCTCCGGCAAGCTCTGGAGCAGCCCAACCAAATTACAGCCTCTGAAATGAAGGGCTTTTGTGGGAGGGGGCCTGACGGGGGCTGTCCCAGGAGCTCAGCACCCTGTAAGGGAGCTTGGCACCCTGCATGCTGGAGGAAAGAAAAGTGGCTGTGAAAGGGCCCCCTGACCCCAGCGAGCCCTTTCACTTCTGCCCTCGCCAGTGGTCTGCAGGGAGCGGAAGGGGCTGAGTGTGGCCCCACACTCCCCCGGGCCCCGCGCTGCCTGGAGAAATGAAATAGCAGAGTTTCCTGCTGGCGGGCGGGCGGCACAGCCCTGAGCCACGCTGCCGCCCGGTGCAGCCCCATGCTCAGACCAGGCTGGGTTTGCCAGGGGGCGAGTGCCATTTCTCGCCCAAGCCAACCATGCTGGCCGGCTGCAGTACATATGGAGGGGGATGCATCCGCCCTCTCCCTTGGAAGGAAGCTGTGGGCAGTGCTAGGCTGCCTGAGGAGTCCCTCATGGGATTGCTTTGATCTCCTCTGGTCACCCGTAGCCCTGCAGGGGCTGGGGCAGGACGAGGGGTAGGTAGCTTCTCTGCTCTGCACCCCTGGCGGTGCTCAGCATTACTGGGGGGAGTTTTGGCCTCCCTCTGCCATAGCTCCTGCCCCACTGCCGCTGCGGAGATGTCATTTGGGTGGGGATGGGGTCTCCCAACCGGCACAGATGTACCTGCATCCTGCTGGCAGCCCAGCCCAGTGCCAGGGGAAGATGTGTGATCCTCGTGGGGCAGTGTGGGGGATCTCGTCTTGATGTCTGACACAGGCTCAGAGGTTCAGTCCCCTTCCCAAAACTTTTGGCTGCAATAATTCAGGAGACTCGGTGGTGTAACCCTGGTTCAGGTTGCCCAGAGAGGTGGGAGATGCCTCATCCCTGGAAACATTCCAGGTCAGGTTGGATGGGGCTCTGAGCAACCTGATCTAGTTGAAGATGTCCCTGGTCCTTGCAGGGGGGTTGGACAAGATGGCCTGTAAAGGTCCCTTCCAACCCCAACTATTCTATGATTAACTATGCAAAATATGTGGGGCCCTGCAGGATCTCCTGCTTCCCCTCCATGCCTGCTCACCCAGGCTGGAGCAAAGCTCCTGTCCTTAGGGCCAGCGAGGCATTGAGGCTGACCAGGCAAGCAGTGCTGGGGAAGGAAGCCTTTCCCTCTGGGATGAGCCGGTGCAGCCGGGAGCTCCCGGGGGCAATGCTGTGCAGGAGCAGCTCTGAGCCCTGGCCTGGCAGTGCAGCATTGCCACAGGGACAGGCAGGAGGAGCAGCGCTGGCCGTGCCCTGCTGTTCCGCTGATGAGGCACTTTCCACAGAGCAGCCCAAGCGTCGGGCAGGTTGGGGTGAGGTATGGCCCTGGGGGAGCATCCCTGCTGCAGGAAGGGGGGGATTGGCGCTTTCACACCCAGGTGTGGCTTCATGGGCTGCTTCCAGGAGCTTTGCATGCTGAACAGGCTGGTTCACCTCCCGTGGGGTGGCACAGCCCCTGCTCCAGGGGGGACAGGGGAGGTCCCTCGGCACCTCCGCCATCCAGCATGGCCCGCTGCAGGAGCTGCGTTGGCTTCAGGCGGAGGCAGGAGGGACAGGGGGCTGTTTCTCATGATAAGAGGGTGGTTGATATGCTGGTATGCAGCACAGCAGACCTGAAACAATGTCCCCTTTTCATTCCCGAAGAGGCCTGGCCGTACCAGGTTTCTTCAAGTTAGACTAATCTAGGCTGTTTTATCATGCCATCACTGTAGAACGTAACCCTGAGTTTAAAGTAATTGCAGTACTAATTACTCATTCGGATGGTTCAAAATGAGTTAATCCTGGTATCTAGGACATTACCAGTTATTGCTGTTCAGTCTCAGCCCAGCCGCTTAAAAATGAGGTGCAAATCAACGTTATCTGCTTTGGACTCCTACCAGCAGTCATAAATAGCTGTTGCGGCTCCTCGTGTGATGGGGCTGAGGCTACGGGGGAGAGAAAAACACGGCCTTTGGAGAGAGCAGGGGGGAAAACCCCCAGCTGGGCCAGAGTCTGGGGTCCCACAGAGGATGAGCCTGGGCACCCGCTCCCTTCCCCATGGAGGTGGAGGTGATATAGTGAGCTGCCTGTGCAGGGGAGCAGCCCAGTCCAGACCTGCAGAGTGCCTTGGGGAATTTGGGGGAGCTGCAGGTGCATGCCAGCACCGCTGGCATTGCCATCCCAACCACAAGCGCCTGGGTGGGCTGGGAAGGCAGATGCCCAGCGGCGGCAGGGTCGGGGGCCTGGGGAGGCTGGGCTGCCCTTACAGCAAATGCAGCTCAACCCAGGTGGAAGTTTGAGGGAGATGGGGTGGCTTAGCAGATGTCCTGAGAAGGGGCTGGCTATTTCATTTCTGCTGCAGACGGCGCGGGGAGAGGCTGGGGCCGGCATGGTTTCCATGTGTGCTGCACTCTCAGGTGGAGGCGATAACATAAACCTGAGCAGCTGGGCTCACTGCGCAAGAGGCGGACTGGGATTAGCACCGCGCTGTGTGCTTCACCCTGCTAGGGACTTGGATCCCCCTCCGGGGGAAGCGCTGCTGATGAGGCTCTTTACATGTGAAATTAAAAGCCAGTGATTCAGCACCGGGTGCCACAAGCCTTTGTGGGAGCAGCCCCGGTTCATCCGGCTTGCCGTGGAGACGGATCCTCTGCCGCTCGGGGCGAGTGTCTCCACAGCCAGGGTCTTTGGCAGGCAAGCCCCGCACCGGGGATGCCCCGTCTGCCCTGCGTGGAGGAAGCTGCCGCCGCTTGCCAGGCTCTGGTGACTGCGCCCTGGCAGGAAAACCTGTGCAGCAGAACCAAGCCCCAGCAAAGGTGGGATGGGACTGGGGATGAAACTGGGCGGCTGGCTTCAAAGCCGGGCTGGGAGTGCCTGGTGCACACTCAGCACCCGATAACAAGCAACCTGCCATCATTGGAGGGGTGGGGGGGGGCTGAGGCAGTGGCACAGCCGATTGTTGGTCAGCATTACAGCAGACATCTCCTCTGCGCAGGGTTCATGGGCCAGAACTGTGAGGAGAACATCAATGACTGTCCAGGCAACAACTGCAAGAATGGGGGCACCTGCGTGGATGGTGTCAACACCTACAACTGCCAGTGCCCACCTGAGTGGACAGGTAACACCACTGCCAGCAGCGAGGGTGACACCGGGTTGGGCTGGGAGAAATGATCCTGCCCTGGGGGATGCCAGGGACTGGGTGGGGAGAGCCGTCCTGTGTCGCAGCAATGCTTGTGGAGGCGACGGGAGCTGGGCAGCACCAGCCTTATGCAGCTGCCCTGTCCCCTGGCAGGTCAGTACTGCACCGAGGACGTGGACGAGTGCCAGCTGATGCCCAATGCCTGCCAGAATGGGGGCACCTGCCACAACAACCACGGTGGCTACAACTGTGTCTGCGTCAATGGCTGGACAGGCGAGGACTGCAGTGAGAACATTGATGACTGTGCTATGGCCGCCTGCTTCCATGGGGCCACCTGCCATGACCGGGTGGCCTCCTTCTACTGCGAGTGCCCGCATGGCCGCACAGGTGAGGCGCCATCCCATCTTGCCCTCTGGAGTGGGGTGGCAGCTCCCCGCGTGTCCCCTGGCTCCTAGCTGAGGTCTCGGTGCGCGATGACTTGTGTGCCCATCACCCTTGACATGCACCTGCCTTTTGCTGCCCAGGTTTGCTGTGCCACCTTGATGACGCCTGTATCAGCAACCCCTGCAACGAGGGCTCCAACTGTGACACCAACCCTGTCAATGGCAAAGCCATCTGCACATGTCCTTCGGGGTACATGGGGCCAGCCTGCAACCAGGACGTGGACGAGTGCTCGCTGGGTGAGTGCTGGGGCTGGGCTTGTGCAGGCGGCCGAGAAGCAGCCGGGGAAAGTGCCGGTGCAGCCAGGAGCATGTCCTGTAAGCCATGCTTGTGTTTTGCAGGAGCCAACCCTTGTGAGCACGCAGGGAAATGCATCAACACCCAGGGGTCCTTCCAGTGCCAGTGCCTGCAGGGCTACTCAGGCCCTCGCTGCGAGATTGATGTCAATGAGTGCCTCTCCAACCCCTGCCAGAACGATGCCACCTGCCTGGACCAGATTGGGGAGTTCCAGTGCATTTGCATGCCCGGTGGGTGGGCGGCCCCACAGACCCCTGCCCCAGTGTTGGGTGTGGGCAGAAGGAGGTCTCCGGGTGCCCCTGAGCTTCAGCTTGGTGTTGGTTTGGGTGAGAAGCCATGGGAGGTGCATGTCCCTGGGGACAGCAATGAAAAGAAAGAGCTTGGTAAAGATTGCTTTGCACTCCTCCTCTTGCCGAGCGTGCTGGCTTGGATCAAGCCAAGTGCAGGGAGATCTGGGGTGAACAACCATGGAGCAGCTTGTGCATCAGGTCCCACCACCTGTAGCAGAGCTCCTGAGCTGCCTTTGTAAAGACAGAGGGACCAAACACACCCTGGTGTAAGCTGCCTGTCTTGCGCTACTGACGGTGCACTGGGTCTCTCCGCAGGTTACGAGGGGGTTTACTGTGAGATCAACACGGACGAGTGTGCCAGCAGCCCCTGCCTGCACAACGGCAACTGCCTCGACAAGATCAATGAGTTCCACTGCGAGTGCCCCACTGGTACGCGGCATCTGTCCCACCGTCATCGCGGCAGAAATGAAGCCATGGTGCATCCCGGCTCGAGCTGTGAAGGAGCCGAAAATTAACTCCTTAAATTTTGGAGCCCCCTGAAATGGGGAGCTTTTGGTGGGGGGTCCCCCCAGTGTGGTGAGGGGCTGAGCCCCGTGTGGATGATGCTGTTCCAGTCCGGCCCATGGGAGATGGGAAGGAGGATTAAACCCCCCGTGGCTTTGCACTTGAAAAGGCCCCTCTTTGGGAAGGAGGGCTAGGGGCTAGGGGGGCCGCGCCAGCGGCTTTGAATGTGGTGTCAAAGTCACGGGGTGGAGCGGAGAATGGGGAGACGGTTAATCTGTGAAAGGAGGTTTTGAAGTTCAGAGACTTTGCTCCTCTAGAGATGTAAATAAGATGCTCTCAATGGTGGGTCGCAGCCCCGCATTCAGGGCCCCCAGCAGCCATCCCCATGGAAACCCGTCGCCCCAGCCGGGACGCAGGGGGCCCGGCGGGATCTGCCCAGCAGCGGGGGGAGGCTGGTGGGTCCGGCCACTGCACGGGGACGTGACTTCTCTCTCCATTCCAGGCTTCAATGGGCACCTGTGCCAGTTCGACATTGATGAGTGCGCCAGCACCCCCTGCAAGAACGGCGCCAAGTGCGTGGATGGCCCCAACACCTACAGCTGCGAGTGCACCGAAGGTGAGGGTCTTGGGGGGCTCAAGGGAACAAGCCACCTTCTGCCCCGTGATGTGCTGCAAAACCACTTTGCTGAATTATTAACACGTGCCCACCTCCCTAAACACCTGCCATGGGGGTCGGTCCCTCCTGCTGTGATTCCCGCGGGACAGGACTGTCCCTTTCCCGCTGGTGGAGTGAGTAGAGCCCCGCTGCCCACCAGCCCTGGAGCTGGACGTAACATAGCTCATTAGGTGTGGCCCCACAGCAGCCGTCCCACCATGCTCCCCTCCTCGGCCGCGGGCGGCAGCGAGGAGGAAGGCAGGAAGGAAGGAATAAAGCTGCCTCTATGGGGACGCAAGGTGCAGGGCTGTGGGGGCTCTCCGACCGAAACCCAAGGAGCAGTTGCACAAAATGATGACTTGAGCCCTGGTGGCAAACAGTGGCTCTTTTGTGGAGCAGCTCCCGCCAGAAATCTTCCAGCTGAATGGCCTCTAATTAGTGTCTTGCTAATGCCAAGCTCTGATGAAAAGCTGCTATGTGGGCTTGGCGGGGTCTAGTCAAAGCTGTACTTTGTCCTCAGCTCTCCACCCCCAGCCCGGCAGGGAGGGAGCTGGCCAGGAGAATAGGATCTGCCGGGGGGGTTATTATTCGGGGGTGCCTGTGGCCGGCCCCCCCGCATGCTCCGAGACGAGCCACAGGCAAGTGCGGGGCCCCGCTCCTGTGCCGAGGCGGCTTAATGCAGGTCATTGTGCACCCCAGGACAAAGCCTGCGAGCCGGGGTCTGACCCGCCCCACTGCTGGTGTGCCGGGGTGCTCCCCTGCCTGCACCCTGCTCCTGGAGGTCCCGGGGCTCGTGGTGGGGTGGGTGGGCAGGTAAAGCCACCCCGGTGCACTGGCCCCACACCTGGCCAGGGCAGGAAGGAGTGTCCCCCATCCTCACCCTGCATCCCCCATCTTCACCTCATGTCCTCCATCCTGACTCCGTGTCCCTCCCACTGGTGGCAGGTTTCTCAGGCACTCACTGCGAGATCGACATCGATGAGTGCGACCCTGACCCGTGCCACTATGGGACCTGCAAGGACAGCATCGCCGCCTTCACCTGCCTCTGCCAGCCTGGCTACACGGGCCACCGCTGCGACATCAACATCAACGAGTGCCAGAGCCAGCCCTGCAAAAACGGAGGGACCTGCCAGGACAGGAACAACGCCTACAACTGCCTCTGCCTCAAAGGCACCACAGGTGAGCGGGAGGGACCCCTCGGGGGCTCCATGCGCGTCGGCTATGCCACGCGGCACCCCGGTCCCATCCCGTCCCTGGGCAGGTTGGTCCTGGGCCACTGCCAGCAGCCACCCTGGTGCTGGGGCCAGCCTGGGGCATCCTCGGTGAGGGCGAGTTCTCCCGGTTTGGTGCCTGACTCTCGCAGGAACTGCGCCCCATCTGGGGGCTGGGGAGCCGCTTGTGGCAGAGGCACTTTGTTGTGGAGCAGTGGCTCTGGTCGGTGCCAGCAGGCTTCATTTTGCCTCGTCAGCGGGGCCAGGGACCCCCTAATGGCACTGTTCTCCTCCCCAGGGCCCAACTGCGAGATCAACCTGGACGACTGCGCCAGCAGCCCCTGCGACTATGGCAAGTGCATTGACAAGATCAACAGCTACGAGTGCACCTGTGAGCCGGGGTACACAGGTGAGAGCAGGGCATGGCGGCCACTGCGGCACCCTGGGGACCTGGTCTGGATCCAGCCTCATGCCAGGGAGCCCTGGGGTGTCCCCTGTCCCTGCAGTGGTACAAGGATACCTGCAGCTGATGGTGCCTCATACAGCCGGGGCGAGGGTGCAGCCAGGAGGGGAGATGCTGCCATCCCACTTGCCGAAGGTTTTGCACCGTCCAGCGCTCCTGTTTATTCAGGAGGGTGCAGCTCAGGCCAAAATCAAAGGGGTGTCTGGTGCTGTGAATTCAGCTCCCACTGCGCCCACTCCCATGGCTATCGGGTTGCCGCCTTGTCTGACTGGTTTGTTTGATCACTGCTGGAAATGGCGGAGGGCTTTGATGGGAGCAGCCCCTGCCTCTCCCCGCTCGCGCAGCCCCTTGTCCTTCTGCGTGACGGGAACCACAATAAAGCCTGGCTTTGTCGGCCACGGCAGGTAGGGTTACAGGCTGAAACCAGCTCCCTTCGTTATTCCCTCTTGGACCAAACGAGCCCAGGGCACGGCCTCTTCCCAGTCACGTTTAATTAAGCCAGGCAGGCGATGCAGGGGTATGAAGTCACCCTACCCAGAGGGCAGCCCGCTCCTATGTGGCTGGCACACGTGGGCCTGGAGATGCAAGCCTCTGGCAGCCATTCCCCAGGTAGCTGGAGGGGGACCTGCCCAGTGGGCACCCCCCAGGAGGCAACGCGTGCCCACCATGCCGTGTTGTGCATCCTATGGGGTAACGTTTCCTCATCGCTCCCCTTTCCCAGGACGCATGTGCAACATCAACATCGACGAGTGCTCCAGCAACCCCTGCCACAATGGGGGCACGTGCAAGGATGGCATCAACGGCTTCACGTGCGTCTGCCCAGAGGGCTTCCATGACCCCAAGTGCCTGTCCGAAGTGAACGAGTGCAACAGCAACCCCTGCATCCATGGGAAATGCCATGATGGGCTGAACGGGTAGGCTGGAGGGCATGGGGGCTGCTGGGACCAAAGGGCCACCCAGCAAAGTCAAGGTTAGAGGCAGGGCAAGTAGCTGTCCCCCGTGCTGGAGCTCGTCCATGCTCTGTGCTCATGGAGAGGGATGTTTCCCTGCATGGGCACGATTATGAGCTGGGGTTTGCTGGGTAAATGATGACTGGTGTAGCCAGGAGGGCCATGTCAGACCAGATCCTGTGCTTTATGCCCCAATTTTTCCCCAAAGCTACAGGTGTGACTGCGACCCAGGCTGGAGTGGGACAAACTGCGACATTAACAATAACGAGTGTGAATCCAATCCCTGCATGAACGGTGGCACTTGCAAGGACATGACCAGCGGCTACATCTGCACCTGCAGGGAGGGCTTCAGCGGTAAGGGTGCAGCCAGGGACACTGCCCCGTTTGGCCCACGCTGGGGCCTGGGTCGGAGCTGTGGGTGGGCACCCCATGATGCTAGGTGAGCTGGAGGCTTTGCTGTGGGGATGGGGGAGACCCCAGGTCTGGCTGAGAGATGTGGCAGTGCAGCCAGTCTGGGGACCTTCAGCAGAGTTTGGGTGCCCATGCCTGGAGCTGAGAGCAGGAGGCTCTTCCAGGGAGATGGGTAGGCCATTGCTATTGTCACCACGTCCCCACTGTAACCCCAGCCCCCTCCCACCAGCACACCTCCATCACAGCTGCTTTTATCTATTTTTCTTAACACAGGACCCAACTGCCAGACCAATATCAATGAATGTGCTTCCAACCCGTGCTTGAACCAGGGCACATGCATCGACGATGTTGCCGGCTACACCTGCAACTGTCTCCTGCCCTACACAGGTGAGGGGGAGTGCCTCGTGCCACCCAGGCTCTCACTGGGGCTCTGCAGGGCTGCTGCTTCGGATGTGACAGCGAATTGCTCCCTCTGCACGTGCAATGAGCCAGCACCAAGCGCGGAGGCTTCCCTTGCACTGCCCTGCCGTGGGGCTGGCCACGTCTCCACCTCTCTGTGCTGTGGCGAAGCTGGAGGAAATTTGGAGGAGCTTTGGGAAGCGGCTAGCCAGAGCTTCCTCCCTTCTACTCCTCCTCCTTCTCCTCCTCTTCCTCCTCCTGGAGGGCACTGAGGTGGTGGCTCAGCCACAGCCTGCACCTGGGGCAGCAGCACCAGGCGGCCGCTCCACTCACACCCCACCGCCCTGGGGGGTCGGCACTGCCGGTTGCCCCTTTCTCCTGCCACGATGCTCACGCTGGAAAAAGCGAGCTGAGGCCAAGGGGCTGGAGGGCTTCTGCTGAGCCAATTCCTGTTTGCCAGCCTCCTGCTTCCGCTCGCGCAGAGCGGCAGCCGGTGCACAATTGCAGGAAGCCGTGAGCCGTTTCCTGCCCTCGGCAGTGGCCATAGAAACCCCTGGGAGGACGGGGACGGGGCAGGTGGGGAGGGGAAGGCTCTGGAAAATAGCAAAGGCCAGTTCAGGAGATACTGGCTGACAGGGGAGATAAGGGCTTAGAGGGAACTTGTCCCTCAGCTGGATGTAAACAGGAAAAGCAGCTGAGAGAGACAGGGGGGGAGCGTAAGGGGGAAAAGACACCCGAGTAGTGCTTCCCTGCCAAAGGAAGTGTGCAGTGCTTTAATGCAGCCCAGATTGCCAGGGCTTAAAGGATTCATGGGGGGCCCGGGGTGACAGGGGGCCAGGGATGGAGCAGATGGCCCCAGCTGGGCTGCCCTGGGGTGGTGGGGAAGCCCGGAGCCTCCCCAGGGCTGGCAGCAGCCCAGGGCAGGGGACGGGGGTAGCAGGGTCTTGGGCCACTGGTTGTTTTGGAGGGTCTGTCAGTGGGTGCTTGTCCCTGTGCAGGAGCCACCTGCGAGGATGTGCTGGCCCCCTGCACTGGCAGCCCCTGCAAGAACGGCGGTGCGTGCCAGGAGTCAGAAGACTACGAGAGCTTCTCCTGCAGTTGCCCCTTCGGCTGGCAAGGTAGGGGCATGACCCGTCTGGGGGTTCAGCACACCCTGCTCTCCTCAGCTGCTCGGGGAGTGAAAGATGGAGAGGGAGCATGGCTGGAGAGCAGTGGGCAGGTGGGTGCCTGTGTGCCCTGCCAGACAGGAGCAGCCCTGCACAGTGCCCGGCCTCAGGGGGTTTCTGACCTGCTCCATGGCTCAGCTGGGTGGACAGGATGCAGCCATCACTCTCACCCCTTCGTGAGGGCGGTTTGCTGTGAGGGCTCTCACCCTGGTGTGAGCAGTGACCAAGATGTCATCATCATCCCTGGGGCTTTTGCCAGCACCTCCAGCCCATGCGGTCTCTGTCCCGCAGGTCAGACCTGCGAGATCGACATCAATGAGTGCGTGAAGAGCCCCTGCCGCAATGGGGCCACGTGCCAGAACACCAATGGGAGCTACCGCTGCACCTGCAGAACTGGCTTCACCGGCCGCAACTGCGACACCGACATAGACGACTGCAAGCCCAGTAAGAGCAGGGGCTGCTCCGCAGACCACGCTCAGCCTGGCCCCGAGCTGTCAGCTCCGTTGTCCCTCCTGGGGCTGGGATCCTCCTCCCCATGCATGGGCGAGCCCCAGCCGCTGCTTTGGCCTAAGCCATGCTGCAAGCCCTGCTCCTGCTTTTGGGGCACCTCAAGCATGTCCCAGTTGAGCTGCATCAGTCCAAGGCCAGATGGGAGCTGGCAGGAGGCAGGCTGAGGGGGCAGAGTGGCATGTGAGCAGTGAGCAAATGTGTCCCTTGTGCCCAGTTCCCTGGTGGGGCTGGCTCAGCCTCTGCCTGGTCTATGGGCTCTGTCCCATCCCCGCCCGTGTGGCCAGGGGACATGTGTGGGGACAGCACTGTGGGGCAGCTCCGGGCAGGGCTGCTGCACCAGGGCTGGACCCATTGCATCTTCACCTGCACATCCCTCCTCTCCAGATCCATGCCACAATGGCGGCTCTTGCTCCGACGGCGTTGGCACATTCTTCTGCGAGTGCCTGGCTGGTTTCCGTGGGCCCAAGTGCGAGGAGGACATCAATGAGTGTGCCAGTAACCCCTGCAAGAACGGCGCCAACTGCACCGACTGCGTCAACAGTTACACCTGCACCTGCCCCTCTGGCTTCAGTGGCATCCACTGCGAGAACAACACGCCTGACTGCACGGAGAGGTACAGCCCAGCATGGGTTCTGCCACGGGCCCAGCCTTTGTCAGGGCTGGAGCAAGGGGCTGAGGTCCCTGCGCTGCCCCGTAGCCCTGGGCCAGTTTAGGGGGCTTCGGCATGAAGCATGACCAGTGGTGACTCACCAGGATGTGATGTCTGTGTTTCCAGCTCCTGCTTCAACGGTGGGACCTGCATGGATGGCATCAACACCTTCACCTGTGTCTGTCCGCCCGGCTTCACAGGCAGCTACTGTGAGCATGACATTAACGAGTGCGACTCCAAGCCATGCCTGAACGGGGGCACGTGTCAGGACAGCTACGGGACATACAAGTGCACTTGTCCCCAGGGATACACCGGCCTCAACTGCCAGGTAGAGGAGCCTTGGGCTGTCGGCCACTGACCCCAGTGTCCATCCATGCATGCTGGCTGTGGGGTGTCACTGCAGTCTCCACTCCTGCAGAAGCCCTGCTGAGTCCTGACCCCCATCTTTTGCTCTGCTACCCCCAGAACCTGGTGCGTTGGTGCGACTCCTCTCCCTGCAAAAATGGAGGCAAGTGCTGGCAGACCAACAACCTGTACCGCTGCGAGTGCAACAGCGGATGGACAGGGCTCTACTGCGATGTCCCTAGTGTCTCCTGCGAGGTGGCTGCTAAGCAGCAAGGTAAGTCCCTGCCATGTTTACAGCCTCACAGAGCCAGGGTGGGGTCCCCTGGTGCCCCCGGTGCTGAACTGTGATCAGGGACATGCTCAGTTCTCTTAGTGGGGATCTTTGGCACAACCAGAGTAATCTCAAGGATTGCTGTAACATGCACCCCTTGAGGCTGCAGTCCTGGCTGCCATCCCCGGTGGGATGTGTGGTGGCCAGGACGTGGCCCTGTGGTGCAGGGTGTCACCGAGGTCCCTACTTCTGACTCTGCCCTCCCCGGCAGGTATCGATGTAGCACATCTCTGCAGAAATTCAGGGCTCTGTGTGGACACTGGCAACACTCACTTCTGCCGCTGCCAGGCCGGCTACACGGGCAGCTACTGTGAGGAGCAGGTGGACGAGTGCTCCCCCAACCCCTGCCAGAATGGAGCCACCTGCACAGACTACCTGGGAGGCTACTCCTGCGAGGTGGGTGCCGCAGGGGGCAGAGATGTGCAGGGAGAAAGCACCAGTTACTGCCTTTCTGCTGCTTGAGGAGCTGCCCCAGCTTCAGGCTGGCTCAGTGCCTCTACCAGCTTGAAGGCTGGGGTGGGAAGTGAGTGAACCTCTCTGATAGTTCCCCTTTTCCCTCCTTGTAGTGTGTGGCTGGTTATCATGGAGTTAACTGCTCAGAGGAGATCAATGAGTGTTTGTCCCACCCATGCCAGAATGGAGGAACCTGCATCGATCTCATCAATACCTACAAATGCTCCTGCCCCAGAGGAACTCAAGGTAAATTAATTCCCCAGGCTGGGGCATTAGTGGGCTGAGTGCAGATATCCTTGGTATCTGCTCATTAGCTGCTTGGGCTAGCAGAAGCAAATGCAGTGGTAGAGGTTTGTGTTTGTTTGCGAGCTTAGCCATCAAGGCCACACAACCTTGGACGCAAGCTGCGCAGTGCTGCGTGCCTCCTGCCAGGGCAGCGGCTCAGGCTGCCATTGAGTTGGTCGGGCTCAGCCCCTTCGCGGGGAAGGTTGACACAAGGGACCACTGGGCACCCCGATACTGTTTGATGAGCTGTGTGGGTTGTTCCCCCATTTCTCTAGGGGTGCACTGTGAGATCAATGTGGATGACTGCAACCCTTTCTTTGATCCTGTCACCCTGGGGCCCAAGTGCTTTAACAATGGCAAGTGCACGGATCGGGTAGGTGGCTACAGCTGCATCTGCCCCCCTGGCTTTGTAGGGGAGCGCTGCGAGGGAGACGTCAACGAGTGCCTGTCCAACCCCTGCGACGCCCGCGGCACCCAGAACTGCGTGCAGCGGGTCAATGACTACAAATGCGAGTGCCGACCTGGCTATGCAGGTGAGCGCTGCGTCCCCCCTGTTCCCAGCACCCAGCCCTGCAGCCCCCAGCCACCCCAAGCATCTTGCACCCCTTCCTCTGCTCCTCACTCACTCCTCTCCCTCGGCAGGCCGTCGCTGCGACACCGTGGTGGATGGCTGTAAAGGCAAACCCTGCAGGAACGGTGGAACATGCGCAGTTGCTAGCAACACCGGCCGTGGCTTCATCTGCAAATGCCCCCCGGTAGGATCCTGCTCCTCTCCAGCTCTGAGCATGGGGTGTTGCACGGGCCCTGCAAGTCAGCCCCTTGCACAGCGGGGCAGTCAAGGGGCCAGTTTAGCCCCTGAGGCTTCCCCAGCTGGGGTAGCCAGGGGTAAGCATGGAGGGGAAGATGCTTTGCTATGGGTGCTCGCTGGAGGGAGGTCTATCTGTATATGCGTACCCTTCTCCCCTGGAAGGAGACTGGGTTAGGGTCAGGGAGAATGAGGTGACTCAGCCCTGCAGGTACAACGCACAGCTCTGTAGGACAGACTCTTCCCTGGTTGACCATTATTTACACCACGTAAAGGTGGAGCAGGCAGCTATGGAGAAGAGTTCCCTTCATTTTGAGGGGTTGCTCTACCGGGGTTTACATTCTAGATTATTCTTGCCCATCACTAGTTTCAGAGGATGTGCCAGGGCCATGCCCTAGGTACATCGATCTGATTCACTGGGTTTGTGCTGAGTTTCCCAGAACACACACGTGTGTTAGGCTGCTCATAGGACAGCATTGGTGATTCTGACTCCCTCGTTGCTGTCACCTCCTCAGGGCTTTGTGGGTGCCACCTGCGAGAACGACTCCCGCACCTGTGGGAACCTCCACTGCCTGAATGGTGGCACCTGCATCTCCATCCACAAGAGCTCCAAGTGCATGTGTACACCAGCCTTCACGGGTCCCGAGTGCCAGTACCCAGCCAGCAGCCCCTGCACATCCAACCCCTGCTACAACGGGGGCACCTGCGAGTTCTTCAGCGATGCCTCCCCCTACTACCGGTGCAACTGTCCTGCCAACTTCAATGGCCTCAACTGCCACATCCTGGACTTTGATTTCCAAGGTGGGATCGGGCAGGATATCATCCCACCTAAAATTGAGGAGAAGTGCGAGATTGCAGTTTGCGCGGGGTATGCCGGCAACAAGATCTGTGATGGGAAATGCAACAACCATGCCTGCGGCTGGGACGGGGGTGACTGCTCCCTCAATTTCAATGACCCCTGGAAGAACTGCTCCCAGTCTCTGCAGTGCTGGAAGTACTTCAATGACGGCAAGTGTGACTCTCAGTGCAATAATGCTGGCTGCCTGTACGATGGATTTGACTGCCAGAAATACGAAGGGCAGTGCAAGTAAGTGACTTGCTTATTGACCTTCTTGTTTTAAAGCCATCACCTCTGTGCTGATCATCTGGGGGTATTTTCTGGTTGCATCTGCTAAAGCTCCTAAGTGCAAACCCATTGTTCGCTCTCTACATTCTGTTCTGTTGCCTGTGGGGCTGCAGCTCAAGCAACCGCACTTCCCTGTGGTCTTACTGAGTTTATATACACTTGGAAGCTCTCTGGGTTTGGCTCACTCCAGATGGCTTCCCTGTCCTTGCCTGTATCACGCCATAGAAGTGAATTCTCCAACTCACAGTAGTAGCACAGTGAGTTTCAGTGTAGGGAGACCCCAGATGGAAGAGCGGGCAGAAAACATGATGATGGTAACATCCAGGGATTTACCAAACATTGTCTTTGGCAACAGCAGGAACTTAATCCCAGATACCTGGACAAACTCTGGTCTGAGTAACTATCCTGTGTCCCCCTGTCTTCTCTGAGTCACAGTAATTTGTCCCTTTTCCTGGCACCTAAATGGCAACTTATAATTTAACAGCTGCTATCTTTCAGCTGCAGAGGTGAATGCTTCACAGCACTGCATGAAACAGTTGCGTTCTATGTAAACTGGCTTAGTGTCTATCAGGATGAAGAACATTTATATGAAAGAGAGGGCCTTGTGGACCACTGCGTATTTTCTCAGCAGATAGGTAATACGCACAGTACTTGGTCTAATGCATTTTTCTGCCTTTCTTTTTCTTCTGCCCAGCCCTCTGTATGATCAGTACTGTAAAGATCACTTCTCAGATGGTCACTGTGACCAGGGCTGCAATAATTTTGAGTGCGAATGGGATGGTCTGGACTGTGCAAACAACATGCCAGAGAAGCTTGCAGATGGCACGCTGGTGGTGGTGGTCCTCATCACTCCTGAGAACCTGAAGAACAACTCTTTCAACTTCCTGCGGGAGCTGAGCCGCGTGCTGCACACCAATGTGGTCTTCAAGAAGAACCCCAAGGGGGAGTATATGATCTTTCCATACTATGGCAATGAGGAGGAGCTGAAAAAGCATTACATCAAGAGGTCAACAGAGGACTGGTCAGATATGTCTGGTGGTATCATTAACAAAGTAAAGAGCAGCCTCTACTCCAGGGCTGGCCGAAGGCAGAAGAGAGAGCTCGATCAGATGGATATCAGAGGGTAAGGGGGACCAATGAGCTCCTTTTTCACTATGCAGCATTTGTTTTCTGTGTTGATAATAGTAGCACGCTATAAAGGGAAGGATGTAGGCCGGATAATTGTATTTAGATGTTGCTTGCTGTGTGAACAGAAACCGGATTTTGCTCTCATGTGGGAAAAGCAAGTGATCGCTCAGGAATCCCTGATACAATGCTGCGCCGACTCTCACGATTGAAGGAGCCCTGTGTATTGTTGGGAGCCAGGGCTGGGCTGGGTGGGACCTGAAAGTAGAGGTTGGCCTGACCGACTGTCTGACTTCAGGAAGTCATTAAGTTAAGCCTCAGTTTCTCCCTGAGAAATGCTTTCTAGAGCTTTGTTGTAAAACTCAATTACTACAAACTGTGTCTGGAGATCTTTGGTATAAACATATAGATCTAACCTTCTCCCTCTCTGTGGGCTCAATCAAAAGCCACTGAAAGCAAAGGAGTTAGAGCAGCGAAACTGATGTGAAAAGATCTGAAGGCTCCCAAACACCATGATTCAAGATACTGTAGTATCTGGGTAATTTTAAAATATTGTGAAGCACAGACTCCCTTCCATTCCTGTAGATAAGGAGCTAGATTTCACAGCATTCATTGAGGCAAATCCAATAGATCAAGAGTGTGAGCTGCAGGGCTTGGGCCACGGGGAAGGAAGGAGACAGGTTCCCACCTTCTGATTCCCACTGATGGGGGCTTAAGGAGGGAAGGGAGACAGGGCTCGTCTGTCTTCTCAGTGTGGTCATTGCTCCATGTTTCTCATTGACTCTTCTCTCGCACAGATCCATTGTCTATTTGGAAATTGATAACCGCCAGTGCATCCAGTCGTCTTCCCAGTGCTTCCAGAGCGCAACTGATGTGGCAGCGTTCCTGGGTGCCTTGGCCTCCCTTGGCAACCTGAACATACCCTACAAAATAGAAGCCGTTAAAAGTAAGTGCGGCTGGTCAGCTGGGGAGGAGAGACAGCTAAAACTTTCCATCCTTATCCATGTTCAGTTACCTGTCAGCTGGCTTCATTTGAGCACAGGCTGGTTTTAATAACCTTGCATCTTTTTTTTTTCTTAAAAAAATTGCAAAACCAGTTTATTATTTTTGCTTATTCCAGGTTTATTTCAAAATCATTATCACTATAAAAGTTATAAAAAAAAAAAAAGGAAAAGAAAAAGAAAACCCAACCAGCTCCAATCAATCGGTGACATGCAAGGAGTTGAAGTTTGTATCTTGAAAATCCCCCCTAAATCCTTTTGTCTTAACAGCTCAATGCAAGCGCAATGATTTGAAGTTTGCTAATCCTTTTCCTTAAAGGAGAAAAAAGTGAAGCTGTCTCCTGATGCAGGCTGGCTTGTGCAGCCGAGAATTTGCCGATAGTTTGCAATTCTGATTAATAGCGTATAAAATGACCTTATTTTGGGGGGGCTGATTTAGATCAGACTTAGGTACCTCTATTAACTAATTTTCCTTCATTTCCACTCTGTCACTGGTTTGCTATGCAGCTTAATGTCTCAGCATCTCTTTGTGCCCCACTGTTTTGTAGGTGAAACAGCTGAGCCCACGAAGAACTCCCAGCTGTATCCTATGTATGTGGTGGTGGCTGCACTGGTCTTGCTTGCCTTCATTGGAGTGGGAGTACTGGTGTCCCGTAAGCGGCGCAGGGAGCATGGGCAGCTTTGGTTCCCAGAAGGCTTCAAAGTGACAGAGTCAAGCAAGAAAAAGCGACGAGAACCACTTGGGGAGGATTCTGTTGGACTGAAGTGAGTAATTTGCTTGCTAACCCGTTAAACACAGTGCAGCGGGGCTGCTAGGGGCTCTTCTGAAAGAACCCATTGGAGTTTTGTTCTCTAGTGCATCATATTGGCATAGCGGGGAGGAGAAAAATCAGGTTTCTTAAAGTTCTGCATGGGGAAAACAGTGTTCCCATCTGGAGGAGGTTTTTAAATGCTTCGTGGTCTGTTTGCACTTGGTAAAAAATGAAAGACAACCTGAAGGGAAATTGCCTTGTTGATTCTTCTTTCAGTTTTTGCATGTAGATAAACATGGTCCACCACAGACTAGTTCCTGCAGAGGAGCTAATTTTTTGTATGGTTTTATTTTTAAAGACCCCTCAAAAATGCCTCAGACGGCACGCTGATGGATGATAACCAAAATGAGTGGGGCGATGAGGAGACCATGGACACCAAGAAGTTCAGGGTAAGCTCACTGCCATATTCCCTTTCAGTGCTGCAAGTAGTCACCTGCTGGGCTTTGTCAGGGAAGGAGCAGAGCGCTGCGGAAAGCAGCAGAGCAGAGGGACCCTCGGGGGCCCAGTCTGCGCTGCGCATCGCTGCTGCCGGCTCCTTTGCAAACCTGTGTGTGACAAATGCACCTTTGAGACTTGCAGAGCTTCCCATGCTAGAGCTCAGCCCCCTCCTCCCACCCTGACTTGTGCGCTTTGCTCGGTGCTCATTTCCCACTGTCGTTCCTCAGTTCGAGGAGCAGGCGATGCTGCCTGACACAGACGATCAGACGGATCACAGGCAGTGGACCCAGCAGCACCTGGATGCCGCTGATCTGCGCATATCCTCCATGGCGCCTACTCCACCGCAGGGGGAAATCGATGCAGACTGTATGGATGTCAACGTCAGAGGTCCCGGTAAGGTGGACTGCTTTCACTTGTGTGCTGCTCGTCAGCTAATCTAAAATCCTCCCTTACCCCTTGCGGATGAGCAGTCCCAGACAGCCCGACCTGTCTCCATTTCTAATACAGAGTCACCGCTAACCGTTCTGCATTGCATCGTTGCTGTTGTGCATGATTTAGAGATAGACCCTGTCACATTTTGCTTTCTCTTTTGTTTAATCACTGCGATGAAAATTAGAGAATACAGAAGAAGTACCTATTAAACCATCCAGTTTATCTCTCTGCCACTCCTAGATTCCTCTTCTCCCACGAAACTGCACATTTCACAATCTTTTCAGATTTTTAACTATAATGACAGGTAATAGGCTTTTCAATTATTACAAACATTTGGTCTTCCCCACATCTGTGAAATTGTCCTCTGAAATAATGAAAATATTTAAGGCTACGCTGTACTATACTCAAGTTTGCTTTGAGCAACCTTCCTTATAAATTGCACCTTATATGTTAGCGTGCAAGCTAGCAGATGAAATAGGAAAAGCAGCGAGTGGTGAGATACCACCAAGGAATTTCAGATCCATATCAGAGGAAGGATATTGGTGTTTGATGTTTAGAACCAGCCAGGAACTCAGTCTTGATGCACCCACGAGAATAAGCATCTATCGCAGACAGAGCATCTTGCTGAGCCGCCTGCATTACGGAAGGGTAAAAAGCCTTTTTTCACCGAGTTCCCCTGTGCTTTTCAGATGGCTTCACCCCCCTCATGATCGCCTCGTGCAGCGGAGGAGGGCTGGAGACTGGCAATAGTGAAGAGGAAGACGATGCTCCCGCCGTCATCTCAGATTTCATTTACCAAGGGGCCAGCTTACACAACCAGACTGACCGCACTGGCGAGACAGCGCTTCATCTGGCTGCCAGGTACTCCCGCTCGGACGCTGCCAAGCGCCTGCTGGAAGCTAGTGCCGATGCAAACATCCAGGATAACATGGGCAGGACGCCCCTCCATGCCGCCGTCTCTGCTGATGCCCAAGGAGTCTTCCAGGTAATTGATCCTTTCGCTGCCAGTCTCAGGGTTTTTTTGGGGAAAGTACTGGTGCTACATGTTGAGTCAGTCACACAACAGAGCTTATCGCAGGGTCTCCAGCTGGCCCTGGCAAGGTGCGGGGTGAAAGTCTAGCAAACTGAAGCTCCAGTTGTCTCGGGACAGGGCACAGCAAAGCAGCGACCCCGTAGCTGCCCTCAGATGTGCACCCCAGGACTGTGAGCGGGGACTGGAGGAACCAGCCACCAGAAAGGGGTTTGCAGGTCCTGAGACCTGGATACCTGGAGTGTCTGCTGTCTGTCCCTCCTAATGTTTGTGTTTCCTGCGCTTTGGCCCTTGTTGTGGCAGATCCTGATTAGGAACAGGGCAACCGATCTCGATGCCCGAATGCATGACGGGACCACTCCTCTGATCTTAGCCGCTCGCTTGGCTGTGGAGGGCATGCTGGATGATCTCATCAACTGCCATGCAGACGTCAATGCCGTGGACGATCTAGGTACTGCAGGCAACTAAAACAGGCTCCCTCAGAGGTGGAAGGAAGGGGCTGCTTGCTGTTACTCTTACCCCTCACTAATGCATGTTGTATTTCATGGTCTTCCTCTGTAGGCAAGTCAGCACTGCACTGGGCAGCTGCTGTGAATAATGTTGAAGCCGCAGTAGTCCTCCTGAAGAATGGTGCCAATAAGGATATGCAGAACAATAAGGTAGGGGTCTCCTGGGCTGACACAGGCAAGGAAAGAACCATTTTGGGGAGTGTGTTAAAAGGTCATTTTTGCCTAAAATACAACACTGGCACTGAGGCTCTGATTTGATTGTTCTGCTGTGAATGAAGCTGTTGGATTTAGCTCAAAGAAGCATTGTGGGATTTGGTCCTATGGGTGATGTTGAGGGGCCATGCAGTGCTTGGTGAGCAGTGTGATACAGTGTTCATGTGGCCATCTTCTCGCATGTTCTAGGTCACTCATAGGGTTCCTGGTTTGATACCGGTATAAGGACATGGCTCAGCAGGGTAGGAAAAAGCAGCAGCAAAACCTCACCAGAGGAGAGACGATTACCGTCTCTGCCACTCAACTGCATGGTGTTGGGTATGGAGCTCAGGATAGTGTTAGCCAGGAGAATCTGTGAACTTAAACCTAACCATCTTCACCGGGTTTCCAGGAGGAGACCCCACTGTTCCTCGCAGCCAGAGAAGGGAGCTATGAAACTGCCAAGGTCCTGCTGGACCATTTTGCCAACCGCGACATCACGGACCACATGGACCGGCTCCCACGGGACATCGCCCAGGAGCGTATGCACCACGACATCGTGAGGCTGCTGGACGAGTACAACCTGGTGCGGAGCCCACCACTGCACAATGGCCCGCTGGGGGCACCCACGCTGTCCCCACCGCTCTGCTCTCCCAACAGCTACATCAGCAACCTGAAACCTGCTGTCCAGGGCAAGAAGGCCAGGAAGCCAAGTACCAAGGGCCTGAGCTGCAACGGCAAGGATGCCAAAGACCTCAAAGCCCGGAGGAAAAAATCACAAGATGGAAAAGGATGTCTGCTTGACAACTCCAGTGTGTTGTCTCCAGTGGACTCCCTGGAGTCGCCCCATGGATATCTGTCAGATGTTGCCTCTCCTCCGCTGATGACCTCTCCATTTCAGCAGTCCCCTTCCATGCCTCTGAATCACCTGCCAGGCATGCCTGATGCCCACATGAGCATCAACCACCTCAACGTGGCAGGGAAGCAGGATATGGCCATGGGAAACTCCAGCAGGATGACCTTCGATTCAGTACCGCCGCGTCTCTCTCACCTCCCCGTCTCCAGCCCCAGCACGGTGATGAGCAACGCCCCGATGAATTTCTCTGTCGGCGGAGCGGCTGGTCTTAACGGGCAGTGTGACTGGCTCACGAGGCTGCAGAACGGCATGGTCCAGAATCAGTACAACCCGATGAGAGGCAACATGCAACCAGGGGCGCATCAGCAGACGCAAAACCTTCAACATGGCATGATGACCTCCCTGCACAACGGCTTGCCCACCACAAGCTTGTCGCAGATGATGAGCTACCAGGCCATGCCCAACACCCGCCTGGCTTCTCAGCCTCACCTGATGCAGAGCCAGCAGCTACAGCAGATGCAGCAGCAGCAGCTCCAGCAGCAAAACATGCAGCCACAGCAGCAGCCACAGCAACCCCAGCAGCAGCCGCAGCAGCATCACAACCCCAGCTCCAATGCGAGCGGCCACATCGGCCAAAATTTCCTTGGTACGGAGCTGAGCCAGCCCGACATGCAGCCGGTGAGCAGCAGTACCATGGCAGTCCACACGATCCTGCCTCAAGATACCCAGATGCTGCCCACATCTCTGCCATCCTCCCTCGCCCAGCCCATGACTACCACTCAGTTTCTAACTCCACCTTCCCAGCACAGTTATTCCTCCCCCTTGGACAACACCCCCAGCCACCAGCTCCAGGTGCCTGACCACCCTTTCCTAACGCCATCTCCGGAGTCGCCAGACCAGTGGTCCAGCTCATCTCCTCACTCCAACGTGTCCGACTGGTCCGAGGGCATCTCCAGCCCTCCCACAAGTATGCAGTCACAGATGGGACACATCCCCGAAGCCTTCAAGTAAGAGACAGTGTTTCAGAGACGCTGGTGCTCAGTGGGAGTTAGAAGCTCGAGGGAGATTTTTTTTAAAAGGACATTGGATGCTTTTATTAAAGGATCCTTTTTAAATATGTTTTTATAAAAAAAAAAAAAAGAAAAATTAATTCCTTTTTTTTTAGTATTTATTTATGTACTTTTTATTTTACATGAAAACACTGCCTTTTTATTTATATGTTCTATTGTTAAGAACTCAATGTGGGACACCAGTTGCGTTTCAAGAAATCAAAAAATTAGGTTTTTGTAGGACATTCTCTTTTGCTTGGGGGGGTTCCTTGTGTTTGATTTGAGAGGAAATGTTTATGTAAAGCTATAAGCAGCAATTTGTAATTCTGAAATGCCATTAATTTATTTTTTTCTCTTTCAACTCAGAAAGAGAGGTGAGAAAGAAAAGGGGAAGGAAAAATTGACTAAAAATACTACTCCTTGGGGGGGGGGCGGAAATTAAGTATGGACGGATTTTTGAAAGGTACTTTAAAATGTTTCCTTTGCTGTTATATCTGAGAGGACATTTTATGGTACCAGTCATAAATCTTTGTTTAAATTTCAGTGTTATATAGTTGTACATTTGCCTTGATAATAGAAATTTTTGTTCTCTCTTGTTTTTATATATATAAAAATATATATTTAAATGATTTTTATGATCTAAAAAAAAATAATCAGGATTATAGACCTGTAAGAACAGGTTCTAAGCTAAAAAAAAACCCCTACAAAACATGAATGCTGTCCCCCACCAAAAAGAAGTGTATTTGCCAGACTTTTAAGAGAGCAAGCCCTTAGCTATGGAGTATATACAAAACCCATAACTGTGGAGTTTATACAAAGGAGACTTAATTTTACTTTGAATATCTTTACTGTTTTGTTTTCGTGTTTGCATTTGAGTAACTGTTTAAGAATAAATGCCAATATAAACTTGTAAACCACATCCTTATTTTAAGGATGGCCTGCCTGTTTTAAAGAAGGCGTGTCTATTAATGCAGACAACCTGAGTGAGATTACAAAGCATTATAACACTGCCACCACCAAGTACTCGCCCGTATCCAGCTCCTCCGGCAGCGTGATTGCTGGGTGCACAGTGGAAGGCGCTGCTGGGTTTGGGGGGATGCTGGACTGGCTGAACAGGAGGGCGAAGAACAGCACAGCCGCGTCTGTGCTGTGAAATGTTAACATTTTTTTCTTGTTAAGTCTGGAGTGATGCATCTTTTTTTATATTGATGTACACTCTTTCTGTGTATCATGTAAAATATAGTATAAGCCTGTGGCAGATTTAATGTTTGTAAATATGTTTTTTTTAAGAAAAGGTGGATTTTGTTTCAAAAATCTAAATAAGCGAGTCTTAAATATATCATAAATATATCACCTTATAGAGGTGTTGGAATATCACTCACTCGGGTGCAAAGGGAAGCAGACACCCTCCGACTAGATAGGTGTATGGGACAGGCAAATAGAGAGCAGTTAATCAAGAAAACCTAAGAAAAGGGTTCCTTTTCCTCATTCCTTTTTATTAGAACACCAAATAAAATGGACATTTCTCAAGGCACAGCGCCTTGCTGCACACTCATCTTAGTTAACATTTCAGACCATTGTTATTGTGACATGCCTCATATGAGTGATAAAAACATCACGTGGTGTTGAATCTTCCTATGTTTTATAAACTAGAGTGTAGTTTAAGAAAAGATATCTTCTGTAATAAAGTTATCTACATGCAAAGTTGTAGTTTGCAAAAATGATGTATTTTTTTTGGTTAACTGATTTGCAATAAATGATGCTTCTGGGCATCTAGATTTTACTAAAACTGGAACTTAGTGTTTTTGTTACGGATTGGTTGAAATCTGGGCTTGATACCCGCTGTCTTTCAATGCTGCAGGGCTGCCTCTTGGCACAAAGTACCAGCACTTTCCTAACATCTTGTTCTCTGTGTTAAAGCTCAGAGCAGGGCTTTGGACAATGCAACCTTCTCCGTAACTTGTGCAAAACTCTCACCAACTTGAGACGTCTGGTTTGAGCAAGGCAGGAGGGGCTCTGCCCAGGTAGCCCTTGTGGATGCTCTGATGTCCTCTCAGGCCTCTGCCATTAGGTCAGGATCTAAAAGGGAAAACATTGAAAAGTTCTTTTAAAGAGCAGCACTCACATATGTTCAAAGTACTGTATTCTGTCACTTTAAAACTTTGCTTTCTGATCTGTTTTTTAGGAGCATTCTCTGGCTGATGAGACAGCCAAGGGTAAAAAATGGCCACGTGCTTTTAATTACATAGTGCCTATGGAAACAGAGCCCCCTGCGAGTGGTGTTAAGAATTATTTATAGTGTTTCCTACTTCACACGCAGCACTGAGCATATGGCTGGGCTCTCGGATGTGGTGGCGTGCACAGAGAGGAACTGGGAAGCCATCCGATGACACTACTGAGGGGCAGCAGCAGCCGAGGGAGAGTTTCACTGAGGCCACTCCGGGCACAAACACGGCACAGAAACCTTTGCTGTCCTTGCTGTGCTCAAGATTTTTAAGGTAGTTTAATTTAATTCTTTCTTTTCCCCACAGGGACCCTGTAGCCCAAATGCTGCTGCAAAGTCCCCAAATAACTGGATATAAATAGCAGAGCCGTGGACCTCCTCCCAAATCAGATAAGCCTGGTAACTCCTGGAATGCTGGTATTTTCCACTCCACGGCTGGGGAGGGAGTGGGCATGTGTGTACATGTACCCGGTATCCAGCCCCAGACAGATTCAGGGCCACGAGACATTTGCTGTACAACCGGTCAGAAGCTGGTGCTGGAGCAGTGGCATTTTATGTGCCACCCAGCAGCAGTGGTGAAACCCGGCGCCATCAGGGCTCAAGGAGGCGATGTGCCACTGTGCACTCCCTGCAAACTCCATGGAAAGGGGTATTTTAACTCAGGACAAATCCCTCTTTCCCCTGCAAAACATGGTTCCCCAGTGAGGATCTCAATACCCCAAGGGACACCCTGGAGATGGGCTTCCTGAGACGTGCTCTTCCCCCCCAAGTTGTGTCTTGCTGCAACCCATCTGGGACACGCTAGATGAAGTGTGTCTGCCTTCACTGCGATTCGCACATGTGCTGTCCATGAATCACGTCTGGGAACATCCAGCCACGTTCCCACGCAGCCTATCCTTCCAGGCTTCTCCCACATGCACGTGTCCCAGTACTCATGCCTATGGCTGGCTGCAAGCATCGCATGCCTCTGTGCTGCCAGTGAGACTGGGAGGTGCTCATGCCAACGTAAGGCATGAGCATAGGACTCTCTCCTATCTGGTCAAGTATGCAACACTCCGGTCACTCATGGTCAAAGTGGGAATTTGGCCTGGAATGGGTTAAAAAGGGGGGGTTACGAGGATGTGCAAAACAATGTGACATTGCAAGAGGCAACTAAACACATTAAAGAAGAGAGGGGCTGCAAAGCATGTAATTTTCCATGAGGATGGGTCAGAGGAACAGAACGAGGAAAGAGGGGGCTACACACCAGGGAAAGAGGCGAAACAGAAAGGTCTGTGTTGGCACATGAATAGATACTAATAAACTGGCCACAAGGTAATTCAAAATGGAAGTCAGAAAAGGTTTTCTAAGCAGTAGAGAAGCAAGGATACACAGTTTAAAGTATTTAGCCCCCAATGGCTCTTGCATTTATGAAGGCGCCTGGTGACCCACAAACTCCTGCCAGTCCCTTGTTCCTGCTTTCCTGAGTGGGTACATGAGATGATCATAGGGTCACAGATCCCCAGCTGACATCAAGGCAAAGTTAAATGAGAAACAAGACAAATGGCCCGTTTCAAACCCTCCCTCCAGACTTAGGGCTTTCCCACCAACTCTCCATCCAGAAGGATTTGCCTTCCCCCAGTCCCCTCCAACCAACCCACTTGTCCAACCACAAGCTCATCTATCCCTCATGTTGGTAAACATGCTGGGAGTTGAATTTCTAGCTCTCATGTCAACAGAAGATGCTGAGGGATGAATGGGTCATGGTAAGCACAGTTGTTTCAGCATTCCAGGTGAAAAAGGCTGAGAAGCACTAAAATTATATCCCATGCCAAGGGAAGAGTTCAGAAGTGTTTGCGTGAAACAAGATTAGCACCGAGCTATTCCGATGGCAAGTATGTTGATGCTATGAGGAATCGGTGCATCTGAACTATTTGTTTACATGCTGGAGGGCTTGGTCTTTTTCTTCTTTGTTTTCATTATTCCTGCTCAATTAGATTGGACATTTAGAAATTGCTACTCTATATTGCTTTTACCTCCAGGCTATTGGTGTTTGCTCAGAAAGTTGCTAACAGCTGCTTGAACCCTGATTGCTGAATTGTTACTGCAGCTCCAATCACCCCCTTAAGAATGTACAAAAGGAGCCAAATTCACCTAAGGTGTAGCCTCTCTCGAATTACACACGGGTTAATGTGGCTGGGGTAGTCTGAATAATCACAACTAAATGAATAAATAAATAAAGCTCAGCTTGTCCGAGTTGGCTAACCTGATACAGAATACCGACAATTCATAAGCAAAACTCTCCTTTAGCCATTTCCCCTGTTTCTAAACTCAGAGAATGATCTTTTTAATAGCGAGCTCCTTGGGCAGGCCTGCATTTATGGTTGCCTGCAACCTGAAGGCTCAGCTCAAAAAATTACCATAACTTAATGGAAAAAGGTGATTATCATTTGTGTTGTACCCCAAGTCAGCTGATGAAGCAGGAGAGAAGGATACTCACTGTCCTGGTCCCACCAATGAGCCTTTTTATTTGTAATGGGTGACTCTCAAGTCCAGAACTGGCTGCATTTGCTGAGTACAGCAAATCAATTAGAAAGCTTCAGGGTAAAAGGGACTGAATGTCTTAATGTGACAATTCTTTATAATCACATCAGGAGAACAGCAAAGGTGAGATCCCATCATTAGTGTTTGCATTGTGTATGTATGTGTATAGGTGTATATGAAGAGGGTTAGATATGTAATGTAAATATATAGCTATAGATACAGATGTAAAGCTGTTCATGGTATTTACAGAATACATATGTATTTTAAAAAAGCCAATCAGGCTAATTAAAATCACATTTCCTCAGATTACACCTGTTGTGGGAAATATCAAGGGAGGACCAGGGCTTTATCTGCAATTCATGCTTGTGCAGGGAAATTGTATTTGACAAGCTGGTTTATAAGAATGTTCCTACAAAAGAGGGAGATGAAAGGCACTTTAAAAATCACAGTGCTGTCTTTAGTTCCCACACCAGCATCAAAGTGCTGCTTCCCCTGCTTGGACTGGGCTTTGAGGACATTACCCTGCTCTAATGATCAAGCATGCAGACCGTGCTGATAATGACCCTTGATTAAGATGTTTGTTTAGGTGGTTTGTATTTTCCCTCCAAGGCTGGTTGTTGGGTGCAGAGTGGCACAGTGGCTGCTGCTGGGGTACAAACCCTGGTAAACGAGACATCTCCTCCTCACGTCTGAACAGGGATTCCCCCTTCAAACCTTTGTGTTGGTGTGAAATAGACCCTCAAAGCAGAGCCGGAACAGAGTGGAGGAAAATCTTCAGACTTGCACATAACTGTTTGATATGCTACAATCTTGTCTTAAAAAAAAAAAAAAACCACCAAACCAACCAACCACCCGAACACATGCTTCTCTGGAGAAGCGTTTTTATAAGCCTGTAAGTTAATGCATCCCAGGGACAGCTGTGGGCAGCGGGGCTGAACCCAGGAATCTGCTGCTCCGCAGCTTTTGGACACCTGTATGCCAGCCTTCCGTGCCTTCGCATGATTAATGTCCCTTCATGCAGTTAACATCCCTTCACACGATTAAAACCCCTTCACAAATTAAGCCCCCATGGACCTGCGGGACGGGGACCTCGCAGAAGGGTCGGGTCGGGTCGGGCAGTCCCCCGCCCCTCTGCCTTCGGCTCCCGCCCTGACAGAAACAGGCCCAAGCCGGGCCGGGGCCGGGGCCGGGGCCTGGGCCTGGCCGAGGCCGGCGGCCCTGTGTCCCGCCCTGGCGGTCGCCTTCACCACTACACCTGCCCCGGGAAACCCGAGGGCTCGGAAGTCCCAGTGGACCCTCGGCCGGGCCGCACCGCGCCGTGCCCGGCGGCTGCCTGAGCAGACCGGCCCCCCCCTCCCCGGGGCCGCGCTCCGCCAAGCCCTGGCCGGTAGGAGAGAGACCCGTGGCGGGCAAAGGCTTAGCAGCGTGGGTCCCCTCCGGAGAGAAGGGCCCCCTCGGCAGACCCACAGCCAAGCAGACGGCTGGCAGCGCCGCACCCCGCAGGCATGAAGCCGAGACTTGAACCGGCGACCCGAGAGTGCACAGCCGCCCCAACCGGGACTCGAACTGGCGACGCCCCAGTCCGCACTGCGCCTGCGCCAGACCGTGGCGCTACGAGACCAGAGCTGTCAAGGCCACTTCCGCCCTTAGTGGGGTTGGTTGTTTTTTTT
>VYXH01000732.1:315248-335466 GCA_013397275.1 Burhinus bistriatus | reverse complement strand
GGAGGCGGCGGGAGAAAAACACAAACAAGCGCGCACTGTTGTGGCGTCATCGCGCGGCGCGGCGTGGCGTGACACGTCGGCGGCGGCGGAACTCCCGTCCGGATGTTCCAAGATGGCGGCAGAGGGGGCCGGTGCTGCGGCCGTGAGGGGGGGCGGTGCCTGCTGCTGAGGAGCCTCCGTCGGCGAGGGGGCTGCCAGGTACCGCGAGGGGCGGCTGAGGGAAGCGGGGCGCCGGGTCGGGGGCAGTTGGAGGGCTGGGTGATCCCGAGCAGGCTGTGTGGGGGGTGGCAGGGCCTGAGGTGCGGGCCCCGGGGCTGGCGTAGCCCGGCGCCGTGGTGCCTCAGCGCGGGTGGGCCTCGGGGCAGGAAGGCGGCGGGTCGCTGGTAGTCCCGGGACTTGGCCTCTGCTCCCGGTTGGGGCCGGTGGCGGTGCCGGAAGGAGGAGCGAAGCGGTGGAAGGGTGCCGCAGTCCGCGGGGCTGTGCTGCCGAGGCGGCTTTTCCTGCGGGGTTTGGGTTGTTATGGGTCGCCTCCAGTGTCACGGTGGGACAGGCACGCACGCTGCAGGCGTTCTGAATGAGATTTCGTGCAGTGGGGGGAGAGAAACGGAGATCAGAAAGTCAAAAGTATCGCCTGACGTTCATTATCGTGTAGTTCGTTTGCCGAGACACAATACTTTTCTCATTTAGGGTTGTTTTCTGGAGTTGTCAGGTGTTACAGGCCTGTGGTTTATTAGAATAGCAACTGGTGCTGACTCAGTGGTACGGTTGCCTGAAAGTGTTCAGGACCTGCTGGTGTGGTGGACTGGTAGTCGATCTCCTTTACAAAACAAATAGGAATGTTTTATGCTGCCGCTGTGTATGAATCCTATTAAGCTCTGTGCTTTTGATTCCCAAAGAGCTCTTACTGAATAACATTTGTAACTATGGTTGCCATTTATGAGAAAGCCGGTAGGAAGCTATCAGCAGTACTAAAGATGTGGAGTGTGTTCAGTCTGAGCGTTATCCACATGTGTGCAGATGTGCAGCTGTCTATATAGAAAAAAAAATAAATCTGAAAAACTAGTGTCCCAGATACTGATTTTAAAGCTGCAAATCATATTTTCCAGCTATTCTTGTCTTTGGGATTGCAGTGGGGTTTCTTATTCACTTTGTTCTTGTTGTTAAGAATCTGTGTATGTGAATATGTTATTTCTTGTTTGGTACGTGCACGCATGTGTGCACGTGTGTGTATATATGTAGGCATACATGAGAATTAATATTAGTACTCTGTAACCTGCTTTGTGGGCATACTTATTCTTGTTTAAGAGTAATTTATTTAGCTTATGTCCCTTGGAAATAGGATTAAATTAATTTCCCCCAGATAAATCATTCCTTTATGCAGATAAATTTTCACAGAGGAGTTTAAAACTAATCGTGGCTATAGAGCTTGTCGGGTGAAATTTCTTGATGGTCTTGTCTAGAGGGCAGTTTTAATCTTATTTTTTCCTTTTTGGTAACATTTCCTTGGCATGTCTGGAAACACCTTCTGCAATTGTTATTTCTGGTGACTAATGTTTAGCAGGCTGCTCTGCATTATCTACTAATAAACCTGCTGAAAGTTAAGAATTTCCAAGCTAGATAAAGCAGAGATGGATTGCTATTAACTTACATAGTTATTTCTCATTTATAAATTTCTTTAAATCAGCATTTCTGTTAATACTGGACTGGGGGCAGGGAGGGTCAGTATCACCGAGTTGATATCTTCTGTTTAAATTACCTGACATGGGCATGTTCATTTTATTTGAACTTAATTCTTCAAATCTTGAATGCTTTTACTACTGTGTGCAGTCTGTTAATATTAACTTTCATTCTGTAAGGAATCTGATACCTTCGTATTGAACTTCTGTAATGCAGTGTTACAGATCTTGTTATAGGAATGGCAAGCCAGCACTTTAAAGTAGAACTCTACACTTATTTTAATTAATTACTGGTACTGGTAGTTACAAAAACGTGGTAAAGTATTAGGATTTTTTCTTTGTGTACATCTGATAAGACACTGTAAGGACTGAAGTCCAGATTAGAAATTTGGAAGTGAGTATTTGAGTTGTAAAAACAGTTGGCTTTTGTGCTCAACTCTATTTCAGAAAAAACTTTTCTGTTGAGAACAGGACTGTTAGGTAGATATCAACATTTTGTTCCGTTAAGTTAGTGCTTTCCAGGAGGTAGCTGGCTTGGCAGATGTTGTAATTAGGTTTTTTTCCTCCCCGCTTCACAGTATGTTGCATAAAAACACTAATTTATTTGGAGGGCAGGGAGGAGTTTTTGCATTTAAGCTAATACAGTAAAGAACATGATGAAAATTAATGCGGATGTCCAGAACAGCCTGGGGTTTCTTAAGCGTGTGGAAACTGAGGTGGGTGTTCAGGCAGGGTTTCCTGGTGATATGGTTGGCAGTAAGCATGGCCAGCTGGAAAACCTTCACCTTGTTATTGTATTAGGAGAAAAGACTGCAAAGCACTAAAACCTTTTTGTAAGTATTCCTTGATAGGAATTCAACAGGCAGCTGTGTTTTTAAAAACAATGTTGAAGACATTCAAGTAATGCATGCAACTAATGAAGCTTTCTGTTTAATACTTTTCCGTTGAAGTCAGTTTCTGATCTTCTTTCCTGTTCTAACAAAACACAAGTTTTAACAAAGTCTTAACTTAAGATGTGGCTAGGAAATATATGGACATGGGGGAGAAATTGAGAGACTCTGTCTTGGCTGGTACTTTGGGCTCTCTGAAAGAGGGACTTGGATTATACATAGAACTGTTGGATTCTGCAGTGATGAGTAGAAGAGATTTTGCCATAGGGTAAGTTGTACTGATGTCTGATAAAGTCTGTATAGATCATGCTGTTGTACTGGACAGTATGCTTTTTATTGGATTGTTTTATTTATAACTCTTTATGAAATACATGTTGTTACGCAGTGTTCACTCAATGTGTGTTTTTGTTAACCAGAAGTGTTTTGCATTTGAACTTCTCTATAGCTGTTAAAATTTTGGCTTGATTGCAAACATCTGACTTTCCTGGTTTCCTGTTTTATTACTTTTACTGAGAAGACACTGAATCTAAAAAAAAAAAAAAAAAAAGAGGGGGGCAGCTAAAAATTGCACAGCTTTTGTATGTCTTCTATAAACAGAAGTGCATCTGGTATGAAACAATTGCCGTGGGTACTTCACTCTACATGGTATAAACCATATTTGTTGTGTACTATTAGAAAACAAGACTGTCATGTGTTGCTAAACCTTCACTGAGCTGAACTAGACAAGTACTGAAGAAGAACTCAAGTTTTGTCAGCTTCCCTCGTCCCCAGATTGTTAAGAGGTGATAAAATTGAAAAGTACATGTTCCTGATTAATTTACTGAACTTCCTATATACCAAATTTTTAACTGGTAGTGTTTGGAGTTGAAATACTTCTGTGCCTGTCCTTTCCACCCTGAAATGCAGCTGTAACTCTGATACTGTGCCAAAGTCTCACTAGTGTTAAAGCGAGAACATTAATTGATTAGTAGGTGGATGGAGTTGATTGTCTTTTATATTCTTACATGCAGTTTTGCTATTATGCAGCATTCATCTAGAAGAGAGAATATTTGTGATGAAAACCCAGCCTTTCTCAAAATAAATAATACTACTGTCCTACACAATGTTTTCTTTATTAAAACAAAAACAGGCTGTGTTCTGTTGAGGGGAATAACTCTGATGAATTCTTTCTTGAGATGCTTCCTTCTCATCTTACCTCTAAAAGGGTCAATTCACAGAGAAGCAACAGTGCAACAGAGCTGAAGGTGGTCTGTAACCAGATTAGAGTTAGAGAATAATTTCTCGACTCTTTATGATTGAATTGAGCTTGCCATAGTGCTTGCAGGTTCTATTGTAGGCTGACTGCTGCTGTGTCTTGTTTATGATGCATACTTCTGCTTGAAACAAATTTGGGGAAATGTAACAGCATAATACCATTGGTGCTTTAACAGTCTAAGATTTTAACATTTGTACAGGACTGAACTGTGTTTAATTAGTCTTACTTGAAGCTATTTGTTAATGCAGTTGTTAAATAATGTGCATTGTTACCACACAGCATTCAACTTCATTAATACTGGACTTGGATTTAGAAATACAATGTTATGTGTAAATTTCTTATGTATTCCGGAGAATAGAGAGACATTTTCCACTTCAAGTTCTTTGATTAATTGTGTTTCTAAAATAAAAATTACTTAAGTGCTGCATGCATTGTGAGAAAGGAAACTGACTTGTCTTTTTTGCCTTAACAGGGTGGAAGAAGGAATCTATCTGCGGCATCCACTACTAGTTTGTCATCTAGCATCTGACCCCACTAGAAGGCTATCATGCAGCAGCCTCCACAGACTGTTCCAGCAGGAGCAGCAGCTCCACCTCCTGCAGGCATTGCTCAGAATATGTACTGGAGAAACAGCTCGCTTAGTAAACGAGCAAATGCAATAGCTGCCCCAGTGCAGCCTGTGACAGACCCTTTTGCATTTGGCAGACAAACTCCACAAGGTTCCCCTTTAGATAATCCATCCAAGGGCAATGCATTGGTTATGCAAAGTTCTTCCCCAGCAGTGTTTCCACAGCCAGCTGTTATGCATACTTCACCGTCACGTGCAGGAGACAATCTTCATGGACCGCATATGTCTTTATCAGCTCCTGTATCTCAACCAGGAATAAATACCAGTACGTTTTCTAATGTTCTGATTCCTTCACCGTCCCCAGGATATGTTATAAATAGTACTACAGAAGTGCATCCAAATGCAGATCTTGGACTCAGTGGGCCTGCAGTACCATTGCATTATAATACAGGAGCAGCAGTTGAAAGTTCTTTCAGTGTGCATCCTGGAGTGGTGTCAGCATCAAACAAACCTGGAGGTAGACAAGACGTTAGTAGAGATCCAAATGATGTTCCTTCAGGACCCACTGCAGCAGCACTCTTCCCTCCACCTCCTCAGCAGCCTATGTCTCAGTGGAGGCCCGTTCAAGGTAATCTGCAGTCTCCAGTTCGAAATTTTGTGCCCTATCCTGAGCCATCTTCTCAGATTGATGTTCATAACTTTTCTCAGTCTTCTGTTAGCACCTCTCATCCTCCTCCACAGACAAATTTACAACAGGGTCCTGTACACCAAGGTATTCCACAAAATATCATGCAAGCGCCTTTATCTATTGGTTGTGAAAAGAATGGGAAAAATGGCTCTGCAAATGGCAGTCATCACATGAACAGCATCCAGCCTGGAAATGTGTTTACGCAGAACACAGAAATGACTAACGCTTGGTTAAATCAACCATACCAGGAACAGTTTTACCCACAGCCACCATTGCAAGACTCCAGTTTTGTCATTCCCACAGCTCAGGAAAATAACCCCAAAAACCTGTCTCCAGACATGTCTGAAACATCAAATAGACCAGTTCCCACAGATAGAGACTCAGGAACTCTCTCCATGTTTTTCAAAGGGGATGAGGCAGAAAATGAAGAAATACTTTCATCTGAAAAAAATTACATAGTTGAGAAAATGGAGTTTGGTGCTTGTCAGCCAAATTTGGCATCCTCCTATCACCAGCCAATGCATCCTCAGCAGGTTGCAACTAATGTTCTCTCACAGGCACAGATTGGTACAGGTTCAGCCAATGAGATGGTACAAAAAGGAATGGATGTTCAGTACTTCCCTAAAATTGTAAGTCAGCAGGAGACACAGGCTGCTAAGCATGCTATGTTTGTTAGTGATGACAAGACACGTATGAGTGATGCGTCTGGGAATGGGGGGTCACAGTATGAAAATGTTGAGAACCTGGAGTGCATTCAGAATCAGGAAGTGCTGCCAAGCGAACCACAGAACATGAATGCTTCATCCCCTGCTGCTGGTCCTGATCTGTACAGATATGGATCCTTTCCAGGTCAGATGCTTCCAAAGAATGCTGTTGTGAGCCATGCTGAAGGAGGACCAAATTTGGAGGCTCCTGATTCATTACCTCATCCTGCCCGACCAGATAGCGTATCTTCAAACTATAGCAACGTTAGCCATAGGAGCGCTTCTAGCTCAGCAAGACCTCAGGAGCAAGTTGGTACGTTTATTCAGCAAGAAAGTGGGAAGCCTGATGAAGAATCTTCTGCTAGCTTCTTTAAGCAGATTGACTCCTCTCCTTTGGGAGGTGATTCAAGTGAGCTAAACCTGGGCAAGAACTACCATGGTAACCTATCCCAGCCCCCAACTCCAAGTCCTCCAAAGCCTACAGGAGTATTTCAGACAAGTGCAAATAGTTCTTTTGAACCTGTGAGGTCCCATGGAGTTGGTATAAAACCTGCAGAGATTGACCAAGCAAAGATGGTGGTTGAGTTAAGAGAGAACCACTCAAACCAAAAGAATATCAAGAAGAATACAGCTGTACCGGCTGCATCTCCAGGCAATCTTGAACAGCCACCAGATAATCTGGAAACTATTTTCATGCCTCGGGTACACCCGTTGCCTCTTGCAGTCACTGGTGAAGCTGGAAATATGTTGCACTCTGGACCTGTTATGGAAAACATACAATCAGTATCTGAGAGGAGGTCCTCAACAAGAGCTCAGGGAGCAGTTAAGAAGTGTGATAGCCCAGCAACAACTCTGTGGGCTCATAATGAATTACCTAATTTTGGGGGAAATGTTCTTCTAGCTCCTGCTGCTCCTGCAGTGTACGTACCTGCCAAACAAACTGTAGAAGTCATTCAGCCACCAGAAGAAGGCCTGTCTAATCAGCAGCCAAGTAAACCAGGGACTATGGCTGTGCAGCTTTCCCAAGATGGAAATATATCTTCTGAAAATCTTGAGAATCCTCCCAAAATGGGAGAAGAGGAGGCACTTCAGTCTCAGGCAAGTTCTGGTTATGCAAGTTTGTTGTCTTCTCCACCTACAGAGTCTTTGCAAAATCAGCCTATCCTGATTGCTCAGCCTAATCAAAGCTATAACTTGGCTGAGCCAATTAATTTTTCTATTTCTCTGTCTAATCAGCTAAGCAGCAATGAAAACAATCAGCCAGTGAAGGACTCTGGGGTTGGGGACAAGCCTGCAATGGGTCCCCAAACTTCACATGCTGGTGGGATCATTTCTGGGGAAAACACGGTATTACCTGTGATGCAAGCTGGATCTCTATTAGTTAATGCACTTCCAAATACTAATCTGTTAAAACATAATTTATTACAAAGCCCTGTTAATTCCTCTGATACTGCTTCTAATCAGCCTGCAAACTTGCCTATGAAAATTCCGCTTAATTTGGCTCCAGAAGGGCAAAAGAATGTTAATATGGAAAGTTTTGTTCCTGAATTTGCTAGCAAGCCAGGGTCTAACTCATCTGTTTCTCCTGGGACGAATCTCCCCAGTGCACTAGCACCCCCTGTTAATTCTGTAGTACAGGCTAATAATTCTGCAAATCTTTCAAATAGCAAAGAAGAAGCTGCTGGAGTACTTGACTTCACAGTATCACGGATGTTGGAGAAAAGCAGTGCAAGTGATTCTGTACAGGTGCATAATCAGTCCCTTTCTGGTGGTCCAGTATATCCTCAACAGTCAGCTGGTAGTACTGGTCAGATGGGTCCTGAGATGCATGACAAACAACGTTTCTATCAACAGGTGACAAAAGATGTACAGCATCAGGCTGTATCAGACAGAGTTGTACAGGGAGCATTCCCACCTCAATCACAAATGCAAGCAGCTCAAATGCAGCAGCCAACATCTTCTGGGCAGTCCTCAGTTCCTTCAAACTACCAGATTGCCGTAGGGACTAAAGCCGTGCAGGCATCACAGCAGCGTGAGAACCAGGTGCTGAGTAACCGTCCTCAACCTGTGGGTCCCCAAGAGGCAAGTTCAGCACAGCTGACAACAAGGTATGATCAGATGAGTCCTGATAAGCAACCGGTGTCTGGGCAGCCATCGGGTGCTCCGACTTCCACAGCCCCTTCTACCACCACCAGTCAATCAACCATGCCAAGTGTGCAACAAGACCTGCAGCGTCCATCGCTGCCTCAGACTCCTCAGGATGCCTTTGGTCCACCCCAGAACCCTTACTACTACTATAGACATCCTTATGATGCTTACCAGCCTCCATATCCGCCACCCTATCCTCCTGCAGACCCCAGAACAGCAGCTCATCTTTATTACATGGTAAGTTTTTATTTTTCCCTTCCTCCCTCCTCAGAATGTATTAGTAATTTTCATATTTGAATTACGAGTTTAAACAATTGTCATAATCAACATTCAGTATAGCATTCATGTTAAGTATTTAATTGTAGGGAAAATCCAGATAACAGTAACAAAACTTACATTACAAAGATTATAAAAACTTAAAGTAGTTGCTCATACCAATTCCAGTTGGCACAGTTGTCAGCTGATAGCCATTTATTTGGTTCTTTGGAAAAAGTTGGCAGTTTGTAACTGTTTTAGCTGTCCAGGTGATAAAATTTGGTTCCCATCTGCTGCCTGAGTTAGCGACAGTTTAGCAGAGTGGCCAGCATAGAGGCTGAACTGCCTTTAGTTGAGACATAATGGTTTTTTCTTAAGTTTAGGATATTAATAGACTTGAATATAACTTGCCACAACAGATACTGAAAGCCATTGATTTGTATCTCTTCAGGTATCACACTTGTGGTGTGTATGGTGATTTGTTTGGTTTTAAAGGTTTATTTTTGGAGGTGAGAAGCCTCTTACCTTCCATGTCAATCTCTTTTCTAGGAGGATAGCTACGGACAGTATGACCCACGGTACAGACAGTATGGTAGCACTGGCACTGCTTATATGGAACCTGGGAGCTATCGGTATTCTGAGCCTGAACGTCCTAGTTCCAGAGCTAGTCACTGCTCTGACAGGCCTCCTTCTAGGTACGCAATTCCTAAATTGAGTAAAGATCTAGTATACCCTGAAGCAGTGAGTGTAATGATGCCTGTTGAAGTTTCATAGCATAAACTGCAGTGAGGAAGTTCAAAAACTCATTGTGTGCTGCCATACGAATGGATGGTATCAAATGCAACGTCTGAAAAGGATACAATTCCACGGTCTTTTCTGTTGCTAAAGCTTTATTACTCCTTTCGTTCAGTTTACTGGATGGTTGTTGGCATTTCTGCCGGCCAGGAAGTCACTGTGATGGACTTGGTGCTGAGGTTAGCTCTTTTTCCCGTGTGCTGTGAAAGAGCAGGCCATGGGTTTGTTAATCAGTAGTAGTTTAGTTTCTGGCTGGCACTTAAGCAGGGGCTCTTAGTTCTGTTAATAAATGGTGCTTTTGCACGGTGGTCTGGGATTTGACTTGCAAGCATAGCAGTACGTGTGGCCTACTGGTAGACGGTGTTTCAGATGTTAGAAGACAGGGGTGGGGAATCAAGTGAACACATCCTGGTTCTATGTCAGGTTACTTTGTCTGATGATTACTGCAACTGTGTGGATAAGCTTTCTCACAGAACTCCCAAACTGTGGTTCATGTAGTAGAGGTGCTTTGTGGGCCTGTTTCACCCACTGATTCACTACAGGTTTTGGTGCAGGTAGCACCTGAATTAGGAAAATTTAAAAGCCTTGGTCTGTCTGATTATGTGAAGTAAAAAATATGAGAGAGGGAAATAATGTGTTCAGGTGCTATTTGCAAATATTAAATAAAAAGCAGGAATGAAATCTCCAGTATTTCTCAAGCAAGAGGCAGCAAATTACCTTCCAGGGATTACTGCTTTCTGATGGTTATTGCGTAAGTGATTTGTGTGAACTTCAAGTTAATGACAAAAGGTTACTGTTGCGTTATCTGGTGGGTGGGTTTGTAGGTTTCTGAGAGAGAACCCCAGTCATCTGTCTGGAAACAGTGAAACCCTTTGTAGTATTTGTTTGTTGTTGTTGGCAGTTCACTCATGGAGCAGTCTTCAAATTAAAAATATAACATTTTGCTTACTACCTCCAGAAGATTATAGGAGGGGTACATTGGCCTTGAGGAGTACAAAACAATGGCAGTAGCTGCATGTGGTAACTTTTATCATCTTCTTAAGTGAATCTAAGTTCACTGTGAGATGTTGTAGTGAGATAATAACCTCTAGTAGCACTTCCTGGTGTGTAGTCTTCTCTTGTACTTTTTTTTATAAGAGGTTGAAATTCCTATAGGTGGCATTGGGCAGATCAAAGCCTGTTACAAGTAGCTCTGTCAGTGGTGTGTGATGTGACAGTGCAGTCGGGTGTGGACTGTGGTATGGTACTGCAGGGCAGCAGAGCCTAAGAGTAGCAAAGTCAGTGCGATAGCATGTCTGAAACTTGCCCTTAGCGTATGAGCATTGATGATGCAGCTTTGTAAACTCTTGTTTGGGGAGGGGAGTAACATTTTTCTGAAGGAAACCGAGAAGATTGGTTGGGTGGATAAACCTGATCTGATAAGATCAAATCATAGGTGCTGTGTTAGCAAACTTCCCACACATTCCAGGGAGGAGTGTCACTTGACTTGCTTGGCCACTTTGGAGTTTGCACTATCAGTTGTATGATCAGTTGTAGAGGAGCATGAAAGTCCCCATCATTCCACATTGGCATTAAATATCTTTACCTCCTATGTGTGTATGTGTACATATGTGTTTGTGAGTGTATACACGTGTAGATATTAACATAGATGTATATGTACATGTATATACATATACATTTACGTACATATATAGACACACTACATTTTTCATCTAACATGCATCTTCTAGCTTTTTTTTTTTTCAGAAATTGGGGGATGGTGTCCTAAAAATGGCATATAATAAAGGTTCATGATTTTTCAAATAATGGCCACATCTTTCTTTTTCCATCAAAAGTATTCTAATTATCTTTTATATATATATGCACTAACTCTTACTTTGTGTTGGTTTAGGTTCTTTTGCTTGTTCTGTTCATTTGGACAATTAGTATTCTAACACAGGGCCTGTAAATCATAGAATGGTTTAGGTTGGAAGGGACCTTAAAGATCATCTAGTTCCAACCCCCTTGCCATGGGCAAGGACACCTCCTGCTAGACCAGATTGCTCAAACCCTCATCTAGCCTGGCCTTGAACATATCCAGGGATGGGGCCTCCGCAGCTTCCCTGGGCAACTTGTTCCAGTGCCTCGCTACCCTAATAGTGAAAAACTTCTTCCTTAGATCTAATCTAAATCTCCCCTCTTCCAGTTTGAAGCCATTACCCTTCATCCTATCGCTATGTGCCCTTGTAAAAAGTCCCTCTCCAGCTTTCCTGTAGCCCCTTTCAGATGCTGGAAGGCTGCTATGAGGTCTCCCTGGAGCCTTCTCTTCTCCAGGCTGAACAACCCCAACTCTCTCAGCCTGTCCTCATAGCAGAGGTGCTCTAGTCCTCTGATCATCTTTGTGGCCTCCTCTGGACCTATTCAGTCCTCTCTATTTATTTGCTGTAATGAAAAACAGGCCTTTCCTACATGCTACTGTCCATCCGAGCCTATTGAGAAGGGCAATAATCCAGAAGATGCCTGAAATTAGTTTGTGTAGTGATGTGCTGTGTTACAATTGCATCTCAATGATAACTCATTTATTCACTGAAGTATTAAATGTAAAGATGTGCTAACACTCAAAACATTGCTGCATCTACTGAAAAGCTGAGATTGAGAAGCAGACTGAGTGCAGAATGAAAGTAAAGCATTGGGATTATGATAGTGCTAGCCCTACAATGTTAGTATTCTGTATGCTTGCCAGCCACAGATTGGCATCAGCTCCAAGTTGAACAAGGTGATACAGTATTGAGTTCTTTGACCAGGTACTCAAAGAAAGGTTTCGGTTTTGTTTCTTTTCTGACTGTATTTAACACTGGTGACAGATGCCACAATGGCAGCCCTGGGGGCTGAAATCATCTGTTCAGAATTATCTGTGAGAGTGCTAGTTCATGTCCTGACCTGTTTTCATGACCTCTTGTCCAGATCATAGTCCTCTTATGACCATAAGATGTATAACAAAACACTGTTAAAGTAGAGGGAGTGATTGTTTCATTACTTGCTAAGTTACTGACTTCTCTGTTGAGACAGCTTAAAGGATGCTAATTATAGTGGTAGTTTTTGTGTTAAATTGTCTATAAGTAATTAAACTTATCACCAAAGTCGTTTTCAAAAATCACTAAATTATTGTATAGTAACAGCTGTCAGCTTTTTATGGCACGCAACAATTTAGTGATGCGTTGATTTGTAAAGTCTTAATTTTATGATTCCTTGATTTCCTGTAAATGCATTCTTTTAAATACAAAACTCTACCTTGTGGCATATTGTTCTTCATATCTCCTGCTGACTTTAGAAAAGATTGGAGAAGGAATAATAACTATTTACACCTGTGCACTTTCTTTCAGGCAAGGGTATACTGAAGATTATTATACAAAAAGTGGATGGAGTGATTATTATCCAGGCTATTACCCAAACTCATATGATTATGGAGGTAAGGTGTCAGAATGAAATCTGAATTTTTCTATAGGAAATTGCAGGTTTAAACAAAGATTTATGGGGAAGAGGAACTTCAAGATCAGAGAATTACTGTATTTTTCCATATTAATAAAACTGATATCCTTTCCACAACCAGGAAGAATAAAGTTACACTTGAAAATTGGTCTTTGGGCCTACTTCAGTTCTTAATACCATACCGTCTTTCCTGTATGTTTTTTACTCAGTAGAAGTAGTAAATAGAAAAGAAATTGTTTTTTCCTCACTCTCAGCCTTCAATTTGCCTTTCCATTATGAAAGCACATCATTGTAAGTCTACAGAATAGTTTTCTTCAATGTGTTGCAAGCCTGTCATTCACTGGGGTGTATCCTTGGTGTGTAACCTGCAGGCAGACTTCTAAAGTAAATTTTAGGTGGGTGTAAACAGAAGTTGACTTGTGACTAGAGTTTGGTTTTGCCTCTGTGAGCATTCAGATAATTATGGACATACTGGCATTGGTAATCTGAAGATAATTGCTTGTATAGTGCCTGGAAGGATTTTAAGCAACATCTGTTCACATCCTGAGACATTTAGCATGACGCTCTGAAGACTGATCACAAAGATTCCGTTAATATTTGTTGAGTTATTATCATGTTATGATCGAGTTTTAAAGTTGTTAGAAAAGATCTGTCTTTCTGATGGTAAACACTGTCCCTTCAAGAGTTTCTAGCTAACTATAATGAACGTTTCTCTGAAAGGTGTGAAAGTGATTTTATTTTTTTTTTAGTTGTGTTTTTGTTTGTGTTTAACTAAAAATTAGTAGACATATTTATGTAGTTTTTAAGTACATTATTTTGGTTTTGCTATATGCTTCAGGACCAAATCAGCATGTAATTAATGAGAAAGGAGTAGAAAAACGTTATAGACAACGGCCTCCAATACCTACACCATTTCTTTTTATTTTCCAAAGATCCAAGTCGCTGGGAACGTTACTCATCAGCATATGACCCCAGATACAGAGATCCTAGAAGTTATGATCAGAGGTATTGGTATGGTGCTGAACACAACCCTTACCAGAAGAGAGAAGCATATCCATATGGCAACAGGTGTGTATGTCTGAGTGAAGGCAGAGAATCTGGTATTGGTTTCTTCAGGGCTGAGCCCCCCATAGGCAGAAAATTAAGTTATGGTAGTGAGTGTTAAGACAAAGGCTGAGGCTTTACTTGTGCACTAACAGAAATACTACTTTATTTGCTGAAGATCTGCCCCAAAGTCTTCAAAATTTGTGAACTGCTGTGTTAGTTGTATTGGGCATCAGAGTTTCAGCATATCGTGCAGCTTTGTAAGTAAAATACTCAATATTTTCTAGGAATGCAGATGCATCCTGTAACTGACTATTAAAATGCAGCGTTACACATATTTCACAGATATATGTTACTAGGCCTTTCTGTAGCTTTAACGTAGATCATTGAGGAAAAACAAATGAGCTGTCACGTCACACTTAAGAAAAGTATTTAAGGCAGTAGGACTTGTTTTCAGATCGGGTGAATGTTCTGTGGGTTTTCCTGGAGCAGACTCTGAGTATGATGTTGGTCTTGATCTGGAACATTCTGGATGAACTTCTTAAAGAAATGTCAAGTTTGTTTACTGTGATAAAAACGTCAGTATAGGAAATAATCTAAAAGCCCTTCTGAAGTTAGGTACAGTTTTCTTCTTGACAGGTATGCAGTGAAGTCACTTCCCTCAGGGATATGGGTGGCTATGTTCATTTTTTGCTTGTATATTTCTTTGCTTTTCAGACATGACCGATACGAAGATAACTGGAGATATGATCCTCGTTTTACTGGAAGTTTTGATGATGAATCTGAACCCCATAGAGATCCTTACAGTGATGAATTTGATAGACGCAGTGTCCACAGTGAACATTCTGGTCATAGTCTCCGTAGCTCCCGCAGTGTTCACAGTCACCAGAGTAGTTTCAGCTCTCGCTCTCAACAAGTGCGTTTCAAATGGTCACATGAAGTATTCTTTCATCTGAGTTGGGTCTTTCTCTATGTTAGGGGTGGGTGAAACATTAGAAATGTAAAAATATTTCTGGGTTTAGCTTGGGGAATATGTATGTTGAAAACTTTTATTCTGTAAGTTAAGGCTGTTTTGTAATATAGTTTTGAACTTAATATATGTCACAGTTGTCAAGAGAACTTTAACCAAAGCTGTGCAAGTTGCCACACACAGAGAAATGGAAAATTACCTCTATTGAATCCATTTGCTGTTTGTGAGAACTTTGCCCTTATTGTGCTTGGCTGTAGTTGGTAATGTGTCTGGCTTTCAGTGTGAGGTTGTTTTTCTCATCACAAGCATGAATGCCATTACTGAACTTGGGATCTGTTAAAAGACTAACTCCATATTTGTGTGATGATATTTTGACTTTAGAAGCAAAACCCAAATGTAACTGACTACTCATCTACTTATGCCATAAGTACAAATACCTGAAAAACACAGAGAATATTTGGGTAATGTTTGAGGTGCAGTCTCTACTAGTGGAATGTGTCATTTCAGCTGCAGTCTCATGTGTTGGTTCATCGTGTTTCTTGGAAGTTTAGGTGGTTTTCCAGTCTGAACTCCAATTCATTTAGGAATGTTGGAAGTAGTATTGGAGATCACTTAGGAATTAATATTTAGGCACCTGAAGTCATTTAGGCATTCATCAGGTTTAATCAGTTGAGATTTTCTGTCAAAGTGTTACAGCAGAGGTGGACACTCATTCTGATCCATAGTTGCTGATACAGCAACACTTGAACCTGTAACTCATTTTATAATGTTATTCTTCACACAAGCACATAGACATTCTGTCATGAGAGAACTGAACATACTTGGATGTGAACAGATCAAACGGTGGTAAAAACACTGAGGGAGAGCACAAAGATAGATTAATTGTCTTCTATAGCCTATTGCTGTAGGTGTCTTGCAGGGTAGCTTTCTCAAATGCAGTGATGTAGTAAATCTGGTTTACAAACAGTATAAAGAATCGAAGTTGGGGGAGCAGTGCTTACCGTCTTGACTCATGCTTGCAGTATTGCTTGCTTTGTGTAACTTCATGCTCTCTGCTAACAACTACTAATATGATCTATTTAGAGCCAGCTGTATAGAAGTAATCATGATCTAACGGCTAATACATATGAAACTACTGCACAGGCAGTGTCGCTCCACACAGATTACCCATATGGCGGATATGCTGCTAACTTTGATGGACAACAGCCTTTTACAGATTATGGCTACCTGACTGGAACTGGATGGTCAGCTGTAGAACAAGGTATTGTGGCACCACTGGGGAAGGAGGAGGGAAGGCACTGTGCTTGTGAGGTTGTCTACCAGTAGTCGTTTGCACTTCTGTTAGTATTTGTAGCGTATGAGATGCCTTTCATGTATTCACTGAGCCTGTTAACAGGAAAAAAAAATATGCTGTTTTACAGTGTATGTACACATGAACAAAGTTTTGTTTCCTTTTCAGTGTGAAGATAACTTGCTTACTGAAACCTGCGTATATCACAGAACAGAGTAGCTAGACAGTGTTTGCTATTAAATACTGCATACTTCCTTTTCTAAATTTCTTTTTAGATAGATTACACTGCTTGTGCTTCATGGGGAATGATTAAAATTTAAGTTAAACTTCAGATTTTTTTCCATAAATTTTTCTTACCCTTTCAGTATGGAACAAAACACTGTTTCTCTGGAGAAGCTTTTCCAGAGTATGTTGAAGTGTGTCATTAGCTCTTTGAAGATGTTTCGTATATTTGTACAGGGATCACAGAAATGTGTCCGATACAAACAAAGCACCTGTGTTGAAAAAATGAGTGGATTTTAAAGTTTTATAGCCTAGTTTTGTTCTTGTTGTTTCAAGTCTTCAGAAGATCTTTAGGACTATAATGGAACTGATTAGTTGTTGCAGGATTTTTTCCAGTAGTACTGCAGGATTGCTGAATTGCATAAATACATCAGCAAGTTTACTTAGTTGCAAGACAGATTACTTGTTCTTACTTTATCTTTTCTTCCCATTTCAGCACCTTTAAGGCCCTCAACGCCTGAGAAATTTTCAGTGCCTCATATCTGTGCTAGATTTGGTCCTGGGGGCTTCTTAATAAAAGTGCTGCCAAACCTGCCTTCAGAAGGACAGCCAGCTCTGGTTGAAATACACAGTATGGAGGTAAAACTTAAAAGGAAAAAAAGGAGTTGGTGGAATACAGGCCCTTCTTTGCAAAGGGGAGTAGGGAACTTGGGTCTATAGCTTCCTGACTTTTTTTTAATATGTCAGCGCATGTGTCTCTGTTTGGGCTGTAATCTTAAGTACAACAGTAACTTTAAAAATTATTTTCCTCTGAGAGACGATGTAGTCATGATCAGATCATCCAGCTCCTTATAATTTTGTTCAGGTAAAATCCTTACATCCTAGAAGGGCTGGAGTGGTGTTGGTTTGTTTCTAATGTGTTGCTATTCATAGAGACAACATTGTCCTAATATGTTCTCTGCAGGGCTAAGAGCTGCTTGTCATCTAGAGGGACTTGGGCATTAAGTATCTTGGATATATTTTCATTCTTCTTGTGCTTCTACAAAGAAATGCAATGCTCTAGTAATGTAAAATATATGAAAGGACAGGCTTACATGATAAGGGTAGAATTCATTGGTAAAATATCACTAGAAGGAAGCAGAATTGTACAAAAGTACTAGAACAGCATCAGGAAAATTATTAAGGAGATGTGAGGCAGACTGTTCTATTTTGCTACAGAATGCCTTCCCATGTGAAATAGATTTTGTCATTTGTTATCCTTGTGCAGATTACAAGTCACCATATATTTTTTTGTTTAAGAGCAGTAAGCTTGATTACATGATAGACTATGTTGAGGTCTGTGGGTTTTACTATTAAAAAGCAAAATTAATAGTTATAAGAGTTTCTTACGGTTTATATTTGTGTTTTAGACTATGTTACAACATTCTCCAGAGCAAGAAGAGATGAGAGCATTTCCTGGTCCTCTTGCTAAGTATGTTCTTACAGATTTCAAAAATAATTTTCATGCTTTCAGATTTGTTTGCTTCATCAAACTCTTACTTGTATGAAAATTACTGGATTTAAACCAACTCAAAATATTTATGCCTTTTCACCTGCTTTAAATAATACATGAGCTTTGGATTTATCCCTCATACTAATCACAATAATGATCTGAATGTTTACGTTTATATTACTAAAAGCTTTTTCTAATTTTTTTTTTTTATTTCAGGGATGACACTCATAAAGTGGATGTTATTAATTTTGCACAAAATAAAGCTACACAGTGCTTGAAGAACAAAAATTTAATCGACAAAGAATCTGCAAGTCTACTTTGGGACTTTATTGTACTCTTGTGCAGGCAGAATGGGGTATGTCTCACTGCTTGAGTTTTTGTCTATCCTAAAATACTTTATACACAAAATGGTATTTATGTAAAAGACAGTAATATGCATATAGTGACATATCTTGGAACAGTTCACAGATTCACAGATCAGGTAAACTGGTCACTTGTCCACAGGTGCTTAGAGGTGCTGATATTCATATGTTGTTACTGAAGCGACAAATAAAATGAAGGCAATATTGAAATAACAGAATTTTTTCTCTCCACGTATGTAGACTGTTGTGGGAACAGACCTGGCTGAACTTTTGCTCCGAGATCATAAAACAGTGTGGCTTCCTGGGAAGTCCCCTAATGAGGCAAATTTGATTGATTTCACTAATGAGGCTTTGGAACAAGTGGAAGAGGAATCTGGTGAAGCCCAGCTCTCATTTCTTACTGATAGTCTTGTAACTGCCATTGACAGTCTTGAGAAAGAGACAGAGAGATTCAGAGAGTTGCTGCTTTATGGCCGCAAGAAGGTGAATGTTTATACTGTTGTTCTGAATACTACGTGTCTTATTTTGTTTATGTATTTTTCACATATCTTAAAGCTCTACACAGCAGTTAAAATAATTTTTGCAACTTGCAGTCCGTATAATATATCACGGCACTGTGCTGATATGGAAAGTTTATAATATAAAAGTTTATAATATAAAACAAAATTATATTCAGGTGTTAGTATTTGATTTAAACAATCATTTCTTCATTCAGTCACAAAGTACTACTGTAAAACAATCATTGTTTATCTGAGTAGTATTTTAAGCTATCCCCGGGAAACTAATTTTTGTGTTAATTAGGATGCTTTGGAATCTGCCATGAAGCATGGTTTATGGGGTCACGCTCTGCTACTTGCCAGCAAAATGGACAGCAGAACACATGCAAGAGTTATGACCAGGTACTCTTTTGCTTGTTGCTTAGTACGTACAATGTGACTGTCTATTCTGCTAATGAGGTAGAGACTTGGTGCTCAGAAATCTTTATGTCCAAATCATGAGTTATCCTTAGTAGTTCAAGCAAGAATTATGCTTTAATTTTACCTGTATATTCAGTTGTCATCTGTTACTCTTTATTCTGGCGCCTTCTGGCTGTAAACTTAAACCTGAGAAGTTTTTCTATGCCACTCGTTCCATTTAAGGAGTATTTCAACAGTGTCATCTGTGGGCTTACTTAAAGGTGCTGTTATTCAGGCTTTGAAAACACCATGCAGAAAACCAGCTGTCAACTTGGTTAAAGCCAAGAAACTCTGTGGTACCCTTCATTCTCCTTGCCTGAAAGAAGCAGACCTGTTCATGCGTGCTTTGTCTACAGACAGGAAAACTTTCTCTCAGCTTTCCTGAGCTTGTGAAATCATGTATTGAGTCTAGTCAGCTGGCATGGGGAGAATCCTGAGGTTTTTCCCAGCTTGGACTGACCTATGTCAGAGTGGCAGATCCAGTTAACTGGTAATGTTTTGCTTTTTGAACATTATCCACTGGACAATTGCTTATTCAGTGTAGTATTTTCAAATAGCATTTCCTTCTCTTAAACTAAGCTAGATTAACTGCTGCTGAGTGTTCAAGTATATTTTAACTGCTTCCCCCATGTTTGTGTTTTGTTTTTCTGTATAATGTCTCTGTAGATTTGCCAACAGTCTCCCAATTAATGACCCTCTGCAGACTGTTTACCAGCTCATGTCTGGAAGGATGCCAGCTGCATCCACGGTAAGATTCAAGTGTAAGCTGCGCTCGAGACTTAAAGAGGTACTGCAGTGAGCAGTGTAGTTTACAACAGTTATCTTTCCATGTGCTTTTCCTAGAATGTCAGATAAGTTGTTTTGGTCCTTTTTAGGTTGAAACACTTACCCATGCAGAGCTCCAGTCACTGATTTGACTAAGTAATTCTTCTAATTTTAGTGCTGTGGAGATGAGAAATGGGGAGACTGGAGGCCTCATCTAGCAATGGTGTTATCCAACTTGACCAATAATGTGGACTTGGAATCCAGGACCATTGCTACCATGGGAGACACTCTTGGTAACTCTTGGGGAATGAACAGGGTGATGACTGAAGGAAAAGCTTTCTGAAAGCTTTACTCAGCTGATTTTTTTTGAAAACAAACAATTGCTTTGTAAAATGTAAAGTGGAACAGTTTTATATGAGTGTCTCTATTGTGAAGGTATTTGAAAGCCAAAACAATATGGGACACTGATTTACAATGTGCCTCTGCGAGGAAATATCCAGAGTTCTGTCGCTTATTTCTCTACAGCTTCTAAAGGCCTGCTGGATGCCGCTCATTTTTGTTACCTTATGGCCCAAGTTGGTTTTGGAGTTTACACAAGGAAGACAACAAAGCTTGTCCTAATTGGATCAAATCATAGGTTTGGTTTTCCCCCCCCCCCTTTTTTTTTTT
>VYXH01000732.1:303305-315232 GCA_013397275.1 Burhinus bistriatus | reverse complement strand
TTTTTTTAAAAATGTGACTTTTTAGATGCAAAAATGAAAGCTTAATGGCTTGAGAGACTGAATTGCACTGCTCCCCTTATTATTGCTAGCCACAGCTGGTTTTGAAATAACTATTTGATGCCCTGTCCTTGTTTGAGGAGTAGGAGTTATTGATATTATGTCTTAACAGCTGTTTTTGGCTTTATTTCTGATTTACAGATCTATATTGTCAGCATATGTAATCTCAATGTTAAATAATACTTGTCCTCTCCCATTCCTGAATAGCTTGCCGTTTTTGAAGTTTGCCACCAATGAAGCCATTCAAAGAACAGAAGCCTATGAATATGCACAGTCCCTAGGAACTCAGCCTGGCTGTTTGCCCAATTTTCAGGTGAAGAGCTGTTTCATCTTTTTTTATTTTGGCAAGTTTTATGTGAGGTTTCCAACTCTCATGTGCTATATTCAGCATAGCAAATATTTTATCCATTGTAACATGAAATATTCATGGATAACGTAGTGTAAGATAGCTTTTTTTCCTGTTGTCACTTCAATCTCCTTTTTGCATTTCTCTTCTATGCATTCTGAACTTCTGAATTTTAAATTTTGTTGTTATCATGACTCTATATTCCAAAAGAAAAACCCAGCAGAATTTGTTGGCACTAGCTGTAGGCAAATAGATAACTTCCGTTGGATAAGAGAATTGAATGCTTTTTCCCTAATTTTTTTTCCTGCCTACTACAGATGTGATAAAAGGATATCTGAGCTTTCAGCTGAAATAAGACTGCCTTTCATTTGATACTTCTAAGAATGTTCTGATCACTTTGTTTATTTCACCTGCTTGCATTCTATAGGTTTTCAAATTCATCTATGCTTGCCGACTAGCTGAAATGGGACTTGCTGCTCAGGCTTTCCATTATTGTGAAGTGATTTCCAGAACTGTCCTTAAAGATCCACATTACTATTCACCTGTACTTATTGGCCAGTTAATCCAGGTAATGTAAGGAAGAATTAAGTATTTGTGGCTTCATATTGTAGGTGGTAAGCTGTGGCTGAAGTTGCCTTTTGTTGGATGGTTAACTTAAACTTTACAATGATTCCTTTCTCTAGATGTCATCACAGCTACGCCTGTTTGACCCACAGATAAAAGAAAAACCAGAACAGGAATCTTTTATTGAACCTTCATGGCTAGTAAGGCTTCGACATGTGGATGGACAGATCAAGGTACAGAATGTACTTTTCAACATGAAGTATTCTCTTTTAAGGATTAGTGTAAATCCCATTTTTTTTGAATGGTTGTGTTTATACTGCTAATTACAGAAACATAAGAAGTGATCTTATGGTATGTTCATGTTGTAAAGTGCAAATATTATGATTTAAACCAAGTGGATTTACCACACTTTAGTGCCCTAAGATGCGATACAGAGTAGTTAAAGGGTGGTGTATGTTATGAGATCAGGCTTTTCTTAGTACCGTAAAGCAAGGAGAATTGCAAGGCTCCTTCAGTTGCAATAACTCCTGCTGTAAGCAGAGGATCTGCTTGCTAGAAAAAAAAAAGTTGTGTGTGAATTAGTGTAGCTAGATTGTAACAGATAATTGCCATTTATTTAAAGAGATAGGGTAGAAATTTGAACCTTAAGCTAATCAACTAAGCTTCCAATTANGAACCTTAAAATAAAAAAAAAAACATCAAAAAAAAAAAAAAAAAAAGAAAAAAAAAAAGAAAACAAACAAAAAAAAACCTGATCAAAACCCAACCCCAAACAAACAAAAAACTAAACCAAAACAAAAAATGTTTTGGTTGAACTTGGCCTGCAAATGGCTGACAACTCATTTTTTGACTAAACACTAAAAAAACCTGCGTGCTGTTTTTACTCTTAACATTTCGTTTGCTATATGTTCCCTTGGTTATGAACCTAATGTCTGGTACAGTTAATAAGTTCTTGCTTTTTTGTGCAGGAGGGTGCAATAGCTTATAACACAGACAGATCCACCCCACCACCATATGCATGTAGTACACCAAGCTCTGAATTAGACCATGCTAGTCAATGTGATGGAGCAGGAGTTGGCCGTGACATGGGTCCAGGTGCTGAAAATGCATTGTTAGCATCCTTATTACCCAATATGGCTCAACAGATGCAAAGTGTGCAGCTGATGCCTTCAGGTTAGTGTTTCATATCCTTCTTCATGACAGAGAGAACATAAACGTTTCAGGTTTCTGGTATAAGAAACCACTTAAGAGGGTGGTAGAAACAGTGAGATTTAATTTCTGCATTGTATCATTTTATTCATAGGGTAAAAGGTTCACACGCTGGAATTTCTGTTTAGTTACAACTCCTTAACTTGGGGTTTTTTTGTTTTGTTTTTTTTTGTGCTGCAGTACCTCAGGCTGTCCTTGATGGGTCAGCTGCTATGATTCCTCCTGGTGATCAGGAAGCTGTCCGAAGTGTCCCTTTCTATTCACTGGCTTCTCAGCCTATTGGTCCAGGACCCAGCTTTGCACCTCCAAGATTTTCAAATCCATATGGAACTGAACCGTCACCACTGTATTTAGGGTCAGCACTACCACCAGGAGGGCCACCAAAAGAAGCTGAACCACGGTCAGAAGAGCAGACAAACCTGGAAACAGGTCTGGGATCTTAGTAAACAGCTTTCCTTCCTTAAAAAGGGAATGAAGTATTTTGGGAAGTAATGCAAAATATCTCAATATTTAGAAATAAGTAGTAGTTCAAGGGTAATGAAACTTAAATCCACCACGTAATGGTACAGAAACATCTGTGGAAAGTTACAGTATTCATCCTGCTTACTTGGCTTAGTTTAAAAGAGAGATCAGACTCAGCAGATTATGATTTAGACCCTAACAGGTAATCACCGAGCTCACTGGGGTTGGCAGTTCTGTTTGCAAGGTCTGAGACTGGAGCCTCAGGGATTTCTGCCTCTGGACAGCAGCTTCTAGGACCCTGCTAAATTTTAATTCTGTGACAGTAGAACCTGACACGTGTGCAGGCAGGCATACACAAGTTTGGCAGAGCTGTGTTAGAGATGTGAAGAACCTTAAACTGCCCCATACTGATGGCTGCATCCCTCAGCCTGCTCTGACCTGTGTTTAGAAAACACAATACCCATACAGGAGAAAAAAAAAATCGCAGCAACTACAGTTCACATTCTTTAAAAGACCAAGTTCTTTCTAGCACAAAATTCATAACTAGTGAAAACCTTTGCCTTAAAAGGGTGGTTGTGTTGTTTGGGGTCTTTATTTTATTTTTTAGTTTTTTAGTATTTTAGGTTTTTTATTTTGTGGGGGGTTTTATTTATTTTGTGGGGGGTTTTATTTATTTTGTGTTTTTGTGGTTGTTCTTGTGTTCTCCCCTGCTAACATCATCTAATTTGTTTTTTAAGGAATGCAGAGAAATGCCCCGGAGTCTCCTTCACAAAACTCTTTCCCTGAACAGAGAGAGGAGGATTTCTATGGCAGGATGGCTAGCATGGTATCTTGATTTCATATGTCTCTTCAGCAAGTGTCAGCTGCGTTGCAGATCTCTGCAAGCACAAGAGTGTGTTGGGGCACTGCCTTGCTCTTCAGGAAGACTTGAAGCTTAATTTTTCCTCCCCACTGTCCTTCCCCTTCAGTGGAATAAATAATGAACTAGTAAAAAATTTTAGCCTTAATTTTCTTCTCTAAAAAGAATTATTTTAAAAACAGAAGGAGGAGGGGGGATATCAGGCTGTTGTCTGAAGAGTTTAATTTATTTTTCTCTTCCCTGCCTTCTTCTTCCATCTCCCAGAATGATTCTTCATAGCCAGAAGAGCTTGTAGCATACATCAGCAAGTGAGGCAAGCAGGCCCTAAAGAACGGTTCTGTGACTGAGTTTTAAAAGCATAGTATTGACTACCACTTGACTGGAAACGTGGAAGGTGTTTTATCAAAATCCCAAACCCCTTTTTAAAATATTTTCACTGTTTAAATATTACTGAAGTTGATATCTCCTTGGAAGTTAGTTTAGTCTCCTGAAGTGACAATTGTTTGAAAGAATTAATATAAACATTTTTAAAAGAGATACAGTTGGCAACTGATAAAGGATGGAGGGATTTTTTTTTTTTTAACTAGAAGTTAACCATACTTACAGAAGAAACAAAATATTTTTTATTTTTTTTATTATTATTCAGTTGCTATACGAACATTAGAAGAGCAACCTAATATTGGAGGGGGGAAAAAAAAATAATGCAGCAACCACTCCTTGATGCAGCATTTTTACATCTTTCCTCTTGTGGCTGGTTAGCCTGCACAGCAGTACCCTGATTTAACACTTTTTAACGCACCAGTTACATAATAGTGCAATTAACTGGCCAGAGTTCAGCTCTTTTTCTGTACCTCCTACATGTCGGAGGAGACAGAAGTATCCAAATAACCAGCTGGAATATCTTGAATTCTGTGGGAATTTTTGATAAAAAGTGAATGTTGTGTCAGATATTTAGCTACTTGCTTATTAAGCATGTCCTGGCTTTATATTTAACCAGGCACCAGGACGAAGATCCAGATCTGCATCTCAGTCTTCAGCGCATATGGTATGCCATGAGCAGGCTGATTCTTTTGCTAAATCTTCTTTCTTATTTATGTTTAATTTCATGTCCTTTTATATCTCTTCCTATTACTAACTTTTCAAAGAAGGAATTTGTTTAGCAAGATGAAATGTAATCCATCAGTCCAGCAGTGACAACTTTGTACTTGTATATTTGTAATATAGGGCTATGGGCGAAGATCACGAACAACTTCAGAGTCCTCTGCTCATTCTGTGGGACGAGAGAGATCCAACTCTGCAGTAAAACATCCCTCTCCTTCTCCCTCTGTTCCTGTAGGGAAAGAAATAAAAAAGGAGCCAGCACCTAGAAAGGTAAACTTTATAAGAAAGGTAGCTATAGCTAGAGGAAATTTGTTAGTATATGTGGTAAATCCTGGTCCAGGGTACTAATTTAAGAGGTCCTGAATAAACTGTTTCTTTCTGTTAGGTGCAACTCTGGGCTCAGAGTTGAAGTCCCTAACAGAAAATGAATTGTTGAGTCTATGGTTAATGTTTCTTTTAATCTGTCTGTAAAGACAGTGTTGAGAGAATTAACTGAATAGATTAATTTATTTTTAGACTGGTGCAAACTGGTTTCGCTGGCTGATGGGAAAAGGAAAGAATGAAGCTCACCTTCCAGATGACAAGAACAAATCAGTAAGGCCCTTAAATCACAAAAATCTTTATACATTTTAATGTGTTCAATATGTTCATCTGTCATCTAGGGGAAAAAATTGTTTTGACAAGTAAACAAATGTGTGTAAAACTTTCAAGATTATGCTTATTCCAAGACTGGCTTTTTTTCAAAAAAAAAAAAAAAAGTTACCAGTTTTATGGTGGGTTGTTTTTTTTTGGCTTAACAGCTGTGTTTGAACTCCTAATCTTTGACTGTGATTTCCTTGTAGATTGTTTGGGATGAACAGAAACAACGCTGGGTTAATCTGGATGAACCAGAAGAAGAGGTAAAAGTCTGAAGACTTATTATTTCTCCAAGTGGAAAACTGAAATCTGTACTGGCACACAATTTTCTTTAATCTGTTTTGGCTCTTAAGAGCTGCCTTATACTGAATTTGGATTAAGATGTGCAACATCTTGAAACTAATAAACAGGTTACATGTTCTTATAGTCTACATCCTTGTGGAACCATTTGTATCTGTAGTTGCTGGCATGGATCCAGTAATTGTAATTGAATTTGCAAAGGAATTTGCTCTAAACTTAGTCTGGTGTATCTCTTCATAGGCATTGGCATCACCTAGACAATTGCACGTTAATTGATTTGCTGCAAACAGAATATAGGGAGGGGGAAAAGGTAGGAAGAATCTATAGTTTTGAAAATGTAATGCATCATATATCAAGGAAAAGCATACATTGTGTCCATCCTTGTCATTCAAGGATCTGTCTCAAAACACAAAGAAATAAGAGCTACTGTTGTAAATGTTTCCTTTTAGAGTAAGTGTAGGTGGGTTGTAGAAATGCCCTGACGTTAGTTATTGTATGGAAGATGAGGAATATCGGTCTGCACCACAAGGTATATGTCCGTATACCCAATTTTATGTGCTCTGGAATATGTAAAGAAAACATGTTAGAGGGATACTTGGTTTAAAACTCTTGGTCAACAATGTGATTGCGGTTTTTTTGTTTGTTTTTCTTGCAGAGTAAGCCTCCACCACCACCTCCAACAGGATTTCCTAAAGTTTCTCAGACTGCTCCACCTGGACCTGGAGGCCCATCTAGTGCCCCTGTCAACATCTTCTCCAGAAGAGCAGGTAACAGACAACATCGATACTTGGAGTATGGAAGACTTCAATTTTTCTCTTGCATAAAATGTGAAGGCAGAAGTCTTGGCTTTTCTGGAGTTCTTTGGGAACAGCTGGCAACTCTGATATCACGGAGCTGTGGCTATTGCTGGCCTTGCTTGTGCCCAGCTTCTGTACCATGATTGCTGTCACAACTGTATCGTGACATGGGTATTATTGTTTGCATCCCTGGAGCATTATTTTCTGATTCTGAAAGATGGCTTAACCTGCAGACTGGTCAAAATATGCATGGGGCTGACTAACACAAGACTTATTTCTGTCACTTCTGGATTTTTCTGTTGTAGCTGGAAGCAGAGCCCGTTATGTTGATGTCCTGAATCCAGGTGGAACCAAGTCAAGCGGTGCTGTTCCTGCACCATCAGACCTATTTGCCCCCTTGGCACCAATGCCAATTCCTGCAAACGTATTTGTTCCAAACTCAGGTGTGTCATGAGCGGATAAAATTGTGAGGAGGTTGTATGGTTATTTATGGTTGTATGGTCATCTAAGTCACTTTTGCCAGTGTGTGTATGTAGCCTTTAATGAACATTTAAGAATGTTCAATCTCATTAACTCCAATTTCTTTTAGAAGTAAAACTAGTCTGGGAACTGCAATAAAACAAATGGGTTAGTGAAGCCTAGCTCTGCGTGCTGAAAACAAAGGAGTTGTCTTCCCTCCCTAGCCTTTCGCCCCCCCCTCTGTTGCACAGTGGCTAAGCCATGCAAATAGCAAAATTTGAGCTGTGTAGCATTGCTCTGTTGCTCGCTATCTCGTACTCACTTCTGACACCTGTTCCTAGTTCCGGGATTGTTATTTGGCGAAAGAAAGGGGGAGGTCTTACCTGCACACTTACTTACCATTGTGTTTTGGGGTTTTTTGTGGTTTTTTTTGTGGGTTTTTGTTTGTTTTTGATTTTTTTTTCTTTTCTGTTTTCACTACATGCTGTGTTGCACCAAAGTTATCTGTATGAACTGTATGCATCTCCTGCTTGCAGACTTGTTACAAGACTAGGGCATCTAGAGACATTGACACTGCCCTGTTTAAATTACCTTTTTCCTGGGAGAATATTGGTATTGTAGAAATCAGTTTTGCTGATCTCCCCTTGCTTCGTATTCTGTGAAACTGAACACCTGGTATGGTGTGTTTGGCTAAATCCCATTTCCTTTGTAGTTCCAGGGGAACCCCAGCCCATGGAAGGGAGTGGTGCAGCAGAGCCCACACCAGCTGCAAATCAAACCAACACGGATCCTGCTGCAGCTGTTGAACCAGAGGTGGGTTAGAAAGAATATCTTGTATATGCAATTCATACTTCTGAGTAAAAAAACCCTCATTATGCTGAATAGTAGTTTCATAGCAACAGTACGTACAAAGCATGTTGTTGTAGGGATTACGTTTGTGTATAATGTTTTAGTTAACTGGAGAAGGGAAATGCAAGTGAAAATGGAAGTGGGAAACCCATGAAAAGTTGCATTTCCTAATTTGGCGGGGCTGCAGGTTCTGTGGCTGCCCTGTATTTCAGGAAAGGGACCGAGAACATAAGAGAGCCATACACTGCATGTTTCACCTGGCTCGGTGTATCGTAACATTGTTTTGCTTCAGTGGGATCAATATTGCAGAAATGTGAAACAGTGTTATAGTAATGAAGATAAACAAAAGTGTATTGCTTTTCTTTAGTATTTAAATCCTGCAATCCTTCCTTCTGGATCTGGACTTCCTGTTTCGAACCCTGATGACTCCCAATCAGGCGAGGTAAGGCTTGATTCAAAGTAGTTAGCTAATGACTTTTGCAGCATATTTTAACCATTAATTTGTAGTGGGTTTAACATGGGTCATCTAAAACAAGAAGTAACTGATTCAGTTGCTGATGACTAGCCAAGATGGAATCATATAACTGCCTCCAAAATTGTACAGAAAAGACCTCTAAGCCCACACGAGAAGTTCAACCTCCGTGTCCTACATTCTGTGGTGTAATCTCCTTTTTCTATATAAGTAGACTTTTACAAGCCTTTTTCAGAGTACTATGTCAATAGCAGTTTGAGGATCTTTTGTTGCCTCCATGCATGCATATAATTTCACTAATATTAAGTGCAAGACACAATGAGGAGAATAGATTGCTATGTGCCAGGCAGAGTAACATTACTTTTGTTCCTACTAAATGTTTTCTATATCTACATAATTTTGTGCTTTAAGAAGTCCTTTTGATTTAAACTAACTTCTGGCTTTACATTTTTTTTTAACTTGAAGTTGGTTTAACCTTTGGCAGTGAGACTTTTAAAATTAAATAAAACTGAAAGCTTGAGGCAGTGACATGCATGACGACTTTTTTATTTGTGTTTTTTTGTATTTGTGTGTTCTTGCTGTTTTGTAGCTTTCGCGCTCTAGTTCAATGAGTTCATTATCACGTGAAGTAAGCCAGCATTTTAATCAGGTACATGTGGCTGGCCATTCTCATTTATGTTAACTTATTTACTTTTCCCCTCCTTTATTTTGCATTTGCTCAAATACTTGCTAATGCTACTTTTAGTCATTTCCCCCTCTTCTCATTTCACAGAAATAACATTAAAAGTAACTAATGATGTAGTGTTCCTTTTAACACTCAAACAGGGTCTTCAGAGTTTTTTGTATTGATGAGAATGCATGTAATCCAGGCATGCTTTTTGTTTATGTTCATCTTCCTAAGAGATTCACTTGATAATTTTGATCAGCTCTTTCCTGGGATACCAAAGAAGTCAGTTGATTTTAAACAAACAAACCCTGTCCAAAAAACCTCCTACAAGGGCTCACACAAGCAAAACCTTGTCATTCTTCTACTGCCGGTCTCAAATCAGTAATAATACCATTGCCTGTTTTATCTGCAAAAGCCCCTGTAGGAATTAAAGGAATGCTTCATCTCTGCTGTAAGTTCTAGTAATGTGGGGTCGCCATAAAGGGGTGATGTAAATTCTTTCTGATATTTCTTAGTAAAGCAAAACTTGACATAGAATGTGTATTTTGGGGCAAGTCCTAAGGTCTACTAACAAAAGCAGAAGGTACTAATTCAGTGAAGTCGCACTGGTGTCTTGTTTTGGTTTTGCATGCTTTGGATTTTCAGAGCTAATTACAGTTTATGCATGTGACATTGTTTTGCCAATTCCTACATTAAGCCAGTAATATTAAAGATATGGATGCAAACTGTACCAGCACTTTTTGCAGTTGTTACAATATGCTGCGCTGTCCATACTGTTGGCATTATTACTGTGAATATTTGCTCTGTATAACTAAGCAAACCCCATTTGAGAGGCAGTGAAGCTCTGCAGTTCTGTAACTTCAGTATTACCTACTTTCTAGCCTGCTGCTGTACCACCTTTGGGGGGACCTTCCACAGGAGCAGTACCATTCTACAATCCTTCTCAATTTGCACAAGTGAGTAAAGGCCTCCTCTTCACTTCGAACAAAGCTATTGAACAAACCCATGATTTTATGTTTTACTAGCTTAATCTGGACTGTTGCATGTAGAGTCTTAAATGTGTGCATAAACCAATCTAGTACCTGTTTAACAGGTTTGTGTTCAAAACTTTATTGCCAACTCTTTGTATTTTGTCTCCAATATGACGCTTTTACAGAACACTGTTTTATTCCTGTTCTCCCTTTTCAGTCTCCTGCGGTCACTGGAAGTTCAAGACTGGGAAGAATTGGACAGAGGAAGTATCCAACATTGAAGTAGAGTACAATGGCTTTGTATTTGGAATTCTCACTCGTGTTCTGAGCATACAAAGAACTATTTGATCTTACGGCACGTGGTATCAGTACTAGCTGCAGTTGACATGACAGAAATTTAATGATGGGTGATTTTTTTCGTGGGTCTCCCTACTTGCACCTCATCTACACAAATCATTACCAAACATGAAATATATGTAACTTTTCCTTTTAAAAAAACCTGGCTAGAGATAGCTTTGCTGTGATAAAGAATAGACACACGGGAGGAAATAGTTGCTGTCTGTTACAAAAACCATTTGTAAATTGCATAGGCAATTTATTCCTTAAGTTTATTTTAAACCTACTAGTGTGACCTTGGAAGACATAGTTTCAGGGATTCCTTAATTTCTGAAGGATGCTCCCCTCCCAGCAGGGGAAGAAACATGTCCACATTGTAACATAATACTCTGTGGCCTTAAGAGGACCATGCACAATTGTAATGCTTATCAAACAGGACTTGGTTTGTCAGTGTATGAAGTCGGGGATGTTCATCTGGGAAATGCCTCATGCTGGTGTGTTTTTTGAAGGGGCCGGGGGCCGCAGCTCATCCAAATAAGTTGAATGAAAACTGTGACTGTAATCTAATACTAATTTGATTTGGATCTTACCTAGTATGTATGTAGTTTGTGGTTTAGACTACTTGTAAAGCAAATTGTATAGTCTGAAAGAAGCTCTCTGTATAATAACCAATGCTGTACTATTTGACGAGTGAGTGTTCTTTTAAGTGCAATACGGTTACTCGCTTTCAAACTGATGGCACTGTACAATTAAGGTGGTAACAGCTTGACAGTTGTTGAAGTTTTTTTCCTTTTGTGTGCCAGAATCAGCATAGTACTCTGTTCTTGAATTTCCATTACTAAAAAAAACCCCAAGGTCTTAAATAGCTAACAGGTGAATTTCAAACATACTAAAAGTAGACAGAGTAGACCTCTACCAATGGACTTTAAAATCTTTAGGTTTAATATAAGAAATCTTGAAAACCATGATATGCAACTTTCATATTCACTGAAGAAACTGAATTATCTGCAAAGAGAGAAATAAATTTAGATATTTATTAAGTCATTAGGCCATATTTTATTTAGAACTTGCCATCAAACTATTTTATTTTACTTGAATTTCTACCCATGAGTAGAAATAATGTGAATGTGAAATTCCAGTTTTGGTCCCCAATTGTTTATTCTTTTCCTGCATAACGCTACCTTTCTGAGATCTTGATAGCCTTACGTATGTCCTAAAAGATTTGTATGTAACCGAAGTAAAATGCTGTTTGGGGGGATTAGAAACCTTTGCATAATGGTCCATACTCAATTCCAGACGTGGTCAGCAGCAGTCAGTGTGGTTTACTTTTCTATAATTGAAACCTAGTCAGACACTTGGCTTTCCTCTAGTTCAGCCAGGCTGCTGCTGATTTTCTCCTTTCAGTAGAGACTGCCAAACAACTTAATTCAAGAAGGCTTCCTTTTGAGCTGGGAGCGGCTATCTTTCCTAAGTGTAAGATTTGACACTGTAAATTCTTAAATAAAATATTTTGCGCTCTGGAGCACTTTCACATTTTACTACTTCTTGTGGTTATTGCTTTAGTGAGTTGGGTGAAGGAACCTCTCTGTGTACGTTTGGAAATAATCCGTTTAAAGGGAGGGAGCTGGAGCTACCAGTGCATGGGTAACTTCAGGTCAAAATTGAAGCTGTAGACTTAATATGAAGTATAAAATGCTTTGCTTTAAACTGCTAATTTAAAAGCCGCCTTAATGTAGAATGGATCGCGACAGTGCTGCTTTAACCCTATTTACGTATCTCCCCCGCCCTGGGCAGGGGCTGGTGGCGCGGTCTTCCGGCCGCCAGGGGGCGCTGCCGCATCGC
>VYXH01000732.1:286080-303287 GCA_013397275.1 Burhinus bistriatus | reverse complement strand
GGCCGTCTGGCGAAGCGGGGCGGTGAGAAGGCGAGGTGTGGGGGGCTGGCGGAGCTGTCCCGCCTGTCCAGTGAGCGGAGAGAGCGGGCGGCTTCGCCTCGGCTACAAAAAATGCGTTCTGGTGTGCTTTAACAGGGTTTGGCGTTTGCAGTATAGAGCTACAGAGTGTGCCACTGCAGGTGGGAAGTTTGGGTTGCAATAACTGCAGACTAACGAGGTGCTCCCCGCCTCCCCCCCACGTAGGAGTTTGCCTTGAACCCCTGTTCCCTATCCCTAAAACTGCTCCTCGGATATTTTCTGAGTTTGAGCGGCGGTGGCCGGGGCTTGGCGCAAAGCAGCGATCTACCTGCTGTGAGATCACGGTAGAAGCTGAGATCACTGGAAGTTTCCTGGCCTCTGGCACTGAGTGCTGTGGGCAGCCTGGAGGCTGGTTGTACTGATGACTCACTGTACAGCAAGGAGAACAAGCTGTGATTTATGTGCAGTTTTAATTTCCTTTCATGCTAACAGTATACACAAGCTTTTCTTAAAGAACTCCGTATGCAGCCGTGATGCCTACAGCAGTGAGGAAGTCAGTTCACTGCTCTGCTCTTGGGGAAAAAAAAAAGAAAATAACATTGGTTTTCTAACAAGGTCACATTAAGTTTTGAATTGTTCTAGAGGAAGGGCCTGTGAGGAGCTTGTTTTCTGATTAAGGAGCAGAGTTCACAGCTCAATAACTTTTCATTCTTACATGTTTTTCCTGGGGAAATCCAGGTATCCCACCTCTTGAAATTTTGTAGATGATGCATCCGCCTGCACATACACCTGCTCTTCGTTCTCCACTAAAGACTGAGGTGTCTCCAATTTCCATGTCTTTCTGGCTTGGTTAAAGCCCTGTGGACCTACAGGGTAAGCAAGGGAAGGAAACTATGCTGTGAGGAACTTTTTGTACGAAGCAGCATCCATAGCTGGTACCCGGGGGAGAATGAGTACTCCAAATGGGTTTCCGCAGCACCCAGGGGCATGCGTTACTCGGAGGACGGACGGTGGAGTGGTACAGGACCTGCATGCTAAAAAAGCTGGCAAAGCAGCAAAGAAGGAGGCTGGTGGCAATGGGGTGCTTACCTTTGAAGATCCTCCAACTGTAGGCACCTCTTTAAATGAAACCTTAAAGCTTCTACCAGATGAACTCAAAGCTAATATGAAAATTAAATCGACCACTCCAAGGCCTCCTCGGAAACCCCGGCTAGAGCGTGCTGCATCTCTGGATGAGAAAAGCTGGAGGAGGTGGAGGCGGTTTAGAACGAGTCAGGAAAGTCTGACTGATCCAAATGAGACAAGTTCCTCAAACTGTTCTCTGCAGGAAGCGTCCCTCAGCCCTCCTGTCAAGGGTAGGGCAAGCCCCTGCCATCAGTGCTGCCAGCAGAATTCCTTGCACAGTTCACCAGCCACCTCGGAAGCCAGTCCCACGGGGAAGAGCAGAGGAGGCACCTCTGACCTGGGGAAACGAGCCTCTGAGATCTCCAGTGCCTTTGGTGGGCTTCTGCGGGGGAAAGCATTTGCAGGTGGCAAACCCCGGCTGTCCCAAATAATGCCAGCTCGACCTCTGCCACCCATGGAGTTCAATGTGGCCTCTCACACACTGAGGACAGCTAATAGGATTGACTCAGATTGTATGGATTACCGACATTATTCTCAGCACAAGTTTGGTAGGGTAAGCAGCAGCTTGAGTGATACCAGACTACATGGCAACGGGATGGTCTATGATAATTGCTCCACAGACTCCATGAAATCTACGTTCAGCCTGCTCACTCCCATTCGCTCCAAGGATGTTCGAAGCAGGTATGTCCCCCAGCTTCTCGTGGCAAAGTTTGGAGTGTGTTAGAAGGAGCCAGCTGCCCTGCAGAATCCTGCTGGGCAGAGGCAGGGAACCTCAGACTGATTGTCAAAGTACAAAAGTTGTTTCTGTGTTGTTAAACCTGCTGTGGAGACCGGAAACAGTTTGAAGATGAAGAGATTAGTACAAATACTGTATATTTGCTCCTTTCAGCTGGGTATTGTTTTTCATGAATACAAGTTTGACTTGCTGTCATCTTGCTTGTAATATTGAAGTAATCTGTGTTGAAAATTAAGAAACAGTAGCTGTGCATGCTAACAGTTTGGAAAAACAGGGTTTTTTAAATCTAAAATACATTGGGCTTGTACTGAAATGTTAAATTGCAGAAAAACAACCCAAATATTTTAGCTTGAAACTCTCATGCAATGCATGCAGTACTATTGCAATCCCCTAAGGTGCTGAGGGTCTGCTGCAGATGTTAAGCTTGTTTGGCTTCTGGCAGGATCAAGTCATGTACTGTCAACTGCTTCAGTGTCCCACGGGAGCTCCTCTGCCCCAGCTTTTCCAGGAATCTCTTGAGGAAGAGTGCGATTCCACTCAGACCTCGGAACTTTCTCCAAGTGTGGCCGTGACCTCTTGCTCTGGTTGCTCATTTGTCTCCATTCTTAGCTAAATTTAGATTATTGATTGGAGGGAACTGAGGTGGGTATCTTAATCTGCTTACTAGTGTATTGAATCCTCTTCTTGTGTTGGCTGCGGACCCTCTATTTGTGAAGACCTGCCAGCACACAGCACCAACCCTGCCACGAGTATTATTGATAGTACTGCAGGTCAGGAAACGTGTTAAAAGGTAAAGGATATCAAGTGCTCAGCTAAAGGTTGTATGTTATAGACACGCAACAGTCTGCGAGACCTTGGGGGATAAATCTGATCATTGATCGAAAGAGTGGGAGTCAGTGGTACAGGGGAAACTAATTCTGGGATAAATTAAAGTGTTACTAACTGGTAAAAAAGCCCCAAAGAAAAATTACTTGTTTGCCATGAGGGGTTTTCTTTCACTTCCCTCTGCAAAGCTGTTGGAGTCAGGTCGGCGGCGGGGTAGACCAGTGGGTTTCGCAGCATTCCCTGACATCATGCTGTCATCGTTATTTGCAGAGCTTAAGCAAGATGAAAAGTGCTTATTCGTCTTGCAGTCCTTTTGCCAATACCCCTTGCTTTCGTAAGGAGTGTGTTCTTTGGAGAGGCAGGCTGTGTGGGGCAGATCTATCCTTTTCGAGTGCGATATTCTTTTAGACCTCAGACTGAATAAATCATTTACTTAGAAGCTAATTTGTTGAGCTGAAGTGAAGGAAGACTGTGAGTTTGAATCCTTGATTAGGAGCAACTTGATGCCAGAACACTGGGAATGGTGGAGCTATTTTCATGTTTTGAGTGAACTGACCTGCTTCAAATATCAAACCAATCCCTTCATTTTGTGTCTGCAGTAAGTACTAGGGGGTTTGAAGACTTTGGATGGCTTCAGTCTTCTCATCACAGAACCCGTGCATCATCACTCTCACCATCATACTCATACCCTGGCTTTGAAAAGGCTGGTTTATGACGGTAGTTTTTATTCTTGCATGTGATCCATGAACTCTCTCTAAGGGCTGGAACTTTATAAGGAACTTCATGCAAGCAGAACAATATATAGATACTAAATACCGTTTTCTTGAGCTAAAGATACATTCTTGATTAACTCAAGATTCAAGTGTTACAAACCATTATTCCAACTTTCATGCCATTTCCTTAGATGCTCTTCTATGGGTCTTCTGTTCACAGAAGCTATTTGGAAGGCAGCCTTCTGGCGACTGGTGCCTTGCTGGGAGCAGAAGAACTTAGCAGATATTTCCCTGATCGGAATATTGGAATTTTTGTGGCCACCTGGAACATGCAGGGTCAGAAGGTATGTGCACATATGCCTCCACAGGTCTTTTGGCAGTGGTAAAGCTACCCCATCTTTGCTGCAAGGACTGGTACAATGTTTTTTTTCTGTTCATGACTATGTTCCTTGTCAACCTGAGTTCATTGTGTTTATCAAATTATACGGCCCTCTCCTGCATGTTCACCTTAGCGACAGAGTTGTTGTAACGGGGTTCCGCAGATATTAGCTATGAAAACAGTGAGCTTGCGAGTGCCACTCTGGCTTTTTGTTGCAGCCCCTTTACACTCCATTGCAATTAGGGTCATATGAAGATGACTCATGATTTAGTGCTTATGACGAGAACTTCTTTGATAAAGAACACAGCCTCCTGCCTACATCTTTGTGTAGATTGATTATAGATTTATCAAGATTGATTCTACCAGGTGACTGAGAAGCTTTGCTTGGAGGAACACAAGCAACCCATGGGGTGACCAGTAAGTAGTGTATGAGCTTGGTAAAAAGGAAGCATCACAGGAAATTAAAAAAATCACATTACTGGCCCACATGGCTGAACTATGGAATCTCAGTTACTGCTGGAGCAACAGCAGCTGAAGTCTGCTTTTGGGAAGGAGAATTTTTAGTATTCTCACTTAACCTATTTTTTGAAGCCTGAATTGTTTGCATATGCTGTGGAACTTGTAGCTTAGCCTGGACTTTTCTTGTACTTTTCTAGTAAATCTTTGCATAACTAATATTGCTATTTTATCTTTTTCTCTTTTTTTGGGTGTGTATATATATAATAGGAACTTCCTGTGAATCTGGATGACTTCTTACTACCAACAGATCCTGACTATGCCCAGGACATGTATGTCATTGGGGTTCAAGAAGGCTGTCCAGACAGGTAGCAAAAACAATGTAATGAACCATCCTCTTTTATCGTTAACTAATTACTTTGTTTTTAATTAGTCTGGAAATAGTCTCCATCATATTAATATTTTCAATAAACCCATTTAATAAGACTCTGAATTCCATTGCATGAGCACCAGGGGAAATGGGTTTTACAGAAAAACATCACAAAAATCTGCAAATACAGAACTCGGTCCTGTTGTCAGGGCAGCTAATAGCAAAACTCCTGTCTGGTTTCTGCGGGCAGCTTACCATAGATCTGAGCTGGCTGTGAGCTAGCTCATGGGCTGGCTGTTAGCGTTAGTGGCCACGTCCTCATTACTAGCACATTGCTGTAAATTTCTAGTCTGTCTGAGATTGACCAACCCTAGAAGAGCAGGTTGAAGCCCCATGTCAGACTCTGCTTTTTTAGGGTGTCTTCCCAGTGAGACCCTCTTTTCCTCGGATTTGTAAGCTGCTCGGTGCAGTGGCAGTAATACTGTCTCACCAACATGCAGAGCCTGTTGCATGGCATGTGTGGAGTTGCACGACGAACTGACCAGCCTTCACTGCAGCATCGCTGGGGCAGTGGAGGTTTTGCTTACGCTTACTTGGCATTGGCAAAGGGCTTGCTCTGTTTTTCCAATGCTGGTTTCCTTTCCTGGTTATTGTCTCTTGTACTGTCCTTGTGATCCAGCTGTTGTTCTTTCCTGCAGAAGAGAGTGGGAGATCCGCCTGCAAGAGACGCTAGGCCCCCACTACGTCATGCTCTACTCTGCTGCACATGGGGTGCTGTACATGTCGGTCTTCATTCGGAGGGACCTGATCTGGTTCTGCTCAGGTGTGTGGTCCAGTAAGAGCTGGAGAATGGGGAGAGGAGCAGACTGCTGCCATCGGGTGTCTTGTCCTTTTCTCCAGGGCTGTCCCTCACCTAACTTTCCTGCTCACAGTCTCTAGAGGCTTTTCAGTAACAGCAGCTTCTTTTTCTCCTTCCAGAAGTGGAGTATGCCACAGTGACAACTCGAATCGTATCTCAGATCAAAACCAAGGGAGCTCTGGGAATCTGCTTCACATTTTTTGGGACCTCCTTTCTCTTCATCACCTCCCACTTCACATGTGAGACATTTACAATCTTGTTAGAAGTGTCCTGATTGATGGAGGAGGAGCGTTGCTTCACAAAGGTAGAAAAGCTGCAGGGGGCTAGAGGAGCAGGACAAACTGAAGTCAAAGCTCAGGATTGCTGAGCTGAGAACAGGAAGGGAGGGGGATTTTTTTTTTTTTTTTTTTGGTAGCAAACTTACTGAAGAACAGTGTTTAGAAAAGCAAAAATTAACTCTGCACATTTGTATCTCTTTTTCCATGCTTTCTGTCATTATTGTTCAGTCTGTATGCTCCCCAGGTCAGTGTGTTACACTTTACATGTGGGAAATGTTTGATGTCCTTTGGAAGCTGATGCTGTAACCAAAAATGATAATTGAATGAAAATGATGCATCATTGGCAGTGATGGGATTTCTGTTTTTCAGCCGGGGACAGTAAGGTGAATGAGAGGAAACTGGACTACAATAAAACCATTCAAGCCCTTACACTTCCCAAGAACGTTCCGGACACAAACCCATATCGATCCAGTTGTAGTAAGTGTGAAACTGTGCTCATGTGGGAGCCCAAATGAACAGAGCTTGTACATTGTCTTTCAGTCTACACTAAGGAAGAGAGAATGAGAGTGCTACTTCAAGATGGTATAAAAAGAGACCACAGGTTTTTTTTGTCTGAGGATGGTTATTGTTCACATGATTATTTTTTTTAGGTGAGGCATAATTTTGGGGGGAATTTGAGAGAAAAAGTGAAAATGGAGGGGGAGAGAGGAAATTCAAAAGGACTTTTCATGTGAAGTAGTTTTTCCCAGAACAGCAATAAGATAATTTTGGTGTAATTTTTATCAATATTATGGATGTGTTTCACATTCCAAATGTTTTCTAGAGCAAGTAGAAATTATTTCAAAACTTAGGAGAAGGAACATTATTTCAATTTGCATATATGCAGGTCAGCGTATTGTTTGCCAAATTCCATTATTGTTTCTTAATGCTGTGCTGTTAACATGATGTCTAGATATATAGCTAAGCCCTTTTTCTAGAAAGATGAATTTACTCTTTGTCTGCAGTGTAGTGTTAGGTTTTTGTGTTCATACTATTTTTTAGGTCGTATAGGTAGTTTGGTCTCTTTACAGCTTTTTCTATGAATTTTTAAATTTCTGTTCTATTTTCTACTGGTTTTTTTATTATCACATTGTGTCATGGTCACAGGCAGAAAACATGCTCAAGTATTATATCTCCTGGTAGTAAAAAGAAATAATTTATGCCTGTTCCTTGAACATATCTAGCAGCACTCTCAGTAAGCTGTGCATCATACAGCTCTTGTTTCAAAAGAATTCAGTGAGTTTAATTTCCTCAAAAGTCAAAAGGAGGTTCAAGGAAGAAAAGTTTGGGGTTTGGTTTTTGGGGTTTGGTTTTTGGGGTGGTTTTTTTTTTAGGCTTTCAGAACTTTTCAGGATATTTACCTTTATACTGACACTTCTGGCTTGAATTTGCAGGTGATGTCACAACTCGGTTTGATGAAGTATTCTGGTTTGGTGACTTCAACTTCCGACTAAATAAGGATCGTGAGACCGTGGATTCCATCTTGAACCAGAACCCGGAAACAGATGTGTCCAAGCTACTGGCATATGACCAGCTTACTAGTGAAATGAGTAGGGGTGAGGGACAGCTGTTTTTCTCCCTAATCTCCAGGATCAAAGATATCTACGCACAGAAATAATTACAGCCAAATCCCTATTTCCTAGAGACCTTTCCTGCTTTCTCTTGTTAAGTTCCCTAAAAAAGGAAATCAGCAGTTGTCAAATACAGGGGCAGTCTGTCCAGGGGACTTTTTGCTATAGCATTTTGCTGTATTTAGTGTAATCTCCCAAACCATTTTCTGCTCTGTTTCATCTGACTCCTCTACAAACTGGACGTCATTCTGGCACAGTGTCTAGGGCATTTAGATTTGAATAGCTAGCATCTGCAAGGCATCGTGAGCTTTCAGTGGAAGGGGAAGTGTGTGCACCAAGTGTTCTTTGTTTAAATAGCCACTGACTAAATAGCCATTGGCTATTTTTTATCCTCACTTCAGAAGAACTTGAGCTCGCTTCCCTTCTGGAGCCCAAGCCCAGGTTTTTCTAGTCATGTATGTACATGGCTGTTGTTTCTAGCCAGCATTAGTTAAGCAGCGTTGAATAAATGCAGAAAGTATGCCAGGTTCTTAGGAAGGAGGAATTTGTTGTTCATGCTGTTCTCCCCTTCCCTTACAGGGTCTATTTTCAAAGGATTCCAAGAGGCCGACATTAATTTCCGTCCTTCCTACAAGTTTGACATAGGAAAGGACAGCTATGACACCACTTCCAAACAAAGGACTCCTTCCTACACGGTAAGGGATGATTTCAGAGCAGCATGCTGAGAAGGGCTACTCAGCCTCACATCTGCCTCCAAAGGGGATTCTCACCTCCCAGAAAAGGCTGCCTTCCACAGTTGGGCACTATGAGATACAGTTGTGCTGAGATTTGTTGCTTAAGGGCAACAGGGCATATGGAACTGGTTTGGACGAATGGATTGTTGAATCTGTGAGCACAGGGAGAGTTTGGCACAGGCTGCTAATCTTATTTTCCCTGCCTTACATCCTGTTCCAGTGCATTCTGCCCTGTGCTCAGAGCTGGGCACAGAACCACTGCTGGATCAGACACACATTCTTCATTAATGTATCCCTGCCCGAGACACTTAATTTCACTAAGTGGAGTGTGATAAATGAATGGATTTGTCTCTTGTGAGTCAGTGCTTCTTTCCAGGTTGGATGTGCAAAGGGAGTAACCATCAGTCTCCCCTTTCTCTCTGCCTCCCAGGATCGAGTTGTGTACCGCAGTCGGTACAGAGATGACATCCATGCTGTCAAGTACTCATCTTGTCCTGTGATCAAAACTTCAGACCATCGGCCTGTGTTTGCCTTGTTTCGTGTGAAAGTGAGGCCTGGCAGAGACAAGTTAGTACCTCCTCAGCCACTCTGTAGGATTGCACATGGCTCCAGTGATCCTGAGGATATGCTCCTGTTGGGAGTTTGTCCTCTCAGGAGAGTTCCTGAAATAGAGTTTATCCCATGTAGCTCTGTGCAGCGTCTGTGTTTTTTAACCTAATATATGCTGTCAGTGCTCAGAGCAATAAGAGTGCTTAAACCTTGCACTGACATCTGAAATTCTGCTGCCAGGTCCCTTCATCCTGCTGAGGGAGATAAACAGAGTCCATTGTGTTTGACTAGAAATCTGTGTTTTATCTGAGATGCAGCTCTCTGTTTTTCCTGTCAGCATGGACAGCTTCCTTATTCTGTTCCTCTTTCCCTCTCTGTTTTCTCTCCCCAGTGGTGGCTGCATTTCAACATAGCTGTGTGTCAATGAAGTATTTTGAGATCCTCCAAGTTTCTTAATGTCCCACTGTGGACTGCCATGCTAGTAGAACTCCTTAGAAAATTTGGTTAAGTCACTGAAATTTAGTTAGTCTCTTTTCTGTGAGTAGCATGCTCAGGGCTTTCAAGACCCAGGTATCTAGAAAATGGTGATTTCTCAAAGCACTTGATCAGCAGTGCAGTTGGAATTGGGATTTTGTTTTGTTTATGGGTATTAAATACCCATTAAGTAGAAGTATTGCAGAGTCCACTGGGCTGCTGGGGATTCCGTCTGGTCTCTCTAGAACAGACCAAGGTAAGAACTGTTGTGCATGAACCATACCAGTGAATACACCAAGTTAACAGTAAGCTAGTTTAGGTTTTCAAATGAGTGGGTTTTGGTTTAGGGACATAAAGAATGTCCTTCATCTATTCCCTTTATGAATGCAGGCATGTTCACGCTTAAATTGAAAGTACATTTGCCTTTTACAACCAGTATTTTCTTCATTTAAATGTATTGTGAAAAACCTTAACTTGTTGCTGTGGAAGAAGAACTTGGTTTACCCATTTTCTCCCACTGAACTAGTTGGGAAATGTTGGGCAAACAAGAAGAATGTATTTGTGCCCTGGTCTAATTGCTTGTGTTTATATTGTAGCATTCCACTTGCTGCAGGGCAGTTTGACAGAGAACTCTATTTAATCGGAATAAAGAGGCGGATTACAAGGGAACTTCAGAAACGTCAAGAGCAAAAGGACCAGAAATCCAGCAGCATATGTAGCGTTTCCTGAGCTGAGGACTCTGCAATGCTTGTGTTAGAGGTGCCCGGAAAGAGGATTTCACGCCACAGCAAACTCTGCAGGGAATTGTCTGCCTAAGCAGCTCTGGCAGTTGCTGTGGCTTGTGAAGAATGTCTTAAACCTCATCCTCCATTTGCATGAGCTAATCCATGTAGCTCAAGTGCTTTTGCTGAAGAAAATGGAGTCAGTTATTTAGGACATCCATCCCCACAGGTGTAATTGATTTATTTTTAACCATACTATCTTTGGAAGCAACTGGGTAGAATCTCTTGGTTCTAAGATGACTCCACACAGGGAGCACAGCTTCTGGAACTGGCAAGACCAGGGGCAGGGGACCTAAGAAAAGCCTGCAGAAAGGTGAAAATTTTTGTTTGTCCGTTTGATTTGATCTGGTTAACTTACATACATTGTGGGGTTGGTATTTTTTCTCCTTATCTGTAGCCAAGTGTATGGTATTCTGCAAAATGCGTAACAGGGACCAGTTAGGGAACTTGGGCAGTTTTGTGTAAGGATGGTGCTCCTGCATTGGGTTTTTTTGGTCCTGTACAGCCAGATCTGGGTGAATGTACTACTGTACATTTGAAGTGTAGAAACATTGCCTTTCAAAATTATTCTATAGGCCTTCTGTTACTAAGGGGGTAAATATCAATCTCTCACACCATATATTTGGCTGTTGAGACTGCTTGAAACAATCCCTTTCTAACTCACTTGCTCTCCCCAGGGGTTGATAAAACACGACCTGCCTTCAGCAGCAGGACACTCGAGTTGAAAATAATGGCCTAAGTACAGCTGCTGTGTCATGCTTCACCAAAGTGATTATGATGTCAAGTGAGTATACTAGGGAAGTATGCACAGAAACTGCAGCAAGTCACATCAGTGCAGTTCCATTACCTCTGAATTACAGTTAATTAGTTTTGTTTTTATTTTTCCAATTCGGTGAACTGTGAATAACTTGCTATTTTGGAGTAGTGTTGTCTTAAGGCTAAACATACTACATGGATGACACTAGTAAAATGTTAAGTACAGCTAATACTTAAAAAATCTTCCTGGGCACAGATCGGCTGGATCATTAATCACCTTAGTACATAAAACAGTGTGCAAACAACTTGGAGGAAGTGCTGCTAACTATGCAAGCTATCCAAGACAGAGCTTCTGTTCTGCGGTACAAACATTTATGGCACTGACCTGTCTGTAGCTATCAGGTATTTGGATTTCCTTTCTTTTTAAAGGAATAAAAATAAATTAATACAATACCTTAAATGAGAATCAGCTCTTATTGCAGGGTTGTCAGAACTAGAGTTATTTGACTGTGTGAGCCATGCTAATCGTTTGGGTGACCTGAGCCATTTGTCTTCAGCTGCAAGGGCAGGACATTTCACCTGCCAGTTCAAGAAATTCAGCCCATTAGCTGATGAATTTCAGAACTCTTACTACTTGCTCCAGTCATTTAGAGGTCTCTTTATTTTCTTACATACACAACTGAATAGGACTTTCATACTGTGGGTTCCACAAGAAGCAATGCAACATGTTTTCTTCTAGTTGGGGGTAAAGCAGGCAACAGCCATCTCACAGTGTTCTGCTCCCTGTTGACTGCTCCTTACAATGCACATCGAGCCAGTGAAGTGCTGCCCATATGTTACAGGATTATGTAAATCCAATGTTTTATTTCCTCTTTTGGGTCTTCTTCAGTATACCAAATGCGTGACACTTAGCTTCACGTCAATCACTTTAAAGATCATGACCTTTTGAACGTCATTTTGCTGATCATGACTCCTAGCCAAGCTCCATCTCTGCTCTGAGACTGACCATTATGTCTTCTTTTTGCAAGGCCTTAAGTTCATCTGCGTGACAATTTGAAGGAACTAGGGTGCAACAGCAACTCCTTTAGTAACTTCCTGTTTGGATACCAACTCTGGAATAAACAAACTTTTATTCTTTAGCATAGTTCACTTGCAAGTGAAAAACCTAAATAATAGGATTGCTTTAATTCTACAAGTGTCCGTGTAGCATTATGCATAGTATCTCTCGATGAACTCCACAGAAACTTAGTTATGCCATAGGTCTACTTTCCTCTGAGCTCTAGCAAAATGATAAGGTTATTTCCAGACATGTGACATCTAGTAATACTACAGATGGTAAATTACCCTGATGAAATGGATCCATGATGCTGGTAACAAAACCTAGACTGCAGGAAACATGTTGCCTAACTTCACATAGCTAATAACTAGTATTTTCCTAATTTAGTTTGACCAAGTCTTTGTTCACCTTGGTAACAGCTATAAGTATTCTTTGAATTCAGATACGTAAGCCAAGCTCTTTAAGATGCCACTACATTCCACAAGAAGGGCACACACCAGGGCCTCTAGTGTGTCAGCCCCACCTCTACTGCTGATATGATTAAGTGGTAACACAGCAGTGGCTTACTTCTCAGATACATGCTTTCAGTTGTAGTGATGAATATTTTGGCTTGCTATGTTCTCCCCAACGCCAACAGAAGGCTGTATACACCCATCTTCTCTTGTAACCTACTTGGAGGGTCAAAGTACTCATCCAGAGCCAGTGTGGGCCTTTAAGCCCAACACAACAAGCTCTTCACAGGCCAGTGTTGTGAAGCAGCTTTGTTCAGCTGTAGCATAGCTCCATGTTTGCACAGTATGCCTGGAAAGACTGGGGGGGAGGGCTTGCAACAGTATTATAATCTCAAAAACATAGAAAAGAAGCAAGTTTGTCAGACGTGCAGGATGCACTGCTTTATCGAAAGAGCCGGTACATCCGAGGGAGTCGCCCATCCTTGCTGGAAAGCGCTGCCTGGATGTGTTCATAAGTGGGCAAATCTGTTAAGTCACCCAGTGCAGCCACAGCTGGTTTTTTATGAAGCATCTTAGTGACCACTCTCTTGATATCAGTAGATTTCACCTGGCCTGCAGGGGAGGAAGAAAAAAAAAAAAGCCAGAGCTGTGACAACTGTCACTCTAGACCTCTCTACCACGCTTCTGTCTTTTCCTTCCTTCAGACAAAAATAAGCATTGTGCTAGCTTGCAAGCATTTAAGATCAGTTTGAAATACAGATCTGTAGTATTTATACCCCTGTGGTGTCTAAGGCTACTGTCTGTACTACAAGAATATGTTTTAAGTTGCTCCCCCCACCCAGTTGTACCTACAATTCAGTCAAGGCAAGGGAAAGCATTGTCTACTCACTGATCAGGGCACAGAGCTCATGAGGTAGCTTCCTTGTGTTTGTTGCCAACACTTGCCTTCCCACATCTTCAAAGATAACTGGCCGAGACTCAAGGTTCATCATGAGCATGGACTTCAGCTGTGTCTTCGCTCGCTCAAGTTCTACCTGTAAATGAGCAGCAAATACAAGTAGATGCCTAAAAAAGTCTGACCACTGCTCTTTAATACAAGATGCCATGTAAGAGTTCTGGAAACACCTCCCTCTGTGAATGTATTGCTAAAATTACTATATTCTTTTACAGAAATACTCAACATACATATCTACAAAAATTCATTCTAGCAAGATCACTGCAATGCAATATTTCAGCTCAAAGGCCATCTGCATAGTCTGCAAATTAGGCTGCTGACCTCTCCTACTGCTCCTGCCATTAGAATGAATTCTTTTGTGATGATTTCCACCATCTCTCGAACCTAGGAAAAACAGATAATTGGAAGAAGATTAGAACAACGCTTATTCTGTTAACATTTCTGTTTGGTAATAAGTGATGCGATTACTTTTTAAGGACAGCTGGCTTTGAATACCAGACTATATACCTGTTTTGGATCTGCACTGGCGTGTATACACAAGAGACCTGTATCCTCGTAACTGTGGTGGTAAGAGGTTGCATTATACATCCAGTGGTGCCTGTGTGCATACAAACAGTATTTAAAAAACAGAATTTAAATGTAAAAATTAAACAAACATGGACAGCGAGTCCCCTCCTAGCACAATTTCAGGATTCTCAGCAGCACCAATGAGAACTGTTAATTCCTGCCTCTGACATAACTTCTGCATGTGCCATCTACTTCCTTCTCTCCAGTTGCATCCTTGAGACCAAACCCAGAACAATACAGAGCAGTATTACTGGTACCTGCTGCCAATTCTGTTACTATCCCCTAATTAAAGGATGGATTGGGCTACTGGAGGAAGACAGGATTCCTAGTCACTTCTGCCCTTTACTGTCACCCTCTCAAAATGCCTACTGACAAATCAGTCACGTGTGTTTCAAGCAGAATAAACTGATGTAAAACCTGGGGGTGCTGGCTTTCAAGAGATGAAGCCATCCACGTGAACCTGCTAGAGAAGACTGCTTCTGCTATCCCTTAAACAGAAAGGCAAACAAACCTGTTGAGCACATTGAGATACAGTCGGGTGAACATGCCCTTGCCAGGTCCTCCAGCTGAAAAAGAGCCACCGCCTCCCATCATCATGTTTAATACCGCAAAGGGAATGAAATCTTCCTCCTGAATTGCAACAAGAAATTCAGTCAGCTAACAGCAGAGCTCTCAACGGTCTGCAATGTGTAAATGTCAGTGCCTTCATCAAACCATGAAAAAGCTGCTTGTCTGTACATGCAGCATCAGCAGCAAGAGTGCCACTGTTTACATAATAGTACTTACAAATAGTACTCTGGGATTTATCAAGAACAGGGCACCCAAAACAAAGGATTTTAGGTTGACACTTACTAAAAATGAGCAGCTTTCTAACCCAATCATGATGTGGGTAAGCTCTGGGATGGGAGTAGGGCCCAGACTCACATCTGACATATCTTTTTCAACCTGTGGGAAGGGCAGACAAATAATTAGGATGGACCTTCACCTCTCTTGTATCCAGCTTGATACATTCCCAATCATTAGCCTGTCAGCCAGACAGTTTTGGCTCATATTCATGAACACTGTATAATTTTAGAAAAGCAAAGCCCATAGAGAAATCAGCTCAAGTCCAAATCTGCACCTCCAACAGATAGGAAGAGGCATGATGCCACCTCCACCTTCCTTTTACCTTGACAATGCCTCCTGTGTACTGAGCCACAGATCTGTCCACGTCCTTGGTCTGCCCACTACCCCACACCGGCTCCGCTCCAAGCAGATGTTTCCTCGCACACTCCACTAACTGCTCATGCTCGATTCCCACCCCGGCAAGCACCATCCTGTCTAGCGTGTAATAGTTGCGCAGGTACGAATGCAGGACTTCGCGATCAATTTTGTCAGTATTTTCCACTGGGCAGAACCTGTTCAGGCCAACGGTATTGTCTCTGTAAGCTGCCTAAAAGTAAACAGATACATTAAAGTAACAAATATTACCTCACCCCCCTCCACCTAAACCTTCTCTTTCTGTTTTAGAATTATGCCTGTTTGAAGCATGTAAGAAAGGAAAAGCTGAGCACTATTTCACTCATGTCAGCATAACTCAACAACATGCTGTCACCCATGTCAACAAAGATAAGTTATAGATAGTTCAAATCAAAATCTTTCACGTGTGTATAATGTAGGATTTCAAAGTGGAGGGACAGCAAAATCTCCCTCTCACCACTGAAATCCAACTGAATAACAGAAAAATCTGTTTTCAGACTAGGCTAAAATAAACCCTGAAGCTGAGGAAGAGAATGCAGCATGTCTTATACAGGGGACTGCATGCAAGGTAGACTTTTCAGTGTTTTACCGCATGGATCATTTCTGTGAGGAGAGGCTCCGGATCGGGTCTCATATTCAAGTCTTCAAGCTCAAATCGTATAGCCGTTCGAGTCATCTCAATTTCTTCATCTGTAGTAAGAGAGAAAGCAAGAGATAACAACCACCAGACAAAACACCCAATTGCTACATGATAACTTCTTGATGAGCACAATCTAATGAAGAATTCTGAAATCTAATAGCAAGTCATGCGTTACGAGTCTTTTTTTGATATAGACTTATGTTCCTAGACCTGATAACCTGGGCTGTAGCGCTACATCAGCCAGCAAGTTGACCACTGTGTCCAGGCCTTTGGCATCAGCAGAAACAGCATACATTATGGTGTCCCTGCAACACAAGCAGACGGGTTCTGTACTGAGAAATCACATACATGATCATTCAGTAAATGTGCATCAGGGAATTGCAAATAAAGCTACTTGACCGTTATTGTTAAATGCTTTCAAAAAGGAAACAGAACTGACTTTTATAACCCTTTCACGTTCACTTTTGTAGCTTCTTAGCAGTTGCCACAGATGGATTTCTGCTGCTTAGAAGCAAAAAGTGACTTTTGCTGTCAAGCACTAGAAAAAGCAACTGAAACTACTGTCAGTGTTACAACCACTCAGGTAACGGAGCACAGAGAAAGAGCGTCATACCTTGATGCCTGGCAGTCACAAATACCCCCGTGCTTTTCTAAGGTGAGGAGAATTTCATCTTTGCTGCCAAACTGAGCTGTGGACTAAGAATGAAGTTACTGGTATTATGAATTGTAAAATGATAATTTTATAATCCTTCAGTGTGACCCAAAACAAGCATCATCTTCTATATTCTTGAAAGCAAATGGTTCGCTAAATACTCACTGACCTTGGAGCTGAAAGCACAACAGACTTTCAAAATATAGTGATGGTCATAGCAACCAGGAATACCGTCACCATCTATTTAAACAAATCAAACCCGTGGTGCCACTACAAGGAGTGGGCCCTGCCCTCCACTGCTCTCTCTTCCCCCGGTTTAGAGTGTTTCACACAGGTTCCGGCACCTTGTTAGGAGAAGAACAGTACTCACAGAGAAGGCCAGCTTTTCCAAGAAGTGAGAGATGCCACTGAGGTATTTTGCTTCATGTCTTGATCCCGAATTTATAAGAACTGGTATTAAGAAGAGAAAAAGTTAGCATGACTTTTCCCTCCGTCCCACTCCTTACGCACAGGCCAGGCAGCCGGGGGAGGTGAAGTGTCACCTCCGTGTCCCTGACCAGACCTGCAGGCAAGGCCGGTGTGGCTGTCCCGGTGTGACTGTCCCCAGCTCAGGCCGGTGCCCGGGCCCGGCCCGGCGGTCCCTCAGCCCCCTCCATTGCCGGGTACTCACGGCCCACGGTGCAGAACTGCCCGAACTTCTTCTGGGAGGCGACGCGCAGCCCGTTCTCCAGCACCGTCACCCGCGTCTCGAACCGCTCCCGGCCCTCGGCCGCCGCGAACACCGCCTTGGGCACGCCGGGCAGCGGGTAGGTCAGCGACACGCTAGGGTAGGCGCCGCCGCCGCTGTAACTCCGGCCGGCCGCCAGCCCGCACCTGCGGGACAGCGGGAGTTCTGTCAGGGAGGCCGGGCACCCCAGCGGCACCTCCCCTACGGCCGGTACCAGGCGCTGCATCCCGCCCATTCCTCACCGCCGAGCCGGG
>VYXH01000732.1:60483-277962 GCA_013397275.1 Burhinus bistriatus | reverse complement strand
TTTTTCTTTTTTCTCCTCATTTGTTGCTTACCCTCTGTTGGAAATGTTTGTTCAACCCATGTCTGGCTGTGAGGTTTGAAAGTGAGTTCTGAGGAGTGGCATTCCAGCCATGGGGCACTTAACATTGTTGTTTTCAACTTAACTTTGATTGTTTGTCTTCATGTCCACGATCCAATTCCATCCTGTTTTTTAAAGTACTCGTTGAAATCTGATTGTGAGTTTTCTGAGGCAAATTTCACTTCTTTTTTCATGTGTTTTTAAAGGGCCGCTAGCAAAAGGAAATCTTGACTTTTTATTGTAGCGAAGATGTCAACTGTCACCATACATATATGAGTATAATATTCAAACAATGACTGGTAATTTTTCTGTTAAATCCTGCCCAAGTTGGTAGTGCATCTTAAGTAGGTACAAACATGTAATATGTGTCCCTATGTTCAAAATCTTCCTTCGACCAATTGTCAGCTAATGCAAGCAGGCCTGGCTCTGAGCTTAGGATGTGCTGTGTAACCATGGACAAACTTACTTGCTTGAAGTATCTATTTATATTTGCTTTTTTATGTCTTTTGGTGTATCTGTGAGCTAGTGCTAATAAATGTGACTTAGAAGTTTGCATGTGGCAGTTTGTACAAGTTTGAGTTACCAGTCTTCTTTTTTTAGCAGCTCGTGGTAGAGTTCTAAGAAGAAAGGGCAATTTTTCTGTGTGTCTGACTCTTCCAATGTATCTAATCTTCATTAGGGCCCTCCTTCCAATGAAGATGCCAAGGAAAAGGCAGCTCAGGGCATAAAATCCTTTGAACAGCTGATTTCAACAAAATGTAAGAAATTCTATTTGCTCTTCAGTGTTCTATAAGAGCTGTAACAAATGCATATGTTCATATTGTTAGTTTCCCCCCACCATTTGCAGTTAAGCATCAACGCTTCTGATATTTCATACTTGACTCCACAAAAAAAAAAAGTAGTTAAAAGTAAATGGGATGTTCTGTAAATTGTTTCATTGAGTGATTAATGACTCACCTCTTTCATTTGCATTTATTTTGATGCATCATATAACAACTCCTGTGAGCACTCCAAAACCAAATGAGATTTTGCAGGGGTGGTGCTCAGCTGAGAGAAGTTCAAGGGATACTTACAGCTCTGGATAGTTACAAACACCCGGGTGATGATCTTTATTGAGATCTCTTCGGAACTAAAAGTGAGAAGGAGGCTGCAACTTGCCCAAGTCAGACATGACATTGGTCATTTTGGTGGAGAATTTATCTAGCCTCTGGTAGCTGCTTTGCCCAGCAAAATTGTATAGCTAATGAAGATGAACTGTTATTGAAGACCTGGGGGATACTTTAACAGTGATATTGAAAGCAGCGGCTATCTCTCTTTTTTTTTTTTTTTGACAATGGTTTTGCACTAATGTCTGAACACGCAATTACCTTGTTTTATCTAGGGAAAAGCAGAGAGAAGACATTATTGCAGAAATCGATAGTAAGTGACCGCTTGCAGCGCCTGCTTCAGCCAAAGTTACTGAAGTAAGTACTGTGCAAAAATCTTCTTTCTCCTGATGAGAACATTATATATGGAGGAAGGAGAGGATACATGTGGAGATTCATTCTTTGTTGACATCTTTATTATCTGAGTGCGCACGTGGTACTGAAGGGTCTTGGGCTGCAATGTTCTGATCATCAGCAAGAGATTACAGCATTTGGATTGAGTTGTAAACGCTTGATGACTGTTTTGCAGGTACCTGGCAGGTGGAGAGGTTTTGTTTTGGAGGTATTTGGGCATTTTATGGCCATTTATTTCTTCCCATTGACACAGTGGTATAACTTAGTCTACAGGGCTTGAAACTGAATTGTGATAGGCAGTGAGTCACAATGGTGTGTCCAGAGAGAGATTTCTGTGCCTGGAGCTGGTACAGTCTGTCTTTGTTGCTGTTGCAGCAACCGTTGGTTCTCTCTGTAAATACCAAAATGATTAATCTGAAACCTATTCTGGCTCAGTGATTTGCAGTGAAGGGGCAAAAATAGGACAATGAGCGTGCTGTGTGGGAAAACCTAGAAGAACAACAGCTTTGTGTAGTGTGGAAATAAACTTGAAGGAAAGAATGATAGACTTGAATAAAAGACTGCTAGGGAAACCATCTTTGCCATACGTCTTCTGATGCCATTGACCTCATTCCCATCTAGTCATATTAAATAATGATAAAAATGTCATTGAACAGGATGAATTATTGGAATCAGAAACTGGAAAAAGTCAAGACTGAAATGGAGAAAAAGATCTTGGAAAAACAAATCAAGGAATTGGAGCAAGAAATAGAGGCAATTAAGTAAGAAGTCTTTTTATGTTCTTGGTGAAAATCAAAGTCTGTTCTAGGAGTTTACCTCTTAAAATTCCCTCCTTCCTTGGGTGCTTCTAGATACGATATTTGGAGAAAGCTTTATTTGTGTTTGCTTGCAAAAAATTAAGTGCTGTTCAGACTCTGTAGAGCTTTCGTGTCCACGGTTGTTTACTAAGAATTGTGTTTTGGGTCTTGATGTACAAATGTAGTATCTATATTGGGTATAGAGGTGCTGTTTTAAATAGTTCTTGATTTAGCAATAAGGAAACAGAGAGCTCAGTAGTTCAGAGCTTTGCTCGTTAACAGGTCTGTAGCAATGTATTTTGATATTGCATTAATTGTTTCTCCCGCTAAACCAACATCGTCTTGTAGGGGACTGTTTTTCAAGAAGAAACGTTGCTTTGGGCAAAGTTACTATGTAAAAGAACCCAATGCTTTGAGATAGCAAGTGTTCAGCTCTTGTGGAAATCAGTAACAGGTGGGGAGGAGTAAGATGAAGCAAGATCAGGAAGACAAAGTGGCTGTTGAATTAACCATTTAATGTGGTTCTTTCTTTCTTTTTGTACTTTCTGCTTTAGCCAACTCCCAGAAAGTGACTTGTTAGGAAACAGATTTGATGAGCATGACTGGGAGAAAATTTCAAACATCCACGTAAGTTGGGAGATCAGCTGTTTTGTTACTTTTGATATCTGTGTCCCTTCTCTTGAGAATTACCTGACCTGGTCTAGTTTGCATCCACTGTTCCCATAATGCATTTCTCAAAGTTGACTGTTCTGTGATCTCAACTTGGCAGGCACAGAAGTACTGAAAATTTGATGCTATTGGTTAAATTTGCTTATTTAATTCTGGAAAACTTAGCAATAAGACATACCTGGAATGCAAAATATATTCCTTGTATCAATGTTCCTGTCTGTCCAGATGTTTCAGTCCCAGCTACCATAGAAAATAGATTTTTGCTCTTTCTTTTAGTTTGATGGACAACGTAGTTCAGAAGAACTGAGGAAGTTTTGGCAAAACTGGGAGCATCCAAGCATCAACAAAAAGGAATGGACTGAGGAAGAAATAGAGAGGCTAAAGAAGATAGCTGCTAAACACGGTTATCTGGACTGGCAGGCTATAGCCCAGGAGTTAGGGGTAAGTTCTTCTGAGCTCATAAACAAGAGGTGACAAGTCGGTTAATTCTGACTTAACTGTGTCTCATGTCAGTTTTCAGAAAATGACGTGTTAATTCATTGTTAATTCTTTTCTGAGAAGCGTCCATGAACAGTATCAAAACAAATTGGTACTTTAGCCTTTCCCTCTTGATTTTTGTCCTCATAAATAACCAGGTATTTGTGCATCTCTGTTTTCGTTGTATTAAGACCAACAGGACACCTTTCCAGTGCTTACAGAAGTATCAAGTCTATAACAAAGATTTGAAACGGAAAGAATGGACCAAAGGTGAAGACCAGATGCTTTTAGAGCTTGTTCAAGAAATGAGAGTAGGAAGTCATATCCCATACAAGAAAAGTAAGTGACCTACAAGTGAAAATGCTTTTTGTTCACCTGTAACTTTTTTTCATTCTCCCAGGCTCATGTCTCTTAATGTTTCTCCATACAAGACCACCCAGCCTGCTCTGATTCAAGCAATTAATAAAGTTTTGTTTCCTATGAATGTTTTAATTTCCAGAATAGTCACAGTTCTGTGTTTTCATCTTACCCTTCTAGCCTGTGATCTAGATAGGGCACAATAATGCTGTGGCTCATCTGAAACAACAGAGGTACTGATTTCTAAAAACCTCGTGTTGGGGAGATGAATGAAAGAGAAAGGTTGAGTTTTCCCTCGCTTTCCTTGGTGGGAGCAGTGATAAATGCCTTTCCTGTACCTACCTGGAAGTTTCATTATATCAGCGCGAAGTTAGCATCTCTTGGAACCTTTATCCACCTTTGAAATTTGGTTGAAACTGGCAGAGAGTTACAAGTACTGATGATTGTGTGAGCTTTGTTTTTTGTAGCAAAATCATCAGAGTTTTTCCCTAGGAAGCCAGTATTCATTCATGACCAGTTGTTTTGGTAGTTTTCAGTGCTGTGCCCAGAAGCCTTTTCTAGGGGGTCACTATTGTTGCTTCTGTTCCTCAGAAGCGTGGGAGGCAGTATGACTAGTGAGGAGTAGAGTTGAGAATAGTAACCAAGTATCTGGGGTCCTAAATCCAAGCCTGTGGGTATAACACGTAGTGTCTTGAACCTGTCAGATATCTATCAGAGCTGAAACCTTCCCCAGTAGTTCTCTGTTGTTGCAAGATGGATTGTTGGGTCATCATGTGTCTAGTATGGATAATGCCGTTATAAATAGTAACGTTTTGTGTATGCCATGCTCTTGCAATTCTTGTTGTGTACCATTGTTTAAGTATTTAAGATGAGATTTAAATGCTTCTTCCAAGGATCCACTGTTTAAAAATATCCCAGTTACAATGTAAGTAAAGGAAAAAACACTGTTTGCAACAGACTCCAAAATACACCTTTGCATTTCTAGTTGCTTATTACATGGAAGGAAGAGATTCTGCTCAGCTGATTTACCGATGGACAAAGAGCGTGGATCCCAGCTTAAAGAAAGGACCCTGGACACCAGAGGAAGATGCTGTAAGCTCCATTCTCTGACGCATAGAATTGCTGGGTGCAAAAAGTGGGAAGGTTAGACTGTTGAGATATTTCATGGCTGTATACATCTGAGCTTTAACAGTGGCACAGAGGAATGTAAAACAGACCAAAGTGGGCAGTTTGCAAGTCCAGAGAGCTTAGAAGCTCTTAAACACTTCTGTTCAGAGACTTACAACACAGTGGAAACAAATACAACTGCTTCTGTCTCAGGCCTGTTACAGAACCACAGAATCACAGGGGTTGGAAGGGACCTCTGGAGATCATCTAGTCCAACCCCCCCTGCTGGAGCAGGGTCACCCACAGCAGGTTGCACAGGATGGTGCCCGGGCATGTTTGGAATGTCTCCAGAGTCGGAGACTCCACCACCTCTCTGGGCAGCCTGTGCCAGTGCTCTGCCACCCTCAAAGTAAAGAAGTTCCTCCTCATGCTTAGATGGAACTTCCGGTGTTCAAGTTTGTGCCTGTTACGTCTTGTCCTATCACTGGGCACCACTGCAAAAAGACTGGTCCCATCCTCCCGGCACCCTCCCTTTAAGTATTTGTAAGCATTGATGGGATCCCCTCTGAGCCTTCTCTTCTCCAGACTAAAAAGACCCAAGTCCCTCAGTCCCTTCATATGAGGATTATTACTGATGAGAATTTCAACTCTTGCTTTGTCTGATTAACATAGATGCTGTTGGCTGCAGTTAAAAAGTATGGAGAGCGTGACTGGTATAAAATTCGGACAGAAGTGCCAGGCAGGAGCGATGCTCAGTGCAGAGATCGGTAAGTAGGCTAAATGTAGCAACTGTGCTTTCAAGTTTATTACACAGAGCCAAGATGCAACTTATTTTCAAGTATGTTTGATTTACTTACACCAGTGTCGTCTTAAGGGCTGTTTTGTAAAAGGTGGTCATGGTGTAAATATAATCGCTAACATTGTCTCCACATAACTCTGCATTTCCAGTTACAGAAGTCAAAAAATTGAAATTGGGTTTAACAGCGAGAACAGTGCATTGTTGCCTGTGACATGCTACTCCCTTTGTATAGTTGCCTGTGGGTTAGCAGAAATTGGGAAAGATATTGTTCAAAATAAAGCAGAAGGGGTCATTAAACATGAATGAGTGAAGGGAGGGAAGGTTGTCATCCATGTAGTGTCTGTGTATCAGCCTTGGACCCAGCTTCAGGAGACTCAGAGTACAGTACCTGTTTCAGTGACCTGTTTTACAGCTGCTTGTTGTAATTCTTAATCCTGTGGCCTGATACTTTTGAGAACAAAGAGGTTGTAGCCATGCTGTATTAAGGGAGTAGATATGGGACCCCTTAGAAAAAGGAAAGATCTGATAAGGAATGCTGGTTTTGTTCAGCCTTGGAGTATGCTGTGATGATCAGAACTGTACAAAGCAGGATTGAATGTTCCTTACTTTAATGTTTTCATTTTGAAGGTACTTAAAAGCATTGCACTGTGATGTAAAGAAAGGCAAGTGGAGTTTAGAGGAAGAGGAGCAGCTAATTGAACTGGTTCAAAAGCATGGCCTGGGTAAGTGTTTTTGTGGCTTAATCTTCAGAAGTTTAGAGAAGTATTATTAAGGAATTTATCATTTAATTTAAGTCCTGCAACTGATAATAGCAGACTCTGCTTCGTACTGATGATTGCAACCTTCCATATATTGTGTAGTCTGTTCTGGAGATTCAGTTATTGAGGAATTGTGTAGTAAAGAACTATAGGTGTGTTAGCAAGGTGTCAGAGCTATAACAGTTGAGGGATACATTTCCCTCTAAACAGCCTGTGAAAGAGTTCTCTTTTTTCTGTAAGACAACTTTCCTTAACAAATAGCAGCTTTTCAGCGCTCCGTTTAAGCTTTCTTCTAAGCACTGTTACTACTGCCACAAGAGAGTGTGTAGTTCTGCTAGAGTTTTCATTGCTGGTTCATTTGTTGTAGTTTCTAACTTTAGCTGAGTGAATAGTAGTGCAAAGTCTGATCAAGGAAATGAGTACAAATGAGTATTAAGGTTTTGGGATCCATTCATACAGTAACTCTGTTTTATACGAGGAAATGTATAATATGTGTATAAAGTTCTGCACTGAAAAGGCCTGTTGCTCAGTTTGTTGCATTAACAGGTATGCTCAACTCTGCATCCTTTTTAGGTCACTGGAGTAAAATAGCTTCTGAATTGCCACATCGGACTGGCTCCCAATGTCTAAGCAAGTGGAAACTCATGATTGGGTCTAAGGTATTGTGCAAAATCCTGCTATGTCACAGTCCCATCTCTTTAATTAAGATTTTCTAAACTGAAGGCAAAATCCTATGAAATCAATAAAAAAAAATTGACATTGATTTCACATAATCAAGGGTATGTCATGGATGTTCATGGTCTTATTTTTTATGTCTTAAAGCAGCCTTTGTTCTGAAGGCCTGAAGTTAATTTGCTATATATTTGTAAATTGCCCGGAATTTCTTTATTGCCTTGAAGTGCCTGTAAGGATGAGATATACCTAGGTTTTCATGTACGTACCTCATGAGTTGCCAGTTTTGGTACCAGGCACTCCAGAAATTCTGACTGCTTCAGACCATGGTAAAGATAGTCTTCTTTCCATTGGCAAAGCACCCGCCCTAGGGAAGGGTTCATGGAAACCTGAATGTGTTGAGCTGGGGCACAGTACTTAGTTTGTGTTTCCACGTGCACCAGTTCTTAACGCAAACTTGTCTCTATCTGTAGCTTCTCCTTTGCATACAAGAATCTAAACCAATAAAAATCTGTGTCCAAAGGCAATTGTCAATTGTATTGGGTTTAGTTAATCTTAGCAGAAGTAAAACAGAACTATCCATTTGGAAGTCATACCTTACTGGTAGGGTACTGCCTCAAAACTTTTTAACTTACTGATTTGAGAGATTTGCAAGTCAGGGGTGAACACTGGCTAAAACTTGTCTGTGCTTTTTTTCACTGAGAAGAAAAGATCTAGGTCAACAAAACGCCGACTTGTGCCAGAGAGTTCCAGCTCATCAGAGAGTAGTAGTGAAGATATAGAACTGGACTTAGCAGACAGTTCAGAGGAGGAGATGACAAGCAAGGAGGAGTGTGCATTTCCCAGCATTGATTTGTGGATACCAACACGGACAAATACACAAGAGTCAAACCAAGGAAGATATCAAACTCCATCCCTTTTCTCGCCCGTGAGTGCTGATGCAAAGACCAGTAGCAGTGAAGTTCCAAGTGCTACATGTGATGGAGACACGGACAGAGTTGCCGATAAATCGTCAGAGTTGAACACCCTCCTGAGAGGCATTGCACGTCCACATTCAACGGATATCATTGTGAAGAATCCAGTAGAAGTAATGAACAAGGTGAATCCTGGGATTCTCAGTCTGTTCTTGATGGGATTGGAGCTTAGATCAGAAACGACCAGGAAGTGCAGTTGCTGCAGTAAAGAGAGTATGTGATGAGCTAAATGACAAAATCTTTTTTGCGCCTCTGTTGGCTGCTTTCTCACTATGCCGTTGGGGGGTGCTGTTGGAAACTGAGCTGTGGGATTAGACAGAAATTTCTAGCACTGCCTCCCCAAACATTTCCTAGAAAACAGCTGGGTTCTTTTCTACATGCAGTGTCACAGAAACAAAACTTCTTTTAGATCTGCATAAAGTATAATTGTCCAGTGAATTGTGGTGTCTGTGTACCCTGGGGACTAGGGCATATTGGCTTAGAGTTTGGAAGAATTAAGTTACTTATACATATGTATCTGATTCTGAGCTGAGTTTTCATCCTGGGACAGGTACTGAAACAGTACAAATCCTCCTAGCACATTTTTGCAGAAAGATACTCCTTAGCAAAATATGAAATGTCTAAATTGCTATTTAAGTTTACGTAAGCAAAACTATTCTGACTTTTGTGTTAAGAATTACACATGCCCTAAACTGCGGGGCCAATTGCACTAATGACAAGTTTGTTGGTTACAGAAGTGGTGTATTCTGGGGGTTATGGTATGCAAGGGTTGTAAGTGCTTATCTGGTGTAATGAGTCTTTAATTTTGATTACAGATACAGCATTATTTTACTAGTAGAAGCTTAGGGAAGAGTCAGTGGCCTTTCCAAACCTCTTCCTGTTCCTTCCCTTATACTGTTAATCCAAAAAATGCAAAGAGAATCATGCGATAATTTCTGACCCTCAGTATGGGTTTTTGTAGATACTTCAGACAAAGGCTTTTATGAAATAGACATTTGGTATTGTCATAATGCACAAGGACTGAAAGATAAGATAAATGTCTGCACTTCAGGGCTCATTTCATTTAATGAGATACTTTAAACAGCAGGAATGTTGAAAACTTTTGTACCTTCTGTGTACAGTCAGTGCAAGTAATTTTCTGTAAGATACTTTCCCTTTATCTTTTCTTGTATGTTTTCATTTTAAGGCTTCCAGGTGTGGAAAGCAAGTGCTACGGGTTAGCCTGGAGAATGTGAGAAGAGTACTAAGATACAACACATGCTTTCAGAGGAAACTTGTAAGTGCCTCTTCTGTCTTGTTTGCTCTTGTGATGTGAGCATTGCCAGGCTGTATTTAGTGGGAAATGGTTTTTGATAAGATCACATACCTTCTTGCACTGTATTTCCAAGAGGAAAAGCTCATGATTTTTTTTCATAACTGCCCTGTGAATAGTTTGTCCTGGGACTAATTATGGTAGAATCTTCCTAATTAGAACTCCAATTATGCATTTGTTCATGCACAGCAATCAAAGATACTAAAACCTTCTGGCACCATTTTACCAAAAATATCTGGAGTTAGTACATCTGGACAGAAGATTCAGGGGCTGCAGAACATCACAGAGAAAACTTATCGTCAAGAGAGAGAGCGTTTGAGAAGAATGAACCTTGACAGAAAGCTTCTAATGGCAGTGACACCTTGGGTGGGCAATGTGCTACTGCCTTGCACCTTGCAAACTGGGAAGATGGCTTTTCATCAGACAAAAGGTAGTGGTGACCCATCAGGGATAGTACTCTCCTACTTTTTGTCCCTAATTTCTGACATCTTGTAAGTGAATGCCCAGCTGATATTGATATTGGACTCTTTTCTAGCTGATTCTATTCAAGAGAAGATTAAGTCGGTCAGTCTCACGAGCACTCCACTGTTCACGCTTTTCATTCAGGTAGGTTGTACTGTCTTAGCATTATTCAGGTAGGTTGTACTGTCTTAGTAGCATTATCTGCTTTCAAAGAGCGGTAATCTTTATTTCTGTATTTGATGCTTAAATAAATGGTTTATCTTTGTTCCTTGAACTAAACATCTAATGACTGGATTAGTCTGTGCTCACGGCTTGCACATGATGTTTCTTAAATAAATCGTGCATCTAAAATCTAATATTGTTAGGATTTTTTCTGTAAGTGTAAAAATGTCCCCAGAACCTTGCATGTGAAACCTCTCCCATCCATCTTGTATTGTCACTGGCTCTACTAGAACATTTTTGTTCTCAATCAAATTTTAATTAAATTCTCATTTTGCAGCTCTTTCAGATTGATACGAATGGCTGCATGAAGATTATTCGTGAGAGAAGGCTAAGGCAGTCCGAGCTTTTTAGGGCTAATGCAAGAAGGCCTCAGCAGGTATTGCACATGGTCTGTTTCTAAGCTTTTCCCATTGAAGTCTTGACTAAAGTAGAGATTTTTCATAGTGTGTGCCCAGTGGTGCTGTTTGTGTGTGCGTGTGTTACCAGTTTCTTTTGGTTCAGAAGCATAATAAAATGCTGGCTCTGTGGCCAGTTGTATCAGACGTTAGCAGATGTGGGTTTGATGCACATCTGTGCTGTTTTAATGATCTTTAGATATCTCAGAAGTATAATTTAATATAATTTTTTTGGCAGGCTTCCCAAAATATGGAGACTTCTTCAGGTACCTACCAGAACATTTATTTTATGATGTGCAAGAACTTTCACTTAATTCATCACCGTTACATTAATGACCAATTTAACTGAAGGAGAACTTTTGGAACAAAACTACATTGTCATGCTCATTTTTGCTAGCTCTTGGATCTTTCAGTAATTGGCTAGATATGTTAGCCTTTGGTAAGGACTGGAAAAAATACTGAAGGGCTGGGGGATCAGTGGCACTGGGCCACCAGTTCTGTAGACTATAGCTGTTTTGCTTTTCTCCAGCAAGGTGCTGGCTGTAGTGAACATGCTGGCATTGACCAAAACCCCAGTTTGTTGTTGTCGTCATCCTAACTAGTGTGAAGTGCCTGTGTAGTACTGACCAGTACAATTCCTTGTGTGTGGTGTTAAGGTCCATTCCTAGCCCATCTGTGATTTTGGGGGAAAATAACATCATTGCTGAACAAGTGGTAACCTACTGCACCAGAGTTATCTGAAGGATATCAGGATGGGGCTGAAGTCAAGACTATAGTGTTGTAAGAACTCTCACAAACAGGAATTTTGCTACTTCCTGTGCAGGGTACTTGATGCTTAATAGCTAAGGAATGGCTTTTGGAAAGACTGTTCAATCTTTTAATTTTTATTTTTTTTTTTATTCCCCGTCCTCTATAGGCAATTCATCACAACCTTGTACTCAGAGGATCTCCCAAAGGGGTGTACCAAGAAATGCTGTCAGGAGACCTGTTGCCTTAAAAGCAAGGGAGACTTCTGCTGCTGTCCTTGACAGCAGTGCTTCTGCCATACGCGCAGCTCTTCCAGCCCAAGGGCTAAGGCAGAAGCCCAAAACTGTCTCAGAATTACTGAGAGAGAAGCGGCTAAGAGAATCCCGGGCTAAGAAAGCTATGCAGAGGACAGTATTTGTTGCCCCGCAGATGCTCGTTTCGGGGCCTCTGATAATCCAGCATCCACCACAGCAAATCATTCCTTCTGCACAAGCAGGGAGCAAACCTGCAGCAGTTGGTTGTACAAATAGCCAAGTACAGTGTGCACCAGCTCCATTGCCAGCACTTACTTCTGGTGCAGGTTCAACTTCTACCGCTGTTGCGCTTGAAAACCATTCCTCATCAGTGCCAGAAACTGGGGAAAGCCCTAGTTCCTCAAAAGGGACAGAACTACAATCCAATAAGGAACTAAAAGAGCAAACTTTGGAAAGTAGCCCTGAAGGAGGGGTTTTTCCAGGCATGAATCCAGCTACAGCAAACGCGGCCCCAAATCAGGGAGGGTGCAATGGTCAGGTCCTAGCTGATAGCTCAGCTTCAGTAGTGTTGCAAAACCAAGCTTTTGTGCCACATCAGATTACAGTGGTGCCTGTTGGCATTGAGTCTGGCACCAACAACTTGTGTCTTTCCACACCAGTTACCTGTGAGCTGAATAGTAATGGGCCACAACAGGGGCCAGTCAATCTGTTGCCTGCTCTTGTAACTCCACAAACTGGTTCACACTTGATTCCCAACAGCATACTGCCTTTCACATGGGTTGTAACGCCACAGGCTTTGCTCCCCACGACTGTACAAACTGTGGTGGGTGTTCCCCAGACAACTGTGACTTCCAATGGCAATGTCTTTAGCTTAGGAGTGCCTTCTGTACCAGCTGGAGCAAATACGCCTCACCCTAGCAGTGCAGAGACAAAAGCACCAAGTGCCCAGTTAGCAGGAGAACCTTTGGGAAAGATGGCTAACCATTCCACAATTCTCTTACCTATGACCTCAGTGAGTCCTGGATGCACCACATCCAGCATTTCTTCTGCACCACCTGCATGTTCAGATGGTTTCTCCAAGGCTTCTGACTCCTCTGCAGTTCAGACTGCTCTTCCAGCTGATGGACCCACCCTGCGTGCTGTGCTGCTGCCCCAAACACAGCTACTTGCAAGCACTCAAGGGTCTGATTCCCGATGTGTGTCAAGTCTCACTAACTTGGGAAAGAGCCATGACTCCGTTACAGCAAATGGATCATCTGCTAATTCAAGCATCATCACGAAAGGGCTTGTGCTCCAGCCAGGAGATCCAGTTCCCCGTAACAATGTCCCGAGGAACTCTGATTGTTTTGCTGCACAAGCATTGAAAAATAGACCTATTGCCTCCAAACCTCTGACTACGCAGCCTGCTGACAGTGCCCCCCAGCCAACCACTTCCAGCGCAGAAAAGAATCTGCTTGACTTTAGCTTGATTTCCCTTGAAGATGAGGGGCTAGTGAAGGAGTGGCTGAACGGGAAGCAAGGTGTCCAGGTACCATCACTGCAAACTAGGTTGCCTTATTTGCCACCTTTTCTGTGCAACTTAAAAACTCTCTCAAAACTACTTCTGCAGAAAGCAGCTCTAGAAGAGCAAGCGGCATGTCTTCTGCCTTCTGATGCCAGTCAGAATAAGGGCACTGGGGTTGATTTGCATGCTATCAAAGAACTGGTGCAGCAGAAACTCGGCGATAACCCTGCTTACCTCCTGCTGAAAGCCAGATTCCTAGCAGCCTTTACACTCCCAGCTGTACTAGCAACTCTGCCTCCTCCAAAAGTGACAACAACTCTGTCAGCCAGCAGGAAGCAATATGAAGAGAGTGATGAAGAGGAGTGGCAGAATGAGAAGGAAGTGTCTGAGGAAGAGAGTTGTGGGAATGAATTAACAGGTGTACGGTTGGATGGGACAGTTGGTGATGAGCCTGGAGAAAAAGATGCTGATTTACTAAATCAGGTAAAACAGAGGTGCCAGGGACAAAAGGCAGAAAGTTACTGCCAGCTAAACATTGCTCCCACTGAATCTAGGGTGAAAGCCCTGCACTGTTCTTAAGCGCACAGAAATTTGGTCCTTTTGAATAAGCATAGTTTTGCAGCTGATAAAAAGCTCTCTTGCTCAGCTGGGAGGCTCTTAGGGTAAAAGCCTGTGTTTTATGTAGCATGTTAGACTTGACATGATAGTTTCCAGAAGCAGGTATCAAAGCTCCCTTCCTCTTACAGTTTATAATCTGCTGCACTGACTCCTGTAATTTTTAAATCAGGTCCTTGTTTTTCATTGTATGTGTCCTTTAAACCCTAGTAATACCAGGGGAATTCTGTATGTTTGCTCCTTCTGCCATTTGAGGTCTTCATCCCAAATTGTTTTATATGACGAGAGGTTATTAGAGTATATGGATCGATGTAAGTCTTAACATTAACCTAAAATCAGTCTCTGATTTTTTAAGCTAAAACCGTTACAGCCCAGCACTGTTTCTTACAGAATATGCCAGGAAGTTGTGTAGCTCAGACTTGCATTTCAATTCGTTGCGGCTCCAAAATAAACAAACAAACCACTAATGAAGATGAATAAACAAGGTAACTGGCTGTTTCTACAGAAAGATGGCAAAGCTGCCTAAAATTCAGCGCTTTCCCATAGTAAAAGCCAGCAGTTATCTTTCTATTCTGGCTCTGACTTTTGGGTCTGGGCCAAATTCAGTGTAGTTTGAACTGTGAGCAGTTGGTCCAAAAGTAAACAGCCATTATTCATGGCCTGATAGCCTTACTGCCAGCCTCTGTCCTGTGTCGTCTTCCACCAGGCTCCCTCCCACTCCTTTTATTAACCCTATAGCCAGATTGTTTTCCTGGTGCTTTTCAGTGAAAAGTTTGTGGTAGGGGTATGTTTCCTGAGAAGTCAAAAGTTTGTATTAACCTGTGTTGTCTGGGGCATTGTCTGGCTCCAGCAGTGAAAGCTAAAGCATCAATTGAGGCAGGCACGCAACCTCTCTAACGAATGGTTGTGCCCAGACAGAAACTACAGAAGGAATTAATGTAGTTTGGTAGTAATAGTAGGAGCATATGTTGCAGGAAGAAATGCCAGTGTTGGCTGAAGGTTTCACTCTGAAAAGTTTGTGTTTGGGATGTTTTGTGCTTGCTGTGACATCAGTAATAGAATGTTGTTGTCCCATGCTTAATTTTGAAGGTAAATGGAAGAGTATTTTGGAAGTCCTGCTGAGCTCCCTAAAATAAAAAGATGGCAATTACACCAGCTCTCATGGTGTTGATAGTCTGTTCTGCTTATGTTGCAGGGCATAGGAGCTGAAGAGATTGCTGTACAGTCAGTCTTGGACTCCTGCACTGATGTGGCTGATGCTAGTGCTCCTCAAATCAGGAGAAGTGCCCGCTTCAGGAAAAGGAGGAGGATGTGAGAAGGAAATGTGTTAGTAGCCACTCAGTGAATCTTGTACTTCTTGCCTGAGAACAGAACCTGAAATGCATTTGCCTGTGATACAGCTTAGACAATGAATCATGACTGTAGGAGAGGACTGAAGTTATCTCGACTTCTGTTCCCTTAGGACACAGAGTTCTACAATCACCCATTAATCATAGACTAAGGCTAATACTTTGACTTTCAGGGGGAGGGAAAGTTGATGTCTGTGTGATAAAATTATATACAAAAGTCAAGAAGTTCAAACATCTGGCAGCCTACTGGTATTATACCTAGTTGGTAGCACTCTGCAGGCTTGGCTGCTAAAATGAGACTAGTTTAATAATAGAAGGTCATACTTTCTGGGACAGGAAAGCCTGGGCAGCTACTGCTGAAGAGAGGGTTTGTGCATGTGAGCACTAAATGCTTGGAGCAGAAGCCGAAGTAAGTCTTTGCTGCAGGTTCCAGCAAGCTGGTGGGAAGATGTCCTTGCTCTGGGTTGTCAGGCAACCCTCTAGATCCTGGGCAAGTAGTGGGAGCTCTTTGTGTAGTTGGCTCTCTGTAGCCGGGCTTGTGAGTCTTGAAGTGAAGAATAGTATTAAAAGCTGGTGGGAAACTGAGGCTTAAGACCAGTGGGTACTTCTTTGGAGTTTCTTTAACACTTCATCTTTGAACAACTTTGTGGTGGTGTTTTTTTTCCCCCCATATGGCTTCATTTCTATACATGTATAACAGGACAGCTTCTATAGGGTATAGTTGCGTGATGTCTTAATATATGTTGAGGCTTTTGGTGAAATCGGCCAAATGAACATGAACAGTGTTTGATTCGCATAGTTGTCAGATAGTTTTTTTTTCTTTAAAATTGGTTTTAGAAACTCCAAAATGGCAGCTTCCCTATAAAAATGCTGTGACTGATGGGAGTTGTTTGTGCTTTGTTACAGGAGTCGCTTGAATGAGGTATGCCTTCCTACATGGCAGTAGGAGACACTCTTTGCACTATTCACTTTTAACACTTCCAACAAACTGACTAGACGGACCTGGGGAAGAGAGGAAAATGGCTGGACTGGTTTTCCTATCACCTAACAAAGTGTACATGTTCAGACAAGTTGCAAAAAATGAAACAAAACGGCTGGAGGGAAGTCTTTCAGACCAATTCTATTCCCTTTCAAACTAGCATCTGCCATAGATGCTGGAGGAGGAGATTCCTGGAGATCTGAGGAAACCAGCGATGATAGTTATTTCCTTTTGTGTTAGCCCTATTTATGTGAATGTTTATACATGTTCAGAATATGTTGTTCATTGGGTGGGGTTTTTTTTGTGCTGTGACAGTGGTTTTGCTTGATAGCTGACTGAGTACTGCTGAATAAGCAGCAGATTAATTTTCTATCAAAATGAGTCTTGAGTATTTGTTGAAATACAGATGCTTTATTTTTCCTCACTTAAAAATTACTGATGTATTCTGTGTGGTTTTTTCTGGTAAATAGTGCTTTTAATAATGTGTGCATGAGTGTGATTGCTAATGAGAAAAATGAAGCTTGCAAGCTGCATGAAAACCAGGGAGAATGTGGAAAATGAATATGCATGTGGCTAAAACTGCAGGACTGAATTGGGCTTGGATTCTTTCTTGATTATTCCACAGCCTGCCCCATACAGACATTAGCAAATCACTTAACAGAAACTTGTTTCTTCATTCATAAAACAGCAATTTCTTTCTTACAGAGAGGTACAAAGCTAGCGGAGTCAAAGCTGATAAAATCTAGTGGGAAAGTGCTGCAGAAAGCTTCATTCCACTGCACTGGCTAAGCTTCCTGAGAGTGTGGTGGTGAGTTCAGAGCACTGTGAGTTGTAACTCTTCTACGAGGGCCCTTTAGGCAGAGCTGGGGTCAGGGGGACAGTGGGTACCAATGTTGCTGTAATTGTAATTGTGTCAAGGCATTATGGAGCAAAAGGAATGATTTTGAAATGGCTTTCCTCTTGCAGTTTACTCTTATTTTCCGTAAGCCAGTATAGATAACGTTTTTCCAAGAAATTCAGATGTGGCAGAAGCTCTGCCATACAGTTCTCTGCTATTCACCACAGGGCTGTTACTGAGAGGAACTGGGGGTAAATGTGATCTGTGCTACAGGTCACTTTTGATTGTTGTCCTTTGCAATTGCCGCTCAAGAGATGCCCTTGTAATCTTACTGCTTGTGGAAAAACTTTGTATAACTATAAGAAGAAGCTGTCTTTGTTCTTTTTCAGGATCAAATTGATCTGTTACTATAGAACAAAAACTCCTGAGGCTAGATTGGTCAATTAGCAGACATTCTGATTACCTTCAGCCAAGGGCATAGCTAATAGAGATACTGTATCTTTTTTTAGTGCAAAGCTAATTTAATGCCTAACAAGAAGCACAGGCTTAAAGAATCTCTGAGCATCTCTGCCCTACTCTTAATGATAACATGGAGAAACTCCCCAGAAACTTAGAAAGCAGAACAAAGAGTAGAGTGGGAAGCTAATGAGAAAATGTGTCATGCTGCCATGGTATCAGAGCGTGTATATTCTTGAGACTTTTTTAAAACAGACTGTTAGTGAGGTCTTGTTGCAGCTACAATTCTAGGACTGTGGGAAGGCAGGGAGGCAGTCAAAGGTATGATGTTGATGCTTAACATCATCACAATGCTGCTTGCTGTGCTGCTCCTTTAATTACTGTTAGAGCCGCAGCCTGTAATTTGGGAATCGTGGGTTATGTTCCTTGCTTTGCCAAGACTTGACTCCCTTTCCCTCAAAATACTGAGTTGTTGTAATTATGCTTGGAGCTTAAGGACATCCAAAATTAGAGGCTTCATTATAGAAATCATCCTTTTCAGCTGAACTCTCCACCAAGAGAGAGGTCTTGCTGCTGCTTGCGTTCCTGTATGAAGATGTTAACAGCTGGAAGGGCATTTGAAGAGCCTCTTTCTTCTGACTGGCTTGTTTTGTCTCCCAAAATCAGCTGGACAGACCTATGCCTGTGACCTTCACTCTTTTTAGTCTTTCTGACAACTACACAAAGAAACTTTCTGGACCCTAGCTGGTGCTTCAGTGGTACAGATTGGAAAAGATAGATAGGCAGAATGAGTCCACAATCACAGCATATGTAATGCTGCTGACTTGCAATGCGACTAAAGTTTTTCNAGTCTTCTCTTTTTCTACCCCCCCCTTCCCTTTCCTGTCTCGGAGTGTAGCTGAGTAGTTTCCCCTTTTTTCGTCTCTTAAACCAGTTTTGCTCCTAGAATGATCTTTGCTCTAGCCAGAACATAAAGGGAGGCTGCATCCAGGACAAGTTTTCTCAGAGACGGGACACAGACGAGTGTTGCTAGACCAGGAGCGGAAACAAGGAGGCTTTTGACTGCACAGGCTCAGGTTGGTCCATGTAATGCAGAATGGTTTATATTAACAGGGAAATTTTTTTTTATTTTACAGCTCTGAGGTAAGGTGTTTATCAACAGGGGAATGCATTTCTGGTAACCTGCTGAGGCTGGTTTGATGTCAGGCAGAGCAGAGTACTTTCTCCATGATAAGTAATGACTAGTTCTATGTCAGTCCAGCTCATTTAAGTTAACTGACAATGTAGTGTGTAACAAGTATGTGCTGAAGATGTTTGGAGTCTGTCTTTGTGCTGGAGCAGAAAAACAATGAAGGTTTGAGATGACCTTGGAGAGAGATGCAGTAAGATGTGTGTGAAATCCCAGCCCCTGTATAGCTGCTGATGGTCAGAACTCTGTTCCCACCCTCCCTGCCTCCAAACAAGATGACTAAAAACATGAATACTAAGGTTTCTGGCAGCCTTCCTGAGCTACTGGAAATGGCAATGGCTCCTGTAGTCAACTCATACATGTGATACAAGCATAGTAATTAATGACTGGGGTTTCAGAAGGTACTCATTATGGAACAATCTGACCACAAAGGGGCAAAGAGAAATAATGACAGTTTCTTATTGAAAGGCAAAGAAGCCTGGGTATTTAAGTGTTGGGGTTTTTGCATCTGTTTACCTGCACACTTCCAGGCTGAGAAAAAGTAGTTTTTTCTGACCCTGTGGTTAATAGCAGGCTCTTGTTGGGAGATGGGTAACTAGTAACTTTGGAGTACAACTGCTGCAGGGGAGCACCGCAGCAAGCTCCCATCAAACAAATACACAGAAGCACTTTTCATCAATGGGAATGCTTCCATGGCCTCTCAGTCTGTGTTAGTTATGCAGGTGGTGTTTGTGAGCTTAAATCGCTGAAGCTGAACAGGTGGAATCTGTGAGGTGGCTGTGAGAGGCAGCTGACTTCATGGTTTCCTGGTGCATGATTTGCACCTCTGTGTTTACAGTGATAACTGTATACAGCTGTATGTTCCCCTTTGTTGCACATGGGTAAAGTACAGCATGCAGAAAAACAACTTTTGTATGATTACAGCTGAATGGAGTGAACACTATCACCGCTGGGGGTTTTCATAGAGCCTTTTGTGGGTGTTAGATTTAGTGACTGTTTGGTCAGACAGAATACAGGGATCTCTTGAATGCTGGGAGATGGAGGAGGAAGAGTATGAACTGTTCATAAAGCAGAGACAACAGCTAATTAGGAGAGTTTTAAAGATGCTTTCACTTTTTCAGAGGACGCTTAGTTTCAAATGGGAAAGTTGTGGTTTTCCCTCAGCTTATCCTGTGTTGTGTTCTACCCTTTTTGTATTGCCAATGGGGATTAAAGTTTTAATTCTAAGCATAGCTGAGCATCTGGAGAACCCATGGTGAAGTCAGTGAGATTTGACAGCACTTTCTTGGGGCACGGTGTTGGCAATCTAGAGTTAGTTGGATTTTTCTCTGTTCACGGGGCTCTCAATGACTTGCATATCACCAGTGGACCTTGCTAAATAGTGTCACTTTCCTCTTGCAGTGAGATCTGGGAGATGTTCAGCTGGTTGGAGGGAGATCATCAAGCTTTGGTGACTTCTGTTTTCTCAGAATTTCACGCTAGCTCTCCTTCACATGCGTGTCAGCAGCATAGGCGCTAGCCTCGCAGCTGCTGATTTCTCCAGTCTGGTACTGCACTATTCTTTCAGGTATGACTGTAGGGTATCACGGTGTTCTGCAGGTAATTTGCAAGCACTGAGTTAACGACAACATGGCAGATGTGTCCCTGTATCTAAAAGACACTTTTCCATTCTCAGTCTCTTAACATATTTGGGTTCAGCACCACCCTTCCCACTACTCTAGGAGGCTCAGAGTCTGCTTGTTTGTTTTCTGATTTTTTTTCAAGACAGGACAACACTGCTCACTAGTACTTCTCACTCACCAACATGTTGGAAGAAGATAATGATGAGACATGTTGGAATAACCTGGAGAACTTCCGTGTGAAGCTGATCTCTGTGATAGATCCTTCCCGTATAACACCCTATCTTCGCCAGTGCAAAGTGATCAGCCATGATGATGAGGAACAAGTTCTTAATGACCCCAGCCTGGTCATGCGCAAACGGAAGGCAGGTGGGTGAAGTGCAGCTGTCTGCTCTTGGGAGCAGATTGGAACAGAGTGCTAATGGACTGGGCCCGAAGGAACGCATCGCTTCTATGATACCGTCTGCATGCATTTAGACACAAATGTTGTAGGTACTGCTATGCAGCCCCTTTCCCCTCCCTTTCCCCAGCACATCATTGTGGGGAGAGGAGGAATAGAGAGAGCTCTACTGACGCATTCCCGAGCTGTGTAATGGGAGCACAGGAGGTGTGCAGCCTTTTGGTTTCTGGATCTCTAGATTAGCATAAGGGAGGGAGTTGGCTGGCTTTGACCCACAAGGCTATTCTTGTGTAGTAATTTTGCAGGGGGAGATTTCCAAGATTAATTCAGCACGTATTGTCTCTCGTTCCTATCTTCTGGTGTTTGAGGGAACACTGGCAGCACATTCAGTAACGTCTTCGTGACTGTTCTGTACATTCCTAGTCTTGTTCCAACCAGAGAGAATGACAGAATTCATTATGCTATTAGTGCATCTTTTGGACTGGATTAACTCTTATTGATAAATTACTGAGGGTCATTGAAAAAAAAATTATTTTCCCTGTTTTCCAGATTGGGAAGCTACACAACACAGAAAAGGAGCCCCCTGGGATTGATTTGGTGCAGAGTATTTCTAGACAAAGTAGAGAACTGAGCTCAAAGACTTTGTAGTCCAGGCTGTCTTAGACTTGTCCCTGCTACCTCTCTAGTTATGCGCAGTATTCTTACACTAGCGGCCCTTTTTTCCCCATATTTGCCTCTGGTATTTGTAAGTGGAGCCTCAAGCTGCAGAAACTGTCATGGTGCTTTGTTTTAACTTACTTTTTCAGTAATTATCAGCAGGATAACATGAAGTGCTCTTCTGATATCTGCTTTTTGCACCCACTGTAGTAGGAGCTAGGTACAACGGTTAAGTTTAAACTGTTCTTTCACAGTTAAAATACTTTTGTATAGTTACTGGGCAATTGGCTTAGGATTGGCTGGGGGATTTGATCCCAGGCACTTTAACCCACTTGTAAAGAAAGTGGAGCAATTTTTTGTTGTTAGAAATGGGTAAAGAGATAAATGAATTAATAGAATATTCTGTTGCTATTATTTCAGGTGTTCTTCTGGACATTCTTCAGCGGACAGGACACAAGGGCTTTGAGGCATTTCTGGAGAGTCTTGAGCTTTATTATCCACAACTGTATAAGAAAATAACCGGCAAGGAGCCCAGCAGAGTTTTCTCTATGATTATAGGTAATGTTTGTGTTCTGAAAAAACAGCTCTTCATTTGGTGCAAATTAAAGGGGGATTCACCTTCGCTTTTGCCTCTGCCAAGCTTCAGTGAGCAGAGTCGGGAATGTTCCCCGCCTTGCTCCCTGTGCGCTTCGGAAGCGTTCTGGCAAGAATGGCTCTGCTCTCTGGTGTCCCATGCTGGACCTGGGAGGGTGGAGGAGGAAGCAGAAGGATCAATTCTTCCTTCTTCCTGTTCTGTCAGTGACACTGTGGTGTAGAAAGGCTCAGAGCAGGGGAGAAACAGCGGGGATAATTTGACCACACGTGTCTTCAGGGTTTGCATGCTTGTGTGTGACCTGTGATGATCCTGAGCTGCAGGGATAAGTGGGTGGGAACCTATGGTGTATGTATGTTCGGGGAGCAGACAGGACAGTGGTGGCTGACACCTGCCCACCAAACAGACACCGCTGGGGAATCCGGCCTGAGCCAACTCCTAATGAACGAGATCATGAAGCTGCAGAGCACTGTGCAGGAGGAGAGGCGGAAGGCCCAGGAGCTCACCATGTGGCTGCACACCAAAGAGGACACAATCAAAGAGATGTGGGTGAGGGACAGCCTGCTCCGCAAGCACCAAGAGCGGGCGCAGAAGATGAAGGAGGAGAGGGACAGCCTGAGCAAGGAGCTGCGGAAGTGCAAGGATGAGAACTACAACCTGGCAATGAGCTTTGCCAAACAGAGTGAGGAGAAGAGCGCTGCCCTCATGAAGAACCGGGACCTGATCCTAGAGGTCAGACTCACCCTTTTCTAAAGCTTCCCCCTTCTTACCTGATCCCTGGAAGACTCTGCTGTACACCAGACTTCTCTTTGCCCGGGATGGTCTGGACCAGTCCAGCATGAGGTTCTGTGCATCTCCTCTAGCAGGTGGCATGTCTTGGTGATCCCTACCTCAGCCCAGCAGTATTACAAGTTATGCTGTGTAGAATTAACAGTCTTCCCCTCATTCAAGACTGGGCCCTCTCACAAGAGCAACATGTTGTATCCATTTAGCACACAGGCAGGACTCTGGTCTCCAGAGCACTGAGCATCCTCAGGAAAACAAAGCTGGGGAGAAGCTTGCCCATGTTTGTCTGGGGAATGGAGTGAGAACTGCTTTTGCAGGCCAGAGTTTTCTCTTTGTTACTGATGAGCTCTGAACCTTCTTGTAGATCGATCACTTGAAACACAGCCTCATGAAGGCTGAGGATGACTGCAAACTGGAGCGTAAGCACACGATGAAACTGAAGCATGCTATAGAGCAGCGTCCAAGCCATGAGGTGATGTGGGAGATCCAGCAGGAGAAGGAGTTGCTCTTGGCCAAGAATCAGGAGCTGGAGAACACTCTCCAGGTTGGTGGGGGTGGTTGAATATGGACTCCTAACAAGTGATTACTTGTAGCAGCGAGGGTAACAATGGGGCTGCACTGAAGATTGTGTGGGTCAGCTGTGGCCTTGTTCTCCCAAGTCAAATAGAGCACATAGGACTGTGGGAAGAGAGTTAATATGGAGTTAGATGGGTGCTGTATCTCACTTTTTTTTGTCCAGCAGGTTGCCAGGGAACAGAATTTGGAGAAGAGCCTCTCCAATGAGAGTCTGGAGAATGACTGTAGCCAGATACTAGAAGAACGCCGGGAGCTGATGAACACCATTTACAGCCTTCGCAAGGAGCTGCGTCAAGCCGAGGTGGTCCAAGACAAAGTACGTGAGGCATTGCAAATTCCTACTGAGGGTCAGTGTGTAAGATAGGCAGATGAAGCACCTGCAGCGTCTTGCCTATGGAGCAGAGGAGCTGCTTGGCAGCAATCCTTGCTGTTCCTACTCTAATGTCTGTGTTACAGTTTGTTGAAAAAAGGCAGGCTAGTATTTTAGTGTTCTGTGTCTGTGGCACTAACTGTTACCTGTTAGTGCCTGTGTTAATTAACAGTCCCTGCCTCAGCCTGTAGGGTAATGGGAGCTTTTCTCATGACTGGTGGCTCAGGTACATGTAAATCCATCATGCTAGCAGTCCTCCTAGTCATGTTGAGGAACATTCTGGTTGACCTTGCTCCAGCTGGACGGTCTGGCTGAACTTGGACACTGAATGGAGGTCTGGCCATAGCAATCTGTGGCACAGAGTGGTGAGAGTCTAGCTCAGGCTCTGCCCACAAGCAGGGTGCTTTTGACCTTGTCTCAACAGTATGCAGAGGAAAAAGAGATGCTTGAACTACAGTGCACATCTCTGAGGAAGGACTCCCAAATGTATAAAAAACGGATCGAAGCTGTCTTGCAGCAGATGGAGGAAGTGGCTTCAGAAAGAGACCAGGTGATGAAACATTCCTCTTGGAGCTGCTGCTAATCTCTGCTTCGCTGCTTGAAGTGGGCAGATACTGTAACCCTGAATGTACTGTTGTGTGACACACCACAACATGTTGTCCCTTATGCCAGGCACTCCTGACCCAAGAACAGTTCTATACGCAGTACTCCAAGAACCTGGTTGAGAGGGACGCTTACCGCAAGCAGATTCGGGAACTGGGGGAGCGATGTGACGAAATGCAACTGCAGCTCTTCCAAAAGGAGAGTCAGTTGCTGGCTACTGAAGCCAAGCTGAAAAGGTTGCAACTGGAACTACCCACACCGGTATGTCTGTGGGGTCGTTATCTGTGTGATGGGTTGGGAAGCTGAGTATAGGGCCAGAGCGTGGCTGTTCCGAGGCCGTTGCACCTAACCAGTTTGAATTCAGCAGGCAGTGGCCAGCTGCACGGGTAACCATTTCCATGCAAGCTGTTTATACAAATGGAAGACGTGGTGGTTCCTATTACCTCATGCTGCTTCCAGGCATGGATAAGCTGGACTGATTCAAGCTGAGGCCTTCTGTGTTTGTGTTTGGAGCATGTCCAAAGACGATGAGAGAATCCTCAACCACCAAAGACTGAGCTCTATTTAGAGACTGTGTACGAGCCATTTGGATGAAGTGGGAGCAGGGTGTAAGGGTGCTAAAGTTTCTGGAATGAAGTTAGATATACAAGGGCTTTTAATTAATGTGGCATCTTGTGGTCAGACATGAGCGTAGGAGGGAGGAATTCCACACTTCTGTTTTCTGGAAGTTTCCTGTATGTGCCCTTACTAGCACTTCCTTGCTTATGAGGAATGATTAATTTATACTGGTTTTATTTCAGACCTCTGACCTGGATGATACCTCTTCCAGAGATTCCCAGGAAGTGAGTAGGGTGCCTCATTTACCTTTTACTTTCTTCTGGGATGGTTTCAAATTCATCACTTGTGCTCAGTTCCCTAAGTAATAGCAGTTTTCAGTCCATGGCTTAGGCTCATTTCAGTGATACCAAAAAGTACAGAGGCAGCAAAACAGACCAGTGACAGGATCTCCCTGTGTCCTTGAGATTTCTAAGTGTAGGACACAGTTACAGCATTAGCTAGCAACACTTATTGAGTCTAAGGAAATCAGGGGAATTGAATTATTTTGAGTTGCTTCTAACTGCCTCTCATGTGGGAGAACAGGCAAAAATCTTACCCTGGGACACCTGTAGTAAAGGGTTTTCACTTAGTTCATAACTTCAGTGTGAAAGTGATTGTCACATTGTCTGGAGGCTAAAAGTACAAATGAGGCCAAAGGAACTGGATCTACTCATGGAGGATAAATCCATGAGTAGATCTGTAACTTCTGGCTCAGTCTCCTGTTTTGCTGACAGCAAGATGCACTATGGAAAGGTCGTTTCTATGCATGTCCTGTTTCTTATATTCCTCCATCTGTTCCTAGCTACTGTGTGAGACCAAATAAGGGGCAGTTCTCATGTTCTTGCTTTGTTTCTGTCCCATAGCTTACTCTTCATGGTCACGTAGATGAAGATACACAGCCGACTAAAAGTAAGGCTTTTCTTGGGAAAACAGAGTAGAATTCTTGAGAGGATGGTCCCGTGTTTCAAAGGGACAGGAAAAGACATTGCTGGGTTTTATTTTCAGTGAAGAACAGGTAGTCTGACTGGGGACTCAGTTTGTGAGAGATGCTTCTCAGTGGGATGTGCTTGGCACTCTGAGTAAGACCTCCTTGAGATGACTCCGAATAGGTACCCATAAATCATGGCATTCTGCCATACCACCATCTTTCTCACCTATAAAAAGGAGAACATGTCCCCAGATGCTGGGAACAGTGAATGCTTGTAAAGCTTTTTTGAGAGAAAAAGCTCCACAGGCCTTCTTTTTACTACATGGTCTCTGAAAGGGTCTTTCATATAGCTGAATGACCTGGGAAAAGTGTTATCATTAGACCACCCTAGGACCTCGAGTTTTTTTTTTTTTTTTTAAGGTAGTCTGTTTACTGAATTTGTCCAGGAAAAATCACCTGGTACCTGGTGCTTCTTCACCCCCCACCCCCAACTACTCTTGCATTTGTGGCAGAGCTGAGAACAGAGCAAACATCCTTCCACTTCAGCTGGACCATGTGGCTTTCTCCAGGGATTTTTCCCTCCCCTGTTCCCTTTTGTGTTGCAGGCTATTTTCACAAAAGCAGAACCATGTAGTTAACGCTGTCACCGGTTCTGTTTCTGTGGCATCCCCACTGGAAATGATTCAGCAGTGTGGAAAGAAATTAATAGGCTCCTCTAAGAACCTGAAATTCTCTTTCAAAACATGCTGAGAAAGGAAGGCAACTAGCACAGTAGAAGCAATTTTCTGTTTTGATCTCCTGGAAGATCTAGATGACCTTTTCATTCATTGAGATGGGAGATTTTTCACAAAAGCTAAACAGCGCTGATCCAAGAAGCCTTTTATTGTTCTACCTCGCTCAGTTCAAAAACATCTGTCATGATACCTGATCACTACATAAGCAGTTTCAGTAAAATATGGTCTGATGTGAAGTGCCTTGATATGCACAACTTAGTTGTTAGGGAACAGGAACATGGTTAAAATAATGATTAACATGATTTCTCATGGTGACCTCTAATATTATTATTTCTTTTTAATGATGCTAAGCAGAGGTGCTGCTTTGCAAATGTTTGCTTTGCTCCTGCATAAGCAGAAACTAGAAAGCTGCTGTCTCTTTCTGAGCCCGATGGGGAACTCCATTCTCCTATGCAAGATTCAGGGTTCAAGTAAAATGAGAAGTGACTCGTGCATTGATCACAGGACTGAATCCTGAACGTTTTGAGGCTTGGTTTCAGTTCTGCTGTTGACTCCGTGCAGTGCTGGGCAGCTGTTACATTAAAGCTATTGCTGTTTGACAAACTGGTGGAGGGAGATACTGCTTCGCAATCGCAACTATGACTAAAGCTGTGATTTTTCCTTCTCTTAGAAGATTGCCTTGAAGGACAAAACCAGCAATTTAGCACTCGAGAGAGCAGTCTGCCTCCAAAGTCACCCAGTGTAAGAGAATCTTTGTGCGCTCTGTTTTACTACGACTGGGGTTTGTGATCTTTAATGTTCTTGTTAATGATGGATTTACCAGGTTTGAGAAGCATGTAAGCAGCCACTGCTTTTCCAAAATATGAGCACTTTGTGCAAAATTCACCCTCCAAAAAGGGTGAGCTCTGAACAGCAGAACACTTATAGTGGTTATTTCTCCATCTGTGCCTGGAAACTTCTAATTACTCTCTGGCTTTCATCTCTGGGTATGGATGTTTTCCAGTTTATTTGTCTGCAGTATTACTGTTGGTACAGGAAACAGAATCCCAAATTTACAAATGGGAGAGAATAAAGATGGTAAAACTATGTGAAACAGATGTATTACCACCCTGCACACAAAGTACTGGACAGCCAGAAATGAACATGCTGTACTTCGTTCTGCAGGCTCAAGCAGATGCAGGAAGCTAGCTGTACGCAGTGGACTGCTTTCCTGGAGGAGGGTTTTGGTAGCAAACAGCTCTTCTTGGTCAGCTGAAGGCATAGGTTCCCTTTTTTTTTATTCCTCCTTCATTTAAATGTAAAATGATTAATTGCAACAAACAAGTCTGAAAGGCAAAATGACCAAGCTTATTTGGGTGGTCTGCAGCCTTTTACCCTGCAGAGGCCAGATGCAGTACATCAGCCTCAAAACCGGCCACCTTTGCAGAGCAGGTTGGCACTACCTGGTGCTAACATTGATCTGATCTTCAGAGGAATCCAGTTTGTATTTGTTTGGATTTTTTTCCAGTTCAAGGAGTGTGGCTTAGCCAATGAGGAACTGGCAGAAAAGGAGAGGAGGAGGATGAAGGACTGCTTTGAGCGTTACCGAAGGTCTGGACTTTAGTAAGCAGGACTAATTTAGACATACCTGTGTGACTTAACTGATTAGCTTGTTGTATGTATTTCCGCTTGATTCATGGAGGGCATAAATTCATTACTGATCTTATCTTCAGAGGCTCATGCTTCTAGCTGAACTGGTTGAGACTCCTGCTCTAGTACCAGAGGTAGCTGAGATAGCAATGATCACATTTGCTCTGGACCATGCAGATGGTTCCACAGCAGGGAGTGGAGGGCGCTCCAAAGAATTGCTAGGTTAATAAATTTGATAGATTTCTCCCATGCAAGTGAAACCTGTCTGACCTTCACTGTCTGTCTGACTGACATACTGCTGACATTCAAGACCAAGCTCCCAGGACTGTGAAAGGGAGCAGATTTCCACTCTCTGTCCTCTTCACATGCTCTTGTTTGAAGGCCTGTTCTCCAAATGCCAGGTATCTTCACTGATCACTGCCTTTATGGAGTACGACACCAATGAAAACCTTGTAAAACAGGGACCTTAGTTCTAGCATTAGGTAGAAGTGCTCCTGCTGGCACTGTAAACTACTCTTCTGACTGCTGACAATACTGTTTTTATTAAAGAAAGGTCTTTGGGTAGCATTTCTTGGTTTCTTCAACTAAGCATCAACAATACACCACACTTCAAGAAATCTAAGAATGTCTTAATCAATTTAGATGAATTCTCTTTACTCTATGCTTGCTTTATGTTGGGTGTGTCACATTCAATTAAACACTAAGTGAACTGATACATACTGAACCTCCCCTCGAACTCCCAAAAGCATTCAAATGCCACTTGTCTGTAGAAAACACCTTCTAAAAATGAAATGTCTAGTCTTGTTTTCAGAAAAAGAGCCATGCGAAGGGTACCAAAGGACCGACACCACGAGGCTGACTGGGAGAACACCAGCGGCAGTGACAACACCGACACGGAAGGCTCCTGAGAGCAGCAGCTGCCCTGTGAGGCGAGCACCAGCCTGGTCTGGGGGCCGCTACACGTATTTCTCTCTCAGTGGACTACTTAAGATTTTAAAACCTGTCTAAACAAGCATTTATCAGAAGCTAACGTGTAATGGGACTCTTGCCCCTCGTCCATCTCTCTCTTAGAAATGCAGTGATGTGAGAGGTCCGCGGTGCACAAATGAAATAAAAAGATTTAAGGGCCCAAAGCCCCGAGGCTGCGTGTGCGGCCCGCGCCCGACAAGGCCCAGGCTGAGCTGCTCTGGAAGTCAAGGCAGGTCCCTGGTGCAACGCCCCTGCGGAGGGGCAGGCCCTGCCGCTGCACGCAGTCCCTGCCGCCCCGCCGCCCCCCGCTCGCCCTGCCGTTCCGCCGCCCATTCTGCAGCGCCCCGGGGCAGCCGCGAGCCGCGCACTACCGCCTGGTGTACACCTGCAAGGTGGGCGGCGGCGGGCCGGGAGGGCGCTAGCGGGGCGACCTGTGAGGGCCGGGGCGGCGGCGGGCTGAGGTCAACGGCTCCTCCCAGAGACAAGGCCCCTGGCCGGGGGGCGGCGGGCGGGCGGGCCTCCGCCGGGATCCGGCCCCTGGGGGCGCCTTAGGGCAAAGCTATGCGGCATCGTAAAACGATGGGGGGGGGAAAGAAACCTTTTAATCAGGTAAATAAAACGTTTTTCTCTTAAAAGGTCCAGAGGCTGCAGTTACCGTGGTCATAAAATCCATTTTATTTGCTCTGTAGGTTTGCCAGACCCGGTCAGCAAAGACCATTTCCAAGTTAGCCTACCATAAGGGGGTGGTGATCGTGACGTGTCCCGGCTGCGGGAACCACCACGTTATGGCCGATAACCTGGGGTGGTTTTCAGACCTGGAGGGGAAGAGGTAGGTCTTGTGTAGGAGGGGAAAGGTCTGCTGAGCTGCGACGGGACCCCCCCTGAGCCGCTATGTTATGTCTTTGATGCTTTTAAAACGTGGTTCAGAGAAAACCAAAGCCTTTGCTGGGTATAATTCTGTTTCATCCAGTTTCTTAAAGTACACAAACTGAGCTTTGTAATCACCTGTAACTTGACCATCGCTACCTAGGAACTAAATAAATGCTGTAAAGCTGTGTGACACACAGGCATCCTTGTTGGCCTGTGGGGTTCTTCTGTGCTCCCTCAGGCTTTATCAAATCCCTATTAGGTTTCCCTGCCGAAGCGTTTCGAATGTGTAGACCCATCTGCTGCTGAATTTCAGTGATTTCTAACTCCTTGAGATACCTTTAAAAATTTCTGTTTAGCCATAATTGCTAAATTATTGATCCTAATGGATGAAAATAGTCCCAGAAGCCTTGGGTGGTTTTGTCTGCGTCCCACACTCTTTATGGAGAAATACTGTGGTAATGCTCCTGTGTGATCCACTGCGCAGTGTTAATCCTGAGAGCAAAGTGTGAGAGAGCAAGCCTGCTCTTGACTCTTGGGTCCAGCCTTTGCTGTCATGTCACTGTTGGTTTTCAAATCACTGTTAAGGAATATCGAGGAAATCCTGGCAGCTAAAGGGGAGAAGGTGAGACATGTGGCTGGTGAGGAAGCCTTGGAACTGCTTCTGGAAAGCTCGGCAGACACCAGGTCTCAAGGTCAGCTCACAGAGGGAGAAAACGGGGAAGCCCCCCCAGAGACTGGCAGCAAGGGACAGACCTGACGAATGGGATTTGTGCCGTTCTGCTGATGGCAAGAAAGACTGTTAACATTCATTCCCTGATTTCAGTGGGAAATTAAAATAAAATAAAGTTTAAAATAAACTCGGGCATTGGTCTTTCTCTGTTGTGTGTCTTTGTCTTGCATAATTTTGCCTTTGATCAAGCTGATGTTTTTAGAGATGGAGTGTGGATATTTTTCCTGGTACTTGTTTTCTTGAGTTTTAGGCAAGTCTCAGTGCTTCAGCAACGTCACAAGCCCTGCTTTGTTTTCTGGTGAGAAGGGAGACAGTAATTCTTTGTCCATGTGCTTTGGCCTACGGAGGTGCAGCTGCAGCTGGAAGTTTTAGCGATGTCTCCCGGCCTGGCCCAGGTGTTGCATGGCAGCAGCTGGTTGCAGAACTGGTGGAGGAGGTGCGTCCCATGGCAGAGCAGCTGAGCAGCAGAGGCAATTGGTACCACCTGAGGAGATGTGTCCCGACCTCATGTGAGTTCACAAAGCCAAAACGACCCTGGCAGGAGGGTCACATCACTAGCTCTTACTGAAGCCACATGCTGCTTTTTTTCTCTCCCTTGCCATCTTCCAGAGTTCCACTTCTCTGCCCCTTGCATCAGGGCTGAAAGTCTTCCGTCTTTGTGTGTTACGGTGTGAGCCGCCCTGTGGGAGTGTCAGCCCCAGTGTGATGCGTCAGCGAGCTGCTCCCAGCGTTGGGGTTGTGCAACTTCCTTTGTTGGTGAGGGGGAGGATGGGTGTGCAGGCAAAATTTTTGTGAAGGGTGTTGGAGATAAGTAGAGGACCTAGAAAGTTGTCTTAGAGTTACTTGACAGATATTGAGGCGCTTATTAACACTACTGCTGCATGTTAAGATCAGTTAGAAGAAAAAATAATTTAATAAATAAAAAATGTAGGTGTTTACCAGCATATAATGCTCAGGTAGTGATGAATCCAGCAGCGAGGTGATCATACTGCACTTTGTTATGGCTTACTTGTCTGCCTGCATGAAAGTTTAACTTCTTTCGAGGTCCACTAGCCTGAAGTACAGTGAAGGATCTGCTTTCTTATGGTTTTGAATTTGCAATCAAAGAAGAATTCAGGTTAGACGAGACCTCTGGAGGTTTCTAATCCAACCTTCTTGTTCAGAGGAGGATGCTCAGGGTCTTGTCTTGAATATCTCTGAGGATGGAGGTCCCACAACCTCTTTGGACCCCTGTTCTGGTATTTGACCAATCCCATAGTGAAAAAAACCCAACACCTAACTGAAATTTCCTGTGTTTCAGCTTGTGCTCATTACCTTCTTTCCAAACACTGCACTTCTGAGGAGAGCCTGTCTCTCTGTTCTTTATGCCCTCTCATTAGCAAGCTACAGAAAGCAATAAAGCCCCTCTTAGCCTTTGTGTCTCCGGGCTGAACAAACCCAGATTCTTTCAGCAAAGCATGTTCATGTGCTTGTGGTCCTTAATCAGCTGAGTATTCAGGGAAGGGATTGCATGTGTTAATGAGTATTAATGAGTTTACTTCATTCATCTAAAGTGTTCATGGTAATTTTGTATGTGTTGCATTATAAGCATAGATCAGAGCAACAAGAAAGTAATCGCGTTTTCCTGTTGGTACATGAGTTCAGAGTGATGAAACAGCATTGAGGGCCAGGAATTTCATCCATCAGCTGGCTTGTGCATGTTCAAATGCTAGTGAAATACAGCTCTGAAACAACTAGATGCTGGAGTGATCCACATATTAATTAAGAGACAGGAGTCTGCATCTTGGAACATCACTGTGTGCTCACCGTGTTGTGAGTTGCTGGCACATATTGGCACTCTGCTGGAAGAGTGGTTATTTTATTACCCTTTACCTGAAAATTAGCATTCTGCTTCCATTGTGCTAATGCCTTTGATGGGCTGCAACAGAGCAGCTGTTGCAGGATCTGCATTGCCTTGGAAACAATTCATTTACAACCTGACTTTTTTATAGTTTCCTTACCTGTTACTCTGCCCCAGCTACAGAAAGGTGGTGCTAGTTTTGCTACATTATAGTAAAAACTATACCAAAGTCTATCCATGCTGGCTTTTACTAGATTTTTAGTGTTTCCTCAGTCCAGCATCCTCTGCCACGAGGTGCTCCCAAGGCAGGAGAGTATGCCTGGCTCTGCAGCACCCAGATCTGAGGGTGGAGGTTGGCATGTTTTTGATGCTGCTCTGAAGGTTCAGGCCAACATCATGGACAGAACTGGAGGCAGCAGATTACAGGGAGTGGGCAAATCTTCAGGGTGAGGCGCTGGTGTGGAGTGCAGAGAGCTCCCTGCCCACCATTGCCTGTGAAAGGTCTGCAGCAGGCAGCGTGTGTATGGTGTGGTTAGCACCAAGCACTGAGGCTGCAGTATGCAACAGTGCAGGAAACTGGTGCTTCTCATGACAAAACATGCTGGGGCTTTCAGCTGGAAGGGGAGAGGGTTGCAGTTACGTGAGGAAATTTGTATGTAATACCAAAGGTTTTTCTGCTAATAGCTTGCAGGTAAAAAAAGGAATTTTGTGCTCCCTTTTGAAGGTGTGTTTTTTTTTCTGAAAAATGTTTTGTCACAGAGAAGTGAGCACGCTTTGTCTAGGAGAAGCCCAGCAGACCATGCGTTAGCCAAAGATGAGGGAGAGCGAAGAAGAGAAGCAGCCTTTCTCCTGAATGGGAGATGTGTCAAAATGGGAGAAAAGTGCTGTGAAGGCCCAGTGCAGCAGAGGAGAGCGACTGAAGGTGCGGCTGACCAGGGTCTTTGCGGCACAGAGGAGAGGTGGCAATTTCAAGGTGGGGCAAAGCAGCATTCACAGGATGGGTGGCAAACATAAAGCTGTTCCTTGAAGCATTTCACTGTGGCTGTTAAGAGAGGGATCCTGGCCCATGAACAGTTTTCTGCAAAATGGCAAATACTTTGCCTCTTGTTTTCTGCCTCTGAGCAAATCCTTCTTTTGTAGTACAGCCAAATTCCAGTGTTAATCTGGCCGGTGTGGGACTCTAATGGGTCATGTCTGTTAGCTGCAGGGGTTACTGGTGTTCTGGCCCACGCTCAGCAGGAAGGCAGTGATGTTTGGTGAAGGTGGGTGAGATGGGGACTCTGTGGGGCTGGGAAGCAAGTGGTGATGGGACTTGCTGCGAGAACCTTTGCGCAGGTCCCAACAAGAGGGCAGCTGGGGTGCAGAGGTTCGTTCGCTGGGGCTACCTGACATAACCCCCTGCTGCTTTTTTGCTGCCAGTGTGTACGAATGCATTGTGCGCGCTGTGCGGGACTGTGCCTCCCACTGCCTTATACAGAGATGGCAGTTCTAAATCCTGCCACGCTTGGGTGTGCTGTGGAGGGCTCTGCTGTACCAAGGAGCCACTTGGGAGCCTCTCCAGGGAATTTGCCTGATTGAAGTGGCGATTGGGCAGGTAGGTTTCTTTTCTTAGAGCAGCAGTGAGAAGGGGCACTGAGGGCTGAGAAATGAATTACTGCTTATTTGTGCTACTTGCATAGGGTCTAACGTAGGTGTGTTCTGGGCCTCCAGGTCCTACTGTAGTGTAGGCAGCAAGACCCAGTGAGGCTGGGTGAGCCATCTGGTCAAAAACCTGCCTGCATGTGTCTCCGCTGTGTCCCCGGGCTGGGCTATTCAGTGCAGGGATGGCCCTGCTTTACTGCAAAGCCATGCAGGAGTTAACCAAGCCCACAGCTGTGTCCTGGCCTAGTGGGGTCTCAGGAGATTGCTGTGGAGAGCTGCTGAAAGCTGTCCAACTCCAGACCGAAATTTACAGTGCCTGGGTGCGCTGGGCCAGTGTATCCCTCCTGCAGGCTGAGAGCCTTTCCAGCCAGATGAAGATCAGTGATGGCTGGAGCAGTAACAGCATGAGGCTCTGGGGAGGGGTGAGGTAAGTGTGGAGACTCAGCCCTGACATGACTTGGCAGATGAGCAATACAAAAATCCCCACGGGCCTGACATCAGTTCTGTCTCCCAAGTGGCTCTCAGGGCATGCGTACAGCTGAGTGGCTTGCATGTCTGCTTTTTTTTTTGAAGTTCCTCATCACCTCCAGCCCTGCACCGGGGACAGCACCCTGCTCTGTGGTCACTCACAGTTCACAGCTGCTGCAGCAGTGCTCCGCAGTCCAAAGCCAAACAACGAGTAGGCCCGTGTTGGCGCTGTGCAGGCTCCAGCAATCCCACATCTATCCGGCGGGTGTCAGCATCGGAGAGCGCTTCTGTCCATGGGACCAAGCTGCGTGGGCCTGGGTGCCTTGGTGGTGTGGGAGCAGGGGGGGCTGGCGTTGGACGCTGGCATGCTCCTGTCTGCTACTGCAGGGTACAGTAGAGCAGCAACCATAGCAGGCTGTGACCTGCTCTAACAATTCAGTTGTGGCCATTACCTCCTGCTCACAGGGGCTCTCTTTCTGTTTGGTAGGCGCTCTGAGGGAGAGAACATTTACTGGAGAGCACATTCTCCCTTCTCCAGCTGCTAAGGGGAAAGAGACAGACACCACAGGTGAGACCTCATCACTCACAGGGATTTCACTGTTCCTGGGAATCCAAGCCTCTTGTCTTTTGTGTACCTAAGGGCATGGTTCAGTCCCTGAGTCACACACAGAGACTCCTAGATGCCTGATGAGAATGAGCTGGTGGCTCTTCATTAGTCTTTCATCAGGACTGGCAGTGGCCAGCACAAGTTAGCCAGGCATGGGAAGGCCAGCTGTGACTTGGCTTTATCCTCACAGGGCTCAGGATCCAAAATCTGCTGCTCTCAGGCTCAGTTTCCAGAGCTAGCACCACTGCCTGCTGCTTTGTGAGTGTCTTCACTGAGGGCTTTGCACAGCACTCGCTGCCCTCTTCCTCTGGTAGCTGCTTTTGGGCCAGGCGCCAAAAAGGCAGCGAGACAGGGCTGAGCTGGAGGCCCCAGGCAGGCCCTGAAAGGAAAGGCTCGGCCACGTTCCTAGAGGAGGGCTCAAGCTGACTGAGAAAAGCTGGTCTTTTCTCAGCTACTGCAGGGCTGTTTGTCTGCCCTGTCCTCTTGGTAACTTCTGGGCTTGGGCCGATGCTCCAGAAAGGGAATGCTCAGGGCTTTGTGTCTCCCTCCACAGCCGCACAGTCTGATCGATGCCATGCATTTAAGGCAGGCAGAGCTGGGGATGGTGATTGCTGCCTAAGAGACCTGTGTGCTCTTAACTTAAAGGCATATGTAGGGGAGGGGAGTGCACACACCCTTTTCTTAACACTTACATGTGGTGGTGTCTGCCACAAGAGACCTCCACCCACCCCCAACCCCATTCCAAAGGGCCAGCATTAGCTCTGCTGTCAGCAAACCAGGCAAGCTGGCCAAGAAATAATGGAAATGAATTTTTGTCACTGAAGCTTAGACACAAATATTTATTAAGCACAACTCCCCCCTTCCCCTTGAGCTGTATTCATTTCTAATATATTAATTCATTTGGCAGATTATTTTAGAAAAAAAAGTACCAGTGGGTTGGAAATTCCCCATTAAAATGACATTAGCAAATGCACATGTAAAAAATAAATAAGCTCATACATTCAAGTATATGGCAAATAATTAACACCTCTGAAAGCTTAACGGTCAGATTCCAGTTTGCCACTTGGCTGAGAGCTGCACAGGCCTGAGTGTGCAGCAGTCAAGTCATCTTCATCTTCAGTGTTTTCCTCCTCTTTCCAAATGTGAGCTGGGCCGGTACGTAGGTGGCTGGGCAGGTCCTCCTGTCCCTTCTCCGGAGCTCTGAGCAGCCCCAGGAAGGAGGCCAAGCAGTCCATGCAGCAGTGTAGCAGGTGAGTGCTCCCTGGTAGCAGGTGAAATGCAGCTACCCCTCCACATGGTCAGTACAGTTAGGTTAAATGCCCGATGAGCAGTATCACTGGTCTAAAAATCTTACTGCTGGTTGGAAATATTTCCATCAAATGCATTTCAAATAGAAAGTGCTGATTTGTTCTCTACAGGAACATATCTGCTTTGGCAGAACTCATTACTGGAATTTCTGAAGTCCAAGACAGCCTGTCTGGTCAAGCAGATTAAAAATACTCCACCTCCTGAAGTCAGAACCCTGCTCCTCTCCCTCCCTGGGCTTGCTTTTCCAACTGTTTCAAAAGGGTAAGGAATTAAAGTACATGTAGACCCTTGCACTTGTGTGTGGGGTGGGACTGACTTCCCAGCCCCAGCCTGGAGCTGTCGTGAGGCTGCATTTATTGGAATCAGACTGGACAAAACCAGGATGCCTCGCTGAGAAGCAGCTCTGCCGGGGCCCACAGGGACAGGAGAAGCTCAGCACTGATTTGGGGAGAAACAAGGGAAGGCAAGGGCTATTATCCCTGACTGCTGTTGGACGCAAAAAGGAGGAGGGGATGGGTCTGCTTGCTCTCCTGACAAGCCGTGGACAGAAAACTTTGCTGGCTCTCAAAGCCCATCATTGCCAAATGCAGGCTTCTGCCTCAGGCACACTCACCTGCACACAGAACAATCCTGCATGAGACTTCTGGCTCAGCGGCACCAGAAGTGATGAGTTGCCCATGTTTGCCTTGTGCTGAACACATGGGCAGAGATTTTCTTCTTCCTTTCCCAGGAACAGGTCCCTGTCTCGGGCCTGCAGTGCAGGCTGCACAGCTGGCCATTGCCTTTCGGGCTTTGTCCCAAGCTGAAGATGCTCTTTGCTGCACGGCTGTTCTCTAGAGGTAACCAAATCCCACTAAAGCTCAGGGCGAGCAAGGCTTTGCTCCTGGCTCGGGAGGTCCCGGTACAGCTCTGCACAGCACTGTGGCTGGGCAAGCAGAGGGGGTGTCACAGGGCTCACTGCAGAGTCCTCAGCAAACCTAAAACAAACTTTAAGGTGTGTGGGACCATTACTGCAGCTGGGACGGGGGTGAGGTTTAAAAGGACCCGGTGTAGCCTCCGACTTGGGCTCATTTCCTCCTGTAGAAAGAACAAAGCTGAGCAAGACGTTCCAGGGAAGGATCCAGGCAAGACAGGAGGACTTCAAAATGGAAAAGGTGCTCTTCCCTTCCCCCGTTAAATTAAAAGTGTTGTGGAAATAAAAGACATCAAGACTGAAGTTAACTATCCACTCTGTGCTCCTCCTTTGGCCAACAGCAAAAGTTCCTGGATTTTTAGGTGATAAACAAAGGGGCTGCCAAAGTTTTCTTCCCTCAGTGTTACAGTGGCCGTGTGACCTAAAAAAGCACCGTGTTTAAAAACTGTCCCCCATCTGGTGGGCCTTCCTGTAACACTGCCTCTGCAGAGCAGCCAGGTGCAGCGCAACGGAGGTGCAGCTCCCTGTGTCCCTGCGGCGGCTCCTGGGAGAAGTCTGTGGTAGTGCAGGAGTGCTCAGGTTTGAAACCACCTACACTTTTTTTCTTCTTAAAAAACAAAATGAAACCAAAACAACCCCCCCAAACCAAACCCCAGTTCTTAGCTGGAACCAGGCTTCTGCTGCTCCTCTGCTGCCTCCTCCTGGGCTGAGGCCAAATCTACCCGCTGCTCGTCCATGCGTTTGGCCTGGACACGCTGGATGAGGCTGAAGAAGTCTTCATCCGGCATTGTGGGGCCACGGGGAATGGAGTCTGGTGGTGCACAGCGCTGATCATCTATCCTGGAGGACTGCACAGGGAGAACAGGCATTAGGACTGAGTACTGACAAGACAGTCCTGTCATGGAAGTAAAGGGCTGGGAGCACTGCCCAAGAGGTGTCCAGGCGCTCCCTGTCCCAGGGCGTGGGGCAGTGGGACCAGCAGCGCTGCACCCTGCTGTGGGCTCCAGCATAAGTGACCCAACCCAGGGCCGTAGGCACTGCATGGAAGGTGGGTTCTCCAGCCACCCTCTCGCTTGCAGTACAGAGTAAAAAGAAGGACCTGGAGGCAAAGACAAGTACCTGCCTGGGTGCCCAGGGCTGTGGGTGGGCAGCTGCTGGCCACAGCCCCTCCCAGCAGGGCAGGTGGGATCAGGGGATGGCGTTTGTCTGCGTGGGAGAAACTAGCATCCCTGCCCAGCTCGGCAGCCCACTCAGCCCCACTCTGGTACCTGACACTTCATGAGCATGTTGAAGAACTCATCCCCGGGCTCTTGGGTGTCCCCCTCCACACGCAGGTGCCCCAGGTTGTTGTGTGTTATCCGGAGGCCTGGCAGGTTGCCCACGTTGGCCCGCTGGTCATCCAGCCGTCTGCTCTGGGAGCTGGCGATGAGATCGAAGAACTCCTCTGTCTGCGGAGATGCCATTAGGGAGGACTGTGCTGTGAGTGGGGAGAGGAGCACATGCCAGGGTCACAGCTCTGCTCATGCCTGAGCTGCAGCTCTGCTGTCTGCAGAAAGCCCAAATCCTCATCACCAAACTGCTGTTCAACCAACTGGGCTGCAGCTGAGCCTTACACAGTCCCGCCAAGGGACAGGGGCTGAGCCAGGTAGGATGCTGGCTTCTTGTGTTACCATTGGCATCTCCTGCCACCCTGCATGGGACAGCAGGAACAAAGCCAGCGCTGGCAACACAAGTGAGCAAAAACCTACCATCAAGCCACCAAGTGTTACAAGGGAGCGAACCCCATCTTGCAACCACTCGCTCCCTCTTCTGAAGGCTGATGCTATAGCACAGCCCTTAGTACCCACCTCCCAAAAAGGCCTTGGGCTGCATCCCTGGAGCTGCCCTGCAGGAAGGATGAGCATGACTGGCTGCGAGGAGCCTGCCTGCACACAGCTCCCGGCCCAGCAGCCTTTAGTGGGACCCTCTGCCCTGCCTTCCCTAGGGGAAGCAGAAAAGCTCCGGTTCAGCAGAGCTGCAGTTTCCATGTCCATCTGGAACGCAGCTCCCCCAAGGGCTGCGCACGCTGACTCCAGCACGCTCCCTGGCCAACAAATTTCTTAAATGAACACATCCAATTTATGGGGCTGGGCTGTGAAAACAGTACGGTACACTTGGAGCACACTTCCCACCACAAGCCTGCACAAACCCGTCAGGCAGCGAAGGGGGAAAGTAGGTGCCTTGGTATGGTAAAGAGCAGAACCTCACGGACACATCTCCCACTGCTGGACCTCCCACGAGGGGTCCCTGCTGTTTATTGCACTTTGGCCAGCTCCTGGAGGACACCAAAGATCCCACCTCAGCCCAGAAGATCCAGGACCCCAACATTAACTGGAGCCTGCGAGTGATCACTGTTGTTTCCAGCACAATTACAGGCAGCTTCCGCTGCTGCTTCCACTCTGGTTTCCACCTTGAGCCAAGAGGCACCGCTGCGCAAGGGCCAACTCACACCTCGCTCAGGGCACAGGGCTGGGCAGACACTGGCAATTGCAGGTGAGCGCAGAGTTCCTCAGCGCTTGTGGTGACGAGCACCCCGCATAGTCCCAAGGGCAGGGTATAATTACGGGCAGGTAATCGGCAGAGCCCAGGCCTGGCTAAGCCACTCACCTGGTGGCACATCCTTCCCAGGCCTCCCAGAAGCCTGACCTCTTTGGGCCAGCTCAAATAGAGGTGCTGCCAAGGTGAACCCTGCAGACACCCTGGCTGTCACAAGCTGCAGGGCCTGCGTCACAGCACGTGTGAGGAAAACACTCGTGGGGTCTGGTTCTTCTCACCGCATGGAGCGGAGCCAGCCTGGGCTCAAGTCTGCTGGGAGCGAGCTGGCACAAGCTGGCGGCAGGGGGTCCCAGTCTAGAACCTATACATATAATCTATACCCTGTAAACCCTTGGAGGGAGCATCCCACCCAGACACCCAACATGTCGGTGCTTTCTAGCCATGGAGGTGCAGCACCAAAGGAGCCGTCAGCCTCACACAGCTGGAGCACAGAGGTGCACAGGTAGTGCCCCCTGCCTTGGCACGCCTGCTCCAGGCGGCACCGCGTTGGCACCATTGAGGGGCTTGCGCAGGGCCGAGCAACTACATGACAAAAGGAGGATTTTCAAACACAGCACACAAGCAATGCCAGGACCTCAACAAAGTGAGCGAGTCAGCCCCCAGCCCTGGAAACGCCTCTCGGGCAATGCTCAATGGAAAGAGCCTGTTGGCTCCTGGCAGCTGCTGGGCAGTGAAACGCTCCCAAACAACAGACACTGCACTTGGGACAGGGAGAAGCAAAAGAAAACTGTTAAGAAACCCGGCCTGATTGGTGTTACTGTCCCAGTGAGCACAAAGCACTTGAGAAGAGGGTGCCCTGAGCATCCCGACATGATGTGCTCTTTTTAGAGCCCCAGCTTGTGGAGTTGCAGAAATGCATAAAAATCTCAGTACTGACGCAAAGATGAGTTTCTTGCCCTTCAGCTCACAATGAAACCTTGAAAATAACACGTCTGAAAGGCTCAGACGCCCAATGAGAGCTCAACGGAACGTGTGCCTACTTGTACATTCTTTATAAAGCTTCGTATTTTAAACTCAGTCTCTGAAATTACACAGCTGTTAAAGCCAAATGCACTTCTGTATCAGAAATGTGTATCTTGAAAAAGTGATGCTCATTTCCACTCTATTTTTAGAAGATAAAAACCTGCTCAGCTTACAGGCAACCTGCCTTCCTGCTGCAGCCTGACCTTCTCTGCGCTGCTCTGCTCTTGCTGCCGCTTCAGCCCCTTTCTCCTGGTACCTGCTTCTACAAGCAGTCTTGTGCTGCAGCTCTTGCCGCACTTGAAAGAATGTCAGGGGTTTCCTCCTCTCCCATTTGTACTTCATGTTCGTTTGGAAACCAATAAACAAATCCATCAGTTCAAATGAAGTGTTTTGAGCCCTTTGTGATGGTGCTGAAGCGTGTCAAGTGTGACCTGCACATTTTAGTGCTTCTCTCCAGCTTGGTTTAAACAAAGGACCTCAACACCGTATCATAAAAAAGACAACATGAAACCGAAGTGCAAACACAGACCTGACCTGCCTTTCCTGTCCCATCTATTTGTCAGCCAGCTTCCTCAATTTATCCCTGTTCTTCCTATGGGTGAGCTAGCTGTCTGCCTGCTGGAGCTTCCTATTGTTTATCCATCCTTCTGGCTTCTCTGCTTTTACACAGCACCCATCACCGCAGCATCCAAGAACCGTACAAAACCCAGAAGTTTTTCCTCCATGGCAACACTATGAGAGAAACTGGCAATACTTTAACTTGCCTGTGAAAGCCCGCCCCAGCCCTCTGCATGCCCCAGCTCTCCAGGCTCTTACAAGGCTCCCTCAGTAATGACCGTAAGCACCTTCCTCCTGGAGGTGCTGGCAGAGGCAGAAGCCCTTGTGCCAACCTCACTGTTCAGAAAGCAAGACTTTCAAAAGATCCATACTGAAAAAATCCAAGTATATTTTGCATTTCGCTTGCTAATTTACTCTCTAAGCCTTAGTTCACATTCTGCAGCCTTTGCCTCAGCAACCATTAACATAAGAATGTTTCCTCCTTCCTTAAATAATGACAGAGACTGCCAAAGAACTGCTAAGTTCAGAGAACTAAGGCTTGGGGAAAACATCACAAGATTCACAGTAAAACCACAACAGCTGGCCACACCATGGGAGCAGCATCACTCCCATAGTAACAGGGACTTATAAATGCATTGGTGCTTACATATCCGTTCTTCCAGGGCAGGGACTGGTGTGGCAGCTGCCTCTGCAGCCTCTGATGGGCATTCTTCTAACGGGCAGCGCTGATCATCCATCCGGTTGCTCTGGAACTTGCTTAGCAGGTCAAAGAAGCATTCCTCATCCGAAGGGGTCCGGCTGATTTTCTGGAAAGACAGTAAAATACAGAAGAGAGTCAGAATGCCCCAAACAACTCTCCGTGTCCAATCGCTCTGCCTGGCGTGGTCTCGGCAACATGTCGTGTCCCCTCCTGGTCTGTTCAGAGGCCAGCTCCTGACTGTGCCTGGAGCCTGCTGGGGGTCACTGCTACTTGGTCCCTCTGTCCTCCTGACTGAAAAAACCTCTCCCTTTTTCTCTTGCCACCCTTTGGTGTAGACAATCTAACACCACCCTCCTGAGGTCCTCTGTCGCACAGGGACCCCTGAATGGGAGTGGGGTGAAGAGCTGCTCTGCGAGATGGGGCACCCGTGGGGAGCCGTGGCCCCTCCAACAGGTCGCTGGGGCTGACCCCAGGCTCTGGGCACTTCTGCAGCCCAAACGAGAGCCAGGCTCCTACCAGCCAGCAGATGAGCCTCATGCAGAGCAGCCTCTGTTGCTGCAGAGCGTCTTGAGTGCTCAGAACAAACTGGAGGCTGAAAGGGAAAGAGGGAAGGAAAGGAGACAGCATCCACCCTGGCACAGCTCCGTGGGAAGAGGAGCTTCTGGGCTGGCAAAGGGGTGGGCTTAGAGAGGGATCGCCATCAGGAGTGCGAGGGACAAGGGGGAACCGTGCGGAAGCCCTGGCTGAAGTGTTGTCTTGTGCCCAGCTGAGGCTCAGCTCGAGCTCAGGCGTGCCAGCACTCGGCCGCCCTTTCCAACCAGCTAAATTTAACCTTTGCAGGCCACTGCCCCCTGCGCTCCCAATGCTTCATTTTGGCGCTCCTGTGTCCTTAGCACACCACTTGTTGTAACAGTCACCGAGCTGCAAATGCCACAAAATTATAGTTTTTCAGGAAAACAGTTCTTGCAGGAGAGCCCCAAATAAGCACCTTGCACTAGACAGTGATATATTTAAGTCGTGCTGCAGAAGGGTTTGCGTTCAAGGCAGCCTTTCAAAAGCGCTGTGTTGTGTCCAATTCCAGTGCAGAGAGGGGCTGCGTGCCCCGTGCTGGGAGAGTGGAACCCAGAGTCCTGCTCTGGAGCGGCCAGCGCAGTAGGAACAGCAGATCTTTCTGAAGAGCCACTCGGAATGGGATATAAAATTAGACAGCGATAAGAGGGGCATCTGCCAGGCTCAGGAAGCCTGCGTGCTGAGCTGGTCCCACCAGATGCTGGAAAAAATACCACAACAGAAACCAACCCAAAACTCCTACAACTGGGTCTGCCTGTGCTGAGCTATTTTCCAGCAAGGGGTTGGGGAAGGCCAGTCTGGGAAGAGGCACTGGGTCCCTCCTGTGGAGCAGCACGCCCTGCCAGAGAGAGCTGACTCGGAGCGCCAGGCCTTTCAGCGAAGAAAGGGATCTCTCCTTGGCTGTTCATGAAGCAAAGCCTCTCTCCCAGCTTTGCCAGTGGCCATCCCAGGTGGCCCGGAAGCCCTCCCTCTCCTACCACATGCAGTGCCTTTCCCAGCAGAAAGCTCTTCACTGGGACCAGAGGCACCTGAAGCCTTTCAAGGGAGGTGTGTGCTGGGGAGAGCGTTGTGCTGACAGGGTTAAAGCCACAAGTTGGATTCAGTAAATGAAGGGAAACAATTTTCCTGTATGCTAAGCGAAGCAGATGAGATGCACTCAGCTTCTATTTAGGGCAGCGTCAAAATTAGCAGCGGGCCAGAGAGGAACATTAGCAATGTGGGAGCTGATCAGGGAGGGGAAAAACCCCTCTCACCTCTTTCCACATGCTGATCCGCTAATGAAACAGTGGCTCAGACAGTCCCTCTGAACCATCAACAGTTGCACCTTGGAAATCAAAGCTTGCTTGGGCTTGAACTGAGGATGAACTACATCTCTCACAGCTCTGCTATGTTGGCTTGCGTGACCCAAATTTCAGGCTAGAGGAGGAAGCCGGCTCATTCACACCAAACCTCCCTCTAGCTTCCCTGCAACCACAGAGTAAATCAGAGCAGTCGCAGGTCCACAGGAGAAGTTTTGTCTTGCAGGGAGCATCCAGGCAGCGTGTTGGTCAGAGCCCGCAGCTCAGGGCTTCCCCCCAGCAGAGACCAGATTCCCCTGGGGCGCGTCCTGCCAGGGACCCTCCAATTTCCTGTGTCAGGATCTCTGCTCAAAACATGCCCAGGAGAGGAAAAGATGCTCTGAATCAGCAGGAAGAACAGCCAGTGCATGCAAAGTGTGGGACGGGGCTGGCTGCATGCCTGGGTACCTCCTAGTACGGTGGCACCTGGAGGGGCAGGAGGCCAGTGCCCGCGGGCCACCGTTAGGGCTTGCACGTGCTGCGCCAGCCCGGGACACAGGGTGCCACAGGGCCTGTGGCAGCACCTGCTGACACCAGCCTCCCTCCAGTCCTGTCCCAGCCAAACCGCGCCCCAGGCCCGCACCTCTCTAATTAAAATGCCCAAATATGACAAGGCGCAGAGCGCTTGGCTCCCTGCACTCACAGTCTGCTCTTGGCCCTGAGAAAGGAGCTATGAGGGCAGATGGATGTGCAGTCACACCCTGGGGCCCACCATCTGCTACCAAGTTGTGCTTGCCCAGGGCTTGGCACATCCAGGATGGTCAGGAGGCTTCCTGAGAGCCAGGACATCCCCTAACGGGGCTGCGTGATAGCACAGACACACAACAACCGGTCAGCACGGGCCCAAGACCCAGAGCCTTAAATGGTTCCTGGGCAGCAGCTTTGGTTTCCAGCCCCAAAAACACTTCTCACCTCACGGCTGGTGTCCCTGCCTGGCCTCATCCTCCATCCTCTACCTCTGGCACCATAACTGACCAAATTCTGCCAACTGCTATTTTCCCCCAGTCAGCCAGCCTCCATCACAGACAGAGAGGCAAACCAACCCCATCTGCACTGGGCAGAGGGACCTGGGGCTTTTGCTGGCACCTGCAACCTGGGGGCTGCTGGCACTGCAGAGTTCGCTCACGGACAGCGTTGGCTCCAAACACACTTGTCCTCACAGCATGGGCAGAGAGACACACACACCCCTACCCATGTGGGGACAAGGACAAGTGTGGAGCCTCTGCTCCTGCTCCCTGACGTTGGGCAGGATAGGGACAGCCACCACCCTGGGCAGGCGGAGGTCCTGTATGGGGGGGGTTTGTTCCCATTTTCTGTGAGTGGTATTTCCACCTGGACACTGCCTGTTCATCAGAGAGCTGAGCAACTTGGCTAAGGACAGCCCGGTAGCAGGACTCGGTCACCTGAAAGAGGTCTCCCTCATTGGAAGGCATCCAGGCTTTTGCATACATTTATTTGCTGGTGGATGAGCAGGCTGTTTAACCTGCCAGGCTGGATCCAGGGTGTTTAAAACAGAGCTGAGGTGCTGGAAAGGCAGCAAAGAGCAGCTGCGGGGAGTGACGGGGTGCCTGCTGCCACTCTCCCCTCTCCCTGCAGTGATGTCCTCCCAGGGAGCCCCTCTGCTCAGCCAGGACCAGGGGAGCCTGGTGCTGGGGCTGCCCCAAGCTCCTGCCTCTCCCAGGCTGCAGGTCACTGCCCCGCAGAGCACAAACGCACCCTTATTTCCTCTTTGATAAACTCTCACTCATACTAAATAAAACCTTTCACAATCTCTGGCCGAGAAGGTCCTGGGCTGCTCAGCTCTGCAACCCGGGCACAGGAGTGCAGGGACCAGACCAGCATCTCATGTGGAAATCCCTCAGTCTGGCTGCTCCGAGTGCACAGGTGAGGCCAAGGCTGAAGCAACCCCTGGCAAAGCAAAACAAAGTCAGAAGAGACTCCTGTGCCTAAACCCCCTTGGCCATTTTCACTCGGATTCAGGAAAGCCATTAAACAAAGGTAGAAGGCCTAATCGCAAGAACTAAACCACTTTCCAGCTCCCAAGACCCGAAGCCACAGCCCACAAATACCCTGCAGAGTTTCCACCCTTGGACACTGCTGCCCACCAGGGTGTCTGCAGAGAAGAGTCTCTCTCTGACACGTTCCTGAGCCCCATCCTGGGATCTGCAGAGGACATTTTGATTATTTCTGTGCTAGTTTCACATGGTTTTCCCATGCCTGCGGTCTCTGAGGGCCCTGTGGAGCAGGACACGGCACTCCTTGGCAGGCAGATGAGGGGGGTCCTCATGTCCAGCACCACACATACATCCTGGGCCAGAAGCAGTAAGTCTTTGGTCGAGCAGGGCAATGCCACCGGCACCATGGCTTGGGCTTTCTGCTTCCTGATGCTGTTCCAGCTCCCAGGCAGCACCCTGTCCCCAGTCCCGCTTCCGCACTCGAGCAGCCAATACACACTGCCGGCACTGGCTGCGCTCCCCCACCGCACACCAGCACCAGCTGTTAGAAATACCCTCAACCCAATGGCTCTGGTGATGGTGGCTTGTCCCACAGCTTCCTGCTGTCCCCACAGGGCTTAAAGTCACCCTGGACAGAGCTGGAAGGCTCCCCGGGGGAGCAGCAGCAGCCGCCAGGGCGGGATGCAGCTCTCCCCACGTTCCCTGCTGAGCCCCACCAAAAGCCTGTCTGATCACGGCTGCAGGATGACACGCTCCCGGGTTGCTCTGGGACAGGGCTCTAGGGGCCCCCAAGGACCACAGCAGATGATCTCTGTGCTGGCAGAGCCACGGCACGTCCCCCAGCAATTCCTGCCGCTGCCACCCATATATGGGTGAAATGTCTCCTTCGAAGGGAGCACTGCCCAGCAGACCAAACTGCAGATGCTTTCATGAGCTACCCAAAGGGCCAAACCTTGTTCCTCTGTCAGATCAGCTTCTCTTCACAGCCGGTGTCCTCGAGGGGTGCTGGCCTGCCTCCTCTCCTCCAGGCTCAACTTCTTACAGACCTGCCTCAATGCAGCAAGGACTTGTCACGCTCGAGGACTGCTCACTCCGGCGTCACCTAGCCCTCCGAGAGGGCTGCTGCTGCCCTACCTGTGGGCTGAACTCGCTGCCCAGCAGCCAATGGACCCCAGGGGGTCTGGCACAGTAGATCGAGCTCAGGAGCTGCTGCTCGAAGGTGGTCTGGCTCTGGTGTGCGGGCCAGGTCAGGATGGCAGCAGGTTCAAGGATAGCGCAGCAGTTTTCACCACTACTCCCACAGCAGCCCCTCAGAGAGCACTGCCTTGGCATTTAAACATGTCCACCAACAATTCCTCCTCCTCACCTTATTTCAGTGAGACCACCTGGAGGTGAAGTGACTTGACCATGTCCCACAGTGATGCAGTGGCAGAACTGTGACAGGATCCAGCGATCTGTCCCCAGGGCCAAGCTCTCGACTGGACAGTTCTCGGAAAAATTGGGCCCCTTGTTCTAGCAGGCAGTTATCTGTCCAAGGCCTGGCAGATATTCATCCCAACACATCTATGCCCACGTGCCATGCCTTATCCATCTCTCCCTCTATAAACCAGATGCATCACAACTGCTTACCTGCTCTCTTTTCAAGGCAGTCGACTCCAAAATCACCAGGCAGGAGCAGGGCTGGGGTGGTGCTGGTGACTGCCAGTGCTGGGAGCACCTTATTCCTGGGCTGCCCTGCTGCCTGCCACTCCTCTGCATGCAGATTATTGCTTTATTCCTGCATCACCCCAACACCTCATGCTGCAGGAAACTGCCAAGGAGGCAGCAACGCAGGCATGGCCACAACCCCAAACCCCCTCACCTCGCAGGTGCATCAGGCACTGAACTAACTTCCCCACCTCATCGCTTCACCTGGTGAAAGGCACCAGAGAGGAAGTTTGGAAAGAGCCTCCCAGAAGGCGAGGGGAGGCTGGAGGAGAGGCATGGAAGGAAACCCCTGGCCAAAAGCCTGTTTTACCAAGAGGTGAAATGTCTGGAGCATCATCCCTGGGCTCGGGACTGGGGCTCTCCCAGTCCCTGGCCACCAACAGCTGGATTCTCCACTCCTTGATGAGACCGTCATCTTCAGAGTCAGAAAAGCCGTTTAACTTGTCCATTCTTTGCTGAGGACAGCACTTCCCTTTCAATGCCAATCCTTAAGCACTGCTGCCACTCTCCCTCCCAAGCGGCAGGGCTGGCTGGCAAACACCCCGTCCTCCCCCGTAAGCACGGTCAGGCACAGAGAACCACCAACCGCACTCCTCACGCTCTGCTGTAAGACATCAGCAGACACTCCAGCAGCCTGTACATTGCTTCCATCTATTTCCCATACAGTTGCAAAAATACTAATAATAAAAAGTTCAAACTGAAGCTACCTGAAAACTTTAAAAAAAACCCCAAGCATACACAGGCAATATCCAAACCCTGGCTCAAGTAAATCTCTCTTCTGTTTTTCTGTATCTGCCTCCTTCTCTTACTCCAGATCTAGCCTCTCATTTCAGAGGATAGAAGGAAACACAAACAAAAACAGAGTTTTACTTACTGACCTCAGCAGCCGGCTCTTCCCCAGGCTCCAGCTTTTACATGTCCACGGGCAAGAAGGACCTCACCTCGCGGGGCAGAGCCTGGCGATGCGGGATTGCCGCTTCGATGCTCTTTAGCTACCGCTAGCAGCCAGAGAGAGCTCTTCCCAGCTCCGCTCCGGCTGCCGGAGCAGAGATTTATGCGGAGCGCGCAGCCATGTGAAGAACGTCTCCAGCACCAATGACCCACTGGGTGCGAGATGCAGCTTAAAGCGACAGCCCTGCTCGCCACGCTCCTCCCGGAGCAACCAGAGACTGGACTCCAGCAAAGCGCTCCTCTCTCCCTCACCTCGCTGCCACGATCCCAGCGTAATTAGATGCTGCTCTTAAACACACAGTGGAGCTATGTGAATATTTAGCTTTCCTTCCACCTCCTCACCTCCTACCCACCACACACACTTCACCTTAAAAATAGATTTGATCAATTTTCCTAAACTACATCTGCAAACACACTCAGCTTACAGGCACACACACCGCGACAGTAAATGCACTGTGCACATACAGACACAATGTGATCACTCAGATTTAAAGCACCAAAATATTGAAGGACCATTTTTAGCTCCTGATAGTCCTCCTGCTCCTCATATTATTAGATAAGTGATTTTTTTTTTTGTCCTATTGCAAGAACCAAAGATGATCAGCCATAAGCATCTCTTAATTTAAACGTACCACTGTTTAACAGAGGAAAATGTCTAATTGCAACAAGGTTTTAAACATGGAAAGATGGAAATGCTACGCAACAGCCAAAGAGCTGTTCTTACCTCCCATTTGTGAAATGTGAATGTGAAACGTGAATTTCTGAAATGGGTCACTGGAAAGAGAAGCAGCTTGCCAAAGTCCACCTGGCAGGGCAATGGCAAAACAGAGACAGAGGCCCACTGGCACTCTCGGCTCTCTGTCCACACTGTCTTACACTTCATTCTAATTTTTCACTGCAAAAGTAGGAAATTTCTTTATCCTGAACAAATGCAGCTTTTCAGGGACTGCCCATGCCTTTCCACACCAGTAGATTTATTTCCACACAGTAGTCAGAAACATGGAAACTGTGTGGGGCCCGAGACCAGGACTCCTGGCTCAGTACCTGGCCCTGGCCAATGCCAGGCTGTGCGCAGGGCACAGCAGGACTCAGCCCCCAGACCCCTCCTATCCCCAAGCGGGGCTGTGAAGCCTCACTGGGCTTTGCAACGATCCTGGACCTGAGGGCAAGACACCACAGATGCGTAAAACATCTCCAGAAGGAGAGCAGCAGGCCTGGGGCAGCTGTGAATCCATGGGTGCCCACGAGACTGACAGGGAGCGCGTCGGGCTGTGCGCATGGGCAAACACAAGCTCTGAAGCAACAAGTGATAAAACGCCCTGTGCTGATGAGATCTGCCACAGTGGGGATGCTGCAGACATGCAAGATGGACACACACCGCCCCCCCAGAGCACAAGCAATGCTGGCCGGGATCTGTCCTGTCAGGCAGCCCCATCTGTCATGTGCCAGGAGAAGCCAACTCTCCATCACCCAGGACCTTGCAAAATCCTCATACGAGGACAGAGCGGACAAAAGGCAATTACTCTACATCTATTTTGTTCTGGTGCCACAGGCTATGGAAGGCAAGAAACCACTGGGAAATGGCCTCAAACTAAGCTTCTGCCTGGGGAGCCCACATACTAAACTGCAATTTAGTTTGTGATTTAATTTTCAAAAATGCTGCAGCAACTAAGGAGGGAAAGAAGGGGCAAGGCTGACCTGCCTGCTGTCATGCTGGGTGCGGGGGCACAGATGCTGCCACAGCTTGTGTGAGCTGAACGTTCGTGCTACGGCTGCCGCTTCGCTGCTGCCGCACTGCTGGGGGGCTGAGCTAAGGGGATACTTCGGTGGGGAGGGGTAAGAAGGGAACAAACCAGAACTGAGACTCTAGCCCTTATCTGAAGAGCTGAGTCAACTTGGAACAGCTATGAAAGGGGGCATCTGAAGTTGGTATTGAGGGTGAAATGTAGAAGACAGGTAGAATACAGGAACAGAGCCCCCACACAAGAGGTCAGTGCTTGGAACAGCAAGAGGTAACAACTTTTTGCATCTGGGTTTAGGATGCAGCAAAGGAGAGCGAGTGAGACGTCCATGATCTGCAACTTTAGACTCCGGCCCTGGCACCAGGGAGCTGCGAGTGTGCACCCGAGTGTGCCCATGGCATGCGTGTGCCCTTCAGTGTGTTTTGCAAACTGCACAGCCATAGCCTCTGGTGCAGACCATACACACCCTGCTCACACACAGGACGTGCGCACCGCGCTTCCCTTGTCAGATGAAATTATCACCCTTACTTGGACTGTTTTCAAAGATTTTTTTTTTCCCCCTTTAAACAACTCGCCCACTCATCCCTATAAACGCCAGTGCTAAAAGCTGGTTCTGTTGTTAAGATTTCAAATAACTTGGGTTTTATTGTTTCAAACAAAATCAAAATAACTCACCCATGCTCCCTCCTTCCCTAATACACTAACTGCTGACCTGTTGGGACCATGCCCTACTACCACACGTGGCTTAAATCCATGCCTTTGGATCAACAGCAGGTAACAATATCATTTTTGCTTTTATTTTGAGGCGGAGCGTGGCGCGCCTGCGTGGGTGTCTGGCTGAAGTGTTACTGACACCTCTGCTACTTGCGGTGCCAATCCGACTGCCTGAAAGCTAATGCAAACGTGCTCAGTTTTGGACACTTTGTGCAACAGCCTTATTAATTCTGGATTTACACTTTTCCCCCAGCTATGCTGTCATCTACCCTGAAATCACAGGTCAGGTAGCCAGCCCTCACTGCTAAGACCAGTGCTTCCATAGTGTGGAAATTACTGTTGGTTTCTCTTTGGGAGGGAATATATTAGTCAGCATATTCAAAGAGTCCTCAAAGAGCTGCAGCAATACTCTGTAGTTAATGCAGCAACTTTTCCACATAGGTTTTGACAGCATTTACCATGCCAGGCTGGGTTCCCCTGTTACCATTTAACAGAAACACACAAGCCTAGATTTAGCACCTTAAGCTTAAATTACTAACCAAGGAGACAAGTTCGAAGCACTATCATTCCAGGTCAGTCTCTCCAATCTATGGGAGAAGATGGGAAGCCCAATGGGAAGCCAATTTGGCCCTTCAAAAACCTGGAGGGTCCCTTAAATACCACAATGGTAGTGACCCTGAACTACTTGCTCAAAACAATTCAGGTTACAGGCAGACACCAGCAAGCAGTAGGTTCCTGGAGCGTAACCGCTGCTCAGCCTCACTCACAGCTGCGGTACCCGGCCGTGCACGCCGTAACACACCCCAGCAAAGCACAACGTTTTAGCTGAAGCTAGTTACAGTGATTTACTTTGCAGTCAGAGAGGGGTGGAACTAGGACCATGCTCAGCTGTTGAGTCTCAGCTGAGCAGCAGTAATTTGCTAAACCAAAATAACTCCTTTGCTTTAAATGATATAACCCATATTCTTGATTAATTAGCATAGAAGCCAAGGTTAATACATAGCACTCAAGTCCCAGTCACTTACTCTATCCACCAGACCGCACCACCTCTCCGCTTCCAGCCCTACCAAGGAGTAGGTGGTGATGGAGGAGACAGGTGCCTATAAGCCCACTGCCAGTGAAGGACTTGCTCCTCTCCAGCGATGGAAAGGATCCAACGCTCCCCCAGCAGCAGATATGCCCTCCTCCCCACAATATACTGTGCTTGGTGGATCTGAAATGGGAACCTACTGACAATTTGCTTTGAAAATGCTTTGCAGAAAAGCCTACTTGTCTCTGGATTGCCAAAATTGTGCTGCTTTCTTGAAATGTACGTTTATTTAGACACCTACTTGTTCTTAGCACAGCGCTGTTTCAAAAAGCAGCTGAACAGATGCAGCACCTTTACCAGGGGTGGTGACGATCGGGTGAAGTCAGTTGGTGGATCCGCACACACCCATCTACATTAGCACCCGTAACGCACATCTAACCTTCACATAAACACCCTTCACTGCAGCAAACGCCTAAATCTTAATTATTATTTACTCATATTCCAGTAACGCCTGAAGGCTGTGCTCAAGATCAAGGCCTTGTTACGCAAAGCACCTCACAAAACATGAAATCCTGGCCCGGCTGGGGCAGGGAGGGTCCTGGGGCCGGTACCTGTGGGTTTACCATTTCAGTGATGGTCAGACACAGCCCTCCTCACAAGAGCTTAAACAGGTAAGACAAAAAAATCACATACAAACAGGGGAACAGCTTCTCCTATCAGCAAAAAGCAGCTCTTGCTCTGGTACACGCTATTTAAAAGGGCAAGACGAAACTATGCCCTGTTTGGGGAAGGCACAAAGTGGGAGGCTGATTTGCTCCACATGACAGTGCCCAGAGAATACTAAGATGCAAACGGCTTTAGATACAGGCAAAAAATCCTCCAGGGACTTTTCTGCACATCTCAGGAGACTTGCACCTCCTGCACCCAAGCATATTCAGTGGTCTCGGTCTTTGCTGGCCCTCAAGAGAGGGCTGCACCAATCTGCAGAAGCTGGTGCCCCCTGAACTCCAGCATAACGAGCACTGCAGGGAGCTGCAACTCTCTGTGGCACAGACGCCACGACCCAGGATGGAAAACTTGGATCCACAGCATCGTTAGGAGCTCTTCCCTAATTGCACATCTCCCCAAGAAGCTTCCCCAGCAGTCCCTGCACACGAAGCACTTAACTGGGCTCAGTCCTCTGCCAGGTTCGGGCTGCAGTCTTCTGGGGCCGCATGGGGAACAGGAAGGAGCCGGGGGCTCTGAAAAACCATTATTTAGGCTTTTTTAGATTAATTGGTGTTAATTGCTTTGGGAGGTTCGAAAATAGCACTGGTAATGGAAAACGTGGATGCAGGCTGAAGGTGTGGTGTGAGCAGAGGCTCGTGACTGCCACGTTAACCCTGGACGCAGGTTGTGCCCTGCCCAGCGAGCAGCGACTGCCAAAAGCAGGGAGACCTTCTCCTGTCCAGCTGGGACTTGTCTGCCTGCACCTCTAACCCTGACATCCTCCCGACAGCCGCATTCACACTCATACGGGGGCAGAGAGAGTGCTTTATCATGAAAGCTCCAAGAAACAGCACTCAAATCTTCCTCATTTCAGGCTCCTTTGATTTATGGATTCACATCCTTCCCCTTACTCCCGCAACTGTGGAGGACCCTCAGCCAGCTCCCAGGGAGCCTCAGTTTCCTGCACCTAGTCCAAGCACAGACACAAGGACAGCTGAAGGAGACACAAAACCTCCGCTCACCTCAAGGCTATCCTAAATCCAGAAGAGAGGTTTGGCATTGGACAGGACCGCATCTATCTATAAGCAGAGGGTTAGAGAACAACCTACTACCAGAAGAGGTCACTGCCCATCGCTGGGTGGTTGAACTCTCCTGCCTGACGGCAAACGAACGTTGGGGGTGAAGCTGCGCTGGTGGCCTCTGGGCAGGATGCCCAAATGACTACATGGGACAAGCCGCTCGCAGGCTGTGATCTGGTCTCCCCAAAGCTGGGCAATAACAGACAGAAGCCAAATTTGCCCCAAGGTTGTGCTGCATTTGCGTCTTCTGGGAGAGCCTCCAGCACTGGAGCCCTGTCCAGCAGCTGGTAACAGCCGTTATCAATGATAAAGTACAGACAAAACTGGTCTGATTATACAGGCCCCTGCACTGCTACAGGTCTGTCCTTAAATGAAACCCAAACCCCATGTTACCAGGGTGCATTTCCCTGTTTTTTAAATATAGTTTATATAACGAGAAACACAAGTTACTGGTTCAGAAAAGATGATCTACGTAGACCCACCAAGCAATAGAAAAGCAGACAGCAGGGCTCCAGCAAGCCCAGCCAGACCACGCTCCCTTCCCAGCCTCGGTCCATGCACAGAGACTGGCTGGGTCCATCAGGTGCTCACTTACATGCCAGATCCCACCAGCCACAGCTGGGAGCTCAGCCCCTGGCGCTGGCACGGATACAGGGCACTGCTGGCACCCCAGTGAAACACAGGCACAGCCGTGCTACCTCTTGCACTCACATTTGCCTGAGCAAGAGATATTCATGCAAGAAAACCAAACAAAATCCCCAGTCACTGGAGGCCCCTGTGTCATCACAGCTCCAGTGATTTAAGCAGTTATGCTGATTTACATCCAAAGAGAACCTGGACTATGGTTTTTTTCTTTAAGCTCCTGTGGCATGTGCAGTTTATTAAATGCAAGAGGCCGGAACTGTGAATGTACAAAGTGCCCCAGGCACAGCAGAGATCCTAGAAATGAATGAAGAGTTCCAGATTTTGAGAGAAGTCAAACATTTGAAGTTTTATTGCTCTGGGTCTGGCTTCAATTCATCCCTCTTTTTAGTATTGTTCTCTTTAAAGTGCCAACTTCTAGGAAATGGTGAGTTTAACATCTCTTTTACTGTCTCATACCACTTGATGGCTGACAATTTGCTGGGAGAAAGGCTGTGCAAGGAGGAAAGCAGACCTCAATTATGGCTTCGAAGTGCCAATAACTGAAAACTCATTTACAATGAGCGAGGGGAAGAAGAATGTATTTCGGTAGCTTGGTTAGTCAGCTCCAGCCTGGACCACTGGTCTGCAGACCTTCTGTTGTAACCTCCAACACAGGCCTGCTGGGGGACCTTGGACAACCAGTTCAGTGTTTACCTCCTTCCTAGAGCAGGTTCCTTTGGTAGGAGGCTCTTTCTTACAGTTTTCTAGCTCCAAAACTGGCCTCCACACTTAGCCAGTTATGGATGGAATATGGGGTTCTCAGATGTACTTTCATACATTCCCCTGATCCTCAGCCCAAGAGATCTGAGAAGCATCCAGACCTTGGGGGTCCTCGGTGTGACTTCTGCACAGCTGAGGCCTTGGACAGCCATCCTGCACATGGGGCAGCCATTACGTTCCTTTTTTCTGCATGTGGTTGATGCACAAGCCCAGGCTTTTGTTAAATCCTGCCTCCCATCTCCCACAGTACAGCTTTGATTCACAACCTGACCTCAGTCTGGGAGGAGGAGAAACAAGGGACAGGCACAGTGGGAAGAAGCAAAAAGGGGGTGTACCAGTAACAAGAATATCCTCAAGACAGGAAGATAAGGAATTCAGCTTTATCTCTGGGACCTTAAGCACTGAAGTATCTCACCAAGGACAAGGCGCCTAGGAGCTGACACCAAGGCACGGAGGCATCAATACTTCCGCCTTGGTTCTGTTCAGAGCCAAATATTGGCAGGACACTGCAAGGCCCAGCCCTGAGCAAGCAGTCCTCAACCCATCGCCACCCAGATAAAGGATACTGATCAAGCTGTGGCCCATACAGACACCATCTGCCCTGCCAACATCAGTCCTGTCTCACAGAGCGCATAGGTGTTAGCTGCCTCTGAAGTGGTGACAGGTTCTCTTTTCTACTTTGCTTTTGTCCTCTGTATCATCTGCAGGACAAAGTGGAGAGAATAGTCAACACTTGTTCTGTGCTGCGCAGCGCACCTTACAGGGGCTGTCTCTCCTGCTTCAGCACTCAGAAGGGTCAAATATTCACAGGTGACCCAGAGATCAAAGTCTGGTCTTTTTCTGGCTTAAATTAGGAACTGTCAAAAGCATTCACTGCACCTTCAGGGGCTCCATAGCAGAGCAGTCATTTTTCCAAAACGAGAACAGCATCAACTGAGAGTCTCCTCGGTGCTGAAAAGCCCACTGCTCTGAGCAGAGACACCCCTGGGACCTGGCTGCAGAGGGTGGTTAAAGCAGCTGGTGCCCGTATCCTTCTCATAAGCAAAAGCTGTGGGTAGAAGAGATGATCGCTGCTTCTCACATCAAGCCAGGCAGCTGTCTACATTGCACCCAAGGCATCTAAGGCAGAGTTTCTGGACTCCCATATTTGGACTCTTCAGGGCAGAAGCCTCATCTGGCCACCCAGACAAGCAAGGTAGAGGATGCAAAGGAAAAGCCTTGGACTGGCACAACGTGGACTGTTGTGCAGAGCACAGGGAACCATGCACAACTCCTTGAAGACAGCTGGTCTTTCACAAAACCAAACCTCAAGTCACAGAGTTGTCCAAAATGCAGGTGCTGCCCCCAGCGAGGAGGGGTTGCCTAGAGAGAGGCAAGCGCGGCATTCAGCCCCAGTGCTCTGGAGGATCAGGGCGGCTTCTGCCTCACCTCTCCCTGCTGAGGACACTGCTCCCTCCCAAGCACACCTCGCCAGGACCAGCTTCTCCTCCCTGAGATGCCAAGGAGCCTGGCAGGTAATTCTGGCTTTTACTCCAACTGTAGATGCTAGCCTACCTCCCAAACTCGCCCCCCCTGCATGAGAAAAAGTAACTTAATGAAGGACCGTAAAACCATAAGCCCCATGTAGCTGCTTGTGCAGCCCCAGCCCCACACACCGGTTCAGTCCTCCAGGCACGACACCTGCCTGCAGCAGAGCCTGCTGTGCCTCCCTCTCACTCCACGCTCTCATTGGATAATTACAGAGAAAACCAAGGCAAATCCCAATTTTAGTGCCATTATAAAACAGAGAGGGGGAATTCATTACCTGGCAGCTGTTAATATTTAAGGAAGAAACCGATAATTTACCTCTGAGGCAATGAATGCAGCAGAGGCAGTGCAAGCCAGAAAATGCTATTGCCTCCCCCCATCCTCTCTGTGCAGTAACTTTGCAGAGATTTTCTATCTACCCGTTTATCTCCCGGCCTCCCATGCCAGCACCAAAGTGCCAGCGAGGAACAGCGTGTGCCAGGGCTCTGCACTGCAAAACTCATGAGAGTCCTGGCTCTGGCTCTGCTGTCCCTGCTGCACCTCCAGATTTGGGAGAGTGTTTTTTAAACCTCTCCTGGCTCATGCAGCATCTGTGCAACCAGCCCACCTGAGTCAGAGAAGAGGAGCTAAAGAAAAGAAGGGTCCTAGAGCTTAACAAAGAGACTCGCATGGACATATGGAAAGAAAGGTCAGACAGTTTAAGATGACACTGGAGAGGTAACCAGATCACTGGCTGCTTGTTCAAGCAGCCCAAATCCCTGAAAAAGTCTCCTCATACCTGTCAGACTTGAGCCCTCCAGAAAGTTTTCTGGCACATCCTGACTCCAGCTAGGAAATATCTCAGCCTCAGCCTCCCTCCAAGGTCTGTGTCTGCATGAAGCACTACAGAAGGTCCCAGAAACTGAACAGGAAGATAAAGCATTACACAGCTCAGTGTTTACCTGCTCAGTTCCAACAGGACTGACACCAGCACAGCAGCCTCCAGGTGTCATAGGAACAGTCTTAAATTTAGCAGCAGTCGCCTTCCCTCTCCCTGACTCTGGCTTCTTTCCTCCTCTCCATCCCCCTCGCTCTCGGATTCTTGGAGCACATTTACACCAGAAAGTATGACCAACAATAATGGCATAATTATACCCATGCACTTAAACAAAATAAAAAGACTGTGGGATAAAGGAGGGTGTGCATTTGCACTGCCTTTGCATTGTGGTAGTTTACGCATCAATAAGACAAAGAGGCTATGTCATCTTCAGAGAGAGGCAAGATGCACAGTCAGCCACCACAGAGCAGCAAAGGCTGCCTGGTGCAACCCCCCATGTTCAAGCTCCTGAGGGACTGCAAGAAAGCATCAGTCTAATCTTCTCTCAAACAATACAACACAACCAGGGAAAGAAGCTTTGGGGTCAGAGTGCAAGTGCCTGGGAGGAATTCCCTGAGGCTGTATTTATCCGTGTACCCGAGCATCTATCTGGTTAATTCTGCAGTCCACAGTGAAGTCACAGGGGATGGATGGGGGCACCTGACATCCTAACACTGCCTGGACAACATATGATTCAGCAGGGATGGGCAGAACCTCCCTGCCTGGCTCCACCACAGATCCCACGCTGCCCTCCCAGCTCTGCTCCCTGCCCAGAGACAGCAGGAACTGAACTCTCATACTTGGAGGCCAGGCCAGAGCATCAACCACAAGCACCTGCTCTGTGCATCGCTTCTGCAACCTGACAAGCCACTAGTAAATTGTGAGACAGAAAACCATCAAAACACTCTGGCAACCTGCCTTTGCGGTGGGGGGTATGATCTACAAAATTTTGCCGTCTTTTATGGTTGCTTCTCACCGTAATCATAAAAAAGGTCTTATAAAAACATTTGTCCTAGGGAATGCTTGGCGATGCAGCGTGCTTGCAAACTGTTCAGTGTCTAAATACATCAGCAACCCATCTCTGCAAGTCATCACTGCAATCAAACACGGCTCCTCTTTCTCTTGACTATAAATGGTCTTTGCTGAGGACAGGGTGGATGACAGGTTTGAAGAGCAAGGAAGCGCTCCCTCGAGCTGATGCACTCCCCTGGGAAGAGGAGAGCCCAGATGAACAGGACCATTTCTAGAGCACAGATCCCCAAGGAGGGGAGAGGATTGGGTTTGATCCAGCTGTTTTGTTTGATCCAGTTTGATCCATGGTTTTTGCTCCAGCTGTCAGACCTTGACCCAATAAAGTGCTTTAGCCCTTGAACTCTGGCACACGCGCAGTCCCATTGACCTCAGAGACTTTAGCTCAGTGTTGACCTCAAATGCAAGGCCCAGAAGTGGGGCAGGTCCCTAGCCCCTCCCCAGCCAGTCTCTCCAGGAATACACAGCCCCTTTCTTCCATGGGCTCTCTCTTTTTTCCACAGTGGTTACTCTCAGGCAGGGGGGTGAAGGATGCACCACCTCTGATACTTCTGAAGTGTTAGAAAAATCCCATCCTTCTAGTAACCCTCTAAAATACAGCTGTTACCAAGTCAATCAAGAGCTGGAGCATTATGACCTTCTCGACAGAGGAGCAGAGGGGTTAAATTTATGAGCAAGCCTTTGATGTCTGCAAGCCTCAGGTGGTACAAACCTGCTTTGATGTTACTTTTAAAAGAGAGGAAACTCAGAAGGTGTGCGGTCCAGGAGTCCCAGGGAGCACTCGGATCCAGCCGCTCGTGACTGCAGGCACGGGGACTGAGCTCTAACATGGCTACTTTTGCTCAAGGCTCTGCTGCGACAGATAGAAAATGCGACCAAACACACCTCACCCTCACCAGCTTCTCCCAGACCAAACCCACCTTTGCTCTGCCTGTGGAGAACCAGGCACTCGCTGCTCTGAGTCTTCCCACAGGACCTCCAGACCTGACCCTCAAAGGAGATGAGGACCCTGCCTTTGCCCATCCCCCAGACCCAGGCAGTCCCAGTCCCTCTTCTCCCAGCAACCACCAGCCGTGGCTGGGAAATTCCCCACCTTCACAGGGCCGTGGCAGGGGTAAGGAAGCCCATCTCTCTGCCCCACCAGCAATGCAACCCTCCTGCATGAGCTCTCCGTCATGTGCAACACCACCGTCTCACACCGCAGTGGTAGGAACGTCTAAGCTGCACAGAGGGACCTGCCGCGGGCCCTGGCATGTTCTCCTACCTTACGCAGCACCTGGGCCATGGCTTCTGCTATCCATCCCAGCATCCCCACGACTTTGCTAACAGGCTGAGCCCTTCTCCCAGGGCCCAACAGAGCTGCCAGCAGGGACAGGCTCCTCTCCATCCCCGAGCTCACTTCACCTCCCTTCACTTTTCCCTGCCTCCCCTCCCCTCTCCCGCCTCCTCCCATGGGGAGTTTCCCAGCAGTTCAGTAATTAGCATCATCATCACCGATGCTAATAACACCACCACAGCTCCTGCCATCCAAAGCTCAAACAACTTTACAGCCATCATCACGCCTCTGTAACCTCCCCAGGGTAGGCAGGGAAGCAGCATTACCCCATCAGGCAGATGGGGAAGAGGGAGGTAAACAAGAGGCAGAGATGGGCAGTGAACCTGGGAGCTCTGACTCAGGCACTGCATCCGCAGGACCTCCCAGAGACCTGCCCGCTGCAGTGAGGCCCCTTCAGAAGGAGGTCAGTGGCAGTGTTGACAGCAGGACTTATCCAGAGATTACATCACTTGGCCTGGGGGTCCTGGGATGAGGTTTTTTCCTGGGCATCACTGCACACAGCCTTGGTTCCGTGGGAGAGCAGCGCACAGGACAGTGCGCAGACTGAGTTCACGCCTTCTGATGGGTCAGCGGGTATTGTGGCATCCCATAAAAGCACCTTAAATCAACCGTTAGAGCTCGCCTTTAAATAAGGACTTGCTGTTTACCAATGGATTAAGGAGGATTTTTGCTTTGAGGATTCACAAAATGAGGAATCAGGGGGGATTCTTGTCTGAATAGCTTGACCAGGGAAAGCTTCTCTCCCACCTTGGGTGGGATTTACTACATTTGATTTAAAACGTCTCATGTGGATCAGAATTACAGCTTTTCAAAAAAGGCCACCCACACTCCCCACACAACAGACCGATGTGGCCCTGGTAGCCTTCTGACAGACAGGGACAAACGCAGAACACATGGGAATGGGCTGCTTCGCTTTTGGCAAGTACCTGCAAGGTGACACTGACTTTAAACATTCTGAGGTCTGGCCTATGCTACAAAGTCAGGTTAGCGTAACTGTCAGCTAGGAGCACCAACACAAAACAAAATTCACCTGAAGTGACCCAGCCTCATCCATCCGAACATACTGCAGAGACGTTCTCCTGGCAAAAGAGCCCTTTCTGGAGCGTCTCTCATGTGTGGCGGGGCATGGTCTGAAGACAACCAGGTGGTGTAAGCATGTGCCAGCGAGGCTCTGCTGCCTGCAACAGGGGTGACAGACCATTTATTCCTGTGCCTGGGCAAACAGCATGCACACAGCACCACCAGGCACTAGAATTTCAAATGCCTCCTCAGCCTCTCTAGCTCTGGCTTCTGGGGAGCTCCTGTATTTCTGAGGGTCTTTCAGAAAACTTTAGGAAAAGGGGATATAAACACAGCTGTCTTCACTTTGTGGGTGCACAGGCAGGGGCAAAACCTAGTTGGGAGCTCTGACCTCCTTGGCAAGGAAGGATGGCAGGATACCCCGCAGAGAGCAATGCTGGGAGGCTTCAGTGTCCCACCTGCATTTTGCCAAGAAAACTCCCCTGTGCCATTCAGAGCATCTGCCTGCAAAGACCGCAACCCTGATCATGCTGTGTAACACTGTATAACTCTGTATAGCTACTAGCCTGAAGAAAAGCCCAATAAAACACTTGTCACTGTCATTTTTATGGGATATGGTCCACTAGATACCAAATAAGGGACATTCTTTAAAATGTAAGACAGGCAGTTGCCCTTCTCCTGCAGCCACAAGCATTGCTGAGTACATTAACCTATTCTGTCTTGGGATAAAATGTGAGCTGTTTAGTGTCTGCAAGGAGGAAGATATAATTTTTTTCCTCACACACTGCTGCTCTGCACATCCTGTTGAATTCGCTATGCTGTTTCACTACCAGGTGCAGCAGGCATGCCTGGGAACTGAACTGAAAATGGACTCTCAGGGCTCAGCTCACAAATCCAGAGCAAGCGGGGAGCTAACACACCCACACCACAAAGTCAGGGTGCACAGGGAAGAGGCCTTGGGAGAGCAGCTGGTGAAAGAACCAGACTGCAGCAGCCAGGGAGAGCCTGAGCCACCCTCTGCAAGAGCAAACCCTGGACTTTGCATCCCTGCTGCGGTCCTCCATCCCCTGACGGGTGGGAGGAGCAGCGTGTCCCTCACTGGCTCACACATTCCATCAGAGTCAGGAACCAGCATGTACCCAGGTGTCTGAAAGGCACCTCCTGTGACTGGAGTGTGTATGTCTACACTTGGTCTTTCATAGACATTCACCAAAGCCTCACGGGCACTGTCACGAGGTCACTGGTGGTTGGCAACGTCCCGTGGGGCCTTTTCTTACACACAATCTATGTACTCACAACTACACTCCTGAGGAATGCTTTTTGCCTTGCTTTTGATGGGGCATAACTTTTGTTTGGTTTCTGGCTGAACGTCTGAGTTAAAAATACACAGCTATTTCTGGCAGAAGTGAGGTTTTTTTTCTGCCTTTGTATTGCCTTGGATGCCCCCGTGCTGCTGTCTCCTTTCTGGCTCAGATGAGCTTTGTTTTCCTTCTCAATGATCATGTTTGCACCGGTGAGCAGTAGGAAATGCTTTTGCTATTAGAACGTTTCCACGAGCACTGTTGGGAATGAAGAATGAGCTCAGAGAGGTCTTAAAAAAAACCAAACTAGTTGGTGTAAAGATCCTGTCTCCAGTGGTCAGAGAACTGAAAATCAGGAATGTCTGTGGTCAAAAAGGGATCCGTATGTGCACACATGCACACAGGTATAGCAGGATATTTTCTCCCATGACCTGCAGATCAGGAACAAACGACTGAGTGCTAGAAACACTTTCAAGCATCCCCACTGTACACACAGGCTTCATCCCAAGCTCTGCAGCTCAGACCCTTTTTTACCCAGTGCAAAAATATTTTATTTTGCTTTTCTTAAATGCCAAGAAAAAAATAGGCCTATCTTTCCTGGCTTAGTTTTATTCCATCTAGAATCACAGCATGATCACAGGATTGTGATAGGGTGTTACAGCCTCAGTATAAAGCAATAGCCCAAATACTTTCAAACACCCATGTATGTGATTGTTGAATCTTTGCTGTTACACTCCATCTCCTGGCAACAACAAGCTGAGGACTTGAGGCTTCTCACTTGAGATCAAGTATCTCCAAGACCCCTCCCACGATCCAGAAACATGCCATCATTTGTGGGTGTGATCCCTGTCTCCAGGACTGAGAACAAAACCAACACAGCTGCAGGAAGCCTCCCCGGTACATTGTATTTGCCACACGTCACAACAAACATGAACATAACCGGAAGATAACAGCCTAACAAACAGCTCAATTGTTCAGGCTAACGACATCAAAAAGGCACATGGAGAGCTTTTCCAGGGCACCTTCTGGGGAGCCAAGCACAGAGTGAGTCAGAGCTCTTCAACACTCAAAAGAGGACTTGCTGCATGCCAGTAACCCACAAATCACTGACATCAAGGCCAGCTCCTTTTGCCAGCTTCTGCTCTTTAGGAAGCATGCTCCACCTAACTTGCTTCCAAAGAGAAGCTCCTAGACAATGGTTTTCTATCATCTCTGCCTAATGGTTGATGAATTCAGAGACCACTCTGCACATTGCCACTCTGGAGACCATCCATGCAATTAGGAGATGAGAGGGAACAGGACCTAACGTCCCAGAGCTGACAAAGGCAACCAACATTTTTGGCTGCTCATCAAAAACCTGAAAAGGGCTCTGTTTCTTGAAAGCAACAAGCCCACTCCTCATGAAGCCTGGGAGGCTGATCAAGTCAGGCTCCACAAAGCAAAGGGTCCAAATTGCTGTGTTCTTCTGGAATTCAAGGCATCACATCCTGACAGTCCCAAACTCAGGAAAGTTCAGGTCTAGACTCCCATCTCTCAAGAGAAGGTTACAACTTCCATCACTAAATACCAAGCTCTCATAAACCAGCTCATGATGGAGGTTGGTACAGTCGCCCAGTCAGTCAACAGCAGACCTAGATGCAGGCTGTTTTCCAGCCAACAGGCTACGCTGCCACCCCCATACCGGGTTAGAAGCGAGGTAAGAACAAACACGCTTATCAGAAACTCCCAGATCAGTACTGGATGAAAAAATCATCTTCCTACCGACTGTGACACCTGGACTCGGACCTCACTGGTATCCAGTGGCGATGTACTTGACCCCTGGGACTTTCTCTCTGAACTGGATTGGTGCTCCCGGTATTTCTTTGACCTCGCAGGTAATGACAAGAACTCTTTTCCTGACATCTTCAGGTCTCCCACATGATGGCTGTCCCCATTCTGGTCCTTGGGAAAGGAAGAAACAGTCATCGCACAAATTGCCCGTCTCCAGTTTACATGGAGATCTGTTGGCAAATACCACAGAACAGGAGACACAAGGAAGCAAAAAATTAATGTGGAGCTTAGACGGTGCAAGTTGCCACTCGTCATGTGCAGGGTTGAATAAGGACATTTTGTCTGTCTCCGCAGCACATGATTTTAATGTCTGGAGAGGAAGCATCACCCAAACAACACACAGCAGTCAACTTCTCCACAGGGAGAAGTAGCATCCTCTTAAAAAAAAAAACAGGTAGAAGCATGGCTGGTTTATTTACAGGCATAGGGAATGATGGATGAAAGATCCAGAAGCAGTCACTGCTGCTAGTGATTTATGGCAACTGCACTCAAAAACTTCCAAACAAAATGACAAGCTTATCTTGACCAGGATAACAAACCCCTGGCAGAAGTCCCTCTACTTGCTGTATCTTCACATCTTCCCAGTGCCCAGCCATACAGCAGCTCACACCGAACCATGGATCACCCAACCATGCCCCCAGAGCATGGCTATGCTAGAAGCTCCACAGCATTTCCCACCTCTAGGATTTGTCTCCTGGCACAGATGGAGCATTGCCTGCCTTAGTGTCTCCCACTGTCTTCAGCAAGAAGAGCCCTTAACCAACGGTTTCCTCCAAAGGCAGGTTAACGTGAATGGTTGGAGTCCCATTCAGCTCTTTCGCTGACCCTCGTGCTACCAGAAGCACGTGGGGACTGCAGGGTAACATGACTAACTACAGCAGATGGTTATAAGCAGTCCTCTGTTCTCTCACTGCTGTCCTCCTTTGCTCTCAGTGCTCCCATAGACATATAAAAACATAGGGTTACCACCCCCATGTAATGCATGGAGAAACTGAGGTGACAGAGATTCCACACCTCTTGAAGTTTTCGTCCTTTCTCACTGCAGCTCCTCACTTTTCTTTTCCAGGCCCTGCCCCATGCCTGGCTCCTCTGTTCTCGCTCCCTTCCCGTAAGATGCACGCAACTCTATCCCTTCTCTGTCAAAAGACTCCAGTTAATGGCCCTGCCTGTATTATCATAACAGCCTCATTACTACTGTCACACAGATGAGGCCCTCGTACAGAAACACCAGCAGGAGTACTCAGCATTTAGCTCCAAAAACACTCATTAAAGGCACCAGGAACTTTACATGTAACTGGTGGGAACTGAGTGCCTAAACCTGCCTGATGCTTTGGGCTTCAGCGTTCCTGGACTGCAAACCACCTCTTTATCATATATAAAGCACTGAGGGGACTGTCCAGGGTGTCCTCACTGCAGCAACTACACGCAGGTGAAAGAAGCTCGAGCACAGCTCAGGAGATGACCCAAGGGCCCATGAGGTTGGGATTTAAGGGCACATAGACCGAAAAGCCAAGGATACTGAACAGGATCTGAAGTCACAGCACACCAACTGCACAGTTGGATGCTGTAGCCAAAATGACATTTCCATTCCTTGCAATACAAACAGGAATAGTGAGAACAAGTAGGGAGAGATTAATTTCCCTAGATGCTATTGATGGGACCAACTGCAGCCAGGCTGGTGTCCACATTTTGAAAAGCAGCCACAAAAGTGGATTTCAGAACTGGAAAGAAACTGTCTTACAATGCCTCACTGCCTTAGAGCCCTCAAACTGTTTAGTTCGTGATGAAAAGAATAGATGACTCAATTACAGCGTGTAAGCACCTTCAGGGTAAAAACCAGCATGTGATAAAGAGATTTTTAGTCTGGTAGAGAGAGGAATAAACAAGAACCAACGGTTGGGAGCTAAAACCAGAGAAGTTCAAAACAAGGAATAAGGCACAGGTTGGGGAGAGCGGGATCATCAGGGAAGCAGTGTTCCCACTGTCTGCTGGGACATTCAGAGCTGACATGGGTGCCTCCCAGCAGATACGCTCTGCCCAGACACACGACTGCACACGGAGGCATTGGACAAGAGTTCCTGGCCTGTGCAGTAACAGGGTTCCTGCTGATTTTGAAGGCTATCTCTGCCAGAGATGATGCGCAGAGAGGGTGAGACGGTAACGAGAGGGTGCTGGAGATATCACAGTTCACTCTACTGATTTATTCTTTACAATCTTATCATCCTCACCACAGCAAGCTTGAAGCAAACAACCCTCTCCCATGACTGTAACCACCTCTCCCTAGGAGCTGCAGCGGGACAGAGGAAGCAGCATTGCATCCAAAACACCCTTGGCAAGGAGAAGTGAACTTGTACAGACCCCACAGGACCCCTGTAGGGAGCATGGGACTACTCATGTCTGACTCCACAGTTACGGACTACCCACAGCTCCCATTTACTCCATTGTCCCTATGAAATCCTTGAAATCCCCTAACCCTGCCTAAATTTTTGAATGAGGTTCAGCTTTTACAGCAAAGAGTAGGAAACCAACAGCGTTAGCAGCAAATCACACTTCAAAACTCTCCCTCCTGCCAGTCCTCTGGGCCACGCTGCTCTGATGAGGATATGCAATCGAACATCTCCCTGCCATCGGGCATTGCGATCCCTGCTATCAACACTCCAGAGTTGGAGTCGCACTGGTTAAAGAGGGTAAGAGCCAAAATGGTCAGTGGGCAGTTGGGAGAATTAATGAAAATACATAAGCGTGTTCGGCATTTAAGTCCCAAAGAGAGTTGATTCCAGGAGGAGCTTTTGTCTGGTCCTCCCAGTGCTTACTGGGATGTTTAGGCACTCAAATGGTTTTGCAAGCCTGAGGTTGTTTCCCATTGACTGTCTGCACCTACCTTGCAACTTAGGCGAGTTTTTTCTCTCTGTGACACTTCTGTCAAAAGGGAAATGCTCCCTGGGACACTTGGGATAGCAGTGCCTGGAAAGTGCTGGATGAATGTAAATCATTTGTGCCAAAGATATTCCAAAGAGGCAGAGCCCAGCGGCTTGCATGGCCACCTCCTCTGGGAACGGGCATGACTGAGCCCCATGACAGCACCAGTGCCTGCTGCTGGGCAGACCCAGAGATCCTGTACAGGATTTTCTGAGAAACTTCAATGATCCCTGTAGGTGGAAAGGCTCAGTGCCTCCCAGCTGACTGTAGAAACAGCCTTTGCCCTGGGGAGACTGAGAAAACGCTGATCTGCTAGGATCTGACATTTACAGCAGCGAACCAGGGCAGAGACAAGCCTTAGAGCTCCTTGGAACAAAACCCTCTCTCTCCTGCAACACACCATCTCCTGCTTCTGACCCTTCCTTCCCTACTTGTGCTGAATGGAGCACTCCACCGGGCTAACAAGACACTGAGATTTGCCACCAGCCACTATAGGGGCTAAAATGCTAACAATTATCCTCTCAATAAAGCGCTGTTTTGTTTTGTTTTTCCAAAAAAAGCATAGAAGTGGCTTTTTCACTTTCAGTTGTCAAGTGCCTTTTTAGTTAGACCAGCTGTTCCTCTCCTCCAAGCTCTCTAGAAACCCTCTTTGGTTAATCCCATTGACTCCAATGATATCTGCTAATTGCACACTTCCCTGCAAATGAAGCCAGTCAACAAGCCATTACAGATTCCTACTGATATTTAATCTTTGAGGCCGGACATCTTTGCTTACCTTTTCAGAAGGGAACTTCAGGAGGTCTAAGCTGTCCATGCTGTTCCTTTGGAGCCTCTTTGGCCTTGCTCCTGCAAAACAATGCACTCTCACATCAGGAGGGTGTCACCGACAGCACAAATGTCACACAGATAAAATTCAAAGCAGGGCAGACCCTCCGCTCCTGTTAACTACAAAGTCAAAAGGACAGGGTGCTGCAGCTGTGCTGTCCTTGAGATTCAAACATGGATTTTTCCTCTATTGTTTTGGGTCTTTTTCAAAACACTGTCGCAGCACAGTCAGCAACAGCTAGGGCTGCATGAAGCTTTTGCTATCAGATCAGTGGCCGGGTCACACCACAACCCTGATCTCAACTAAGGTCTCTGGAATTCAGGAGTTACAAACCCCACTCTAAACAACAAAAGTCAGGGGACTGACATTGAGAAAAATCATAACAAAAATATAGTTTAATAAATGTATGGATTTGTTGCTTTATCTTCATGTTTTTAACTTAACGAATGTACCTGGGATGCAGCTTTGAGCTTTTCTCTACAGTCACAAGGGCTGGAAAACTAAGTGAAGGAGCAAATATTTTCTAACTATCTTAGGCCCAGCCTTAACGAGAACAAAACCTTGCCCTGAAGCTGACAGAAAAATCAGAAAATTTGACTGTATTCATTATATTTATTTGAGATTTCACAAAATTCATTTTAATGTAATATTCTAGCAATAACAGAGTGGGTGAAACACAGTTCAGCTCCGACTCCTGCTTTCCATGTCTCCATCCAACCTGCTTCCAGCTTCTATTGCCTTCCTTACTAACATAGGATTTACAAAATGGACCTAGGATGCCTTCATCACATCTGGGAAAACTTCTGCCCTTTCAGTCTCCTGCTTCCCTGATCTGTTCGGAAGGTTCCGTTTAGCTGGGCACCACATGACATCCCACACCAGCAACACCAAATGGGGCAGAGATGAAAGCTTTAGACTCAGGGTCCCATGACAACTTCCAAGCTTCAGGAGAAATCCTCAGGGAGGGTGAATGAATGTATGTGAATTGAAACCCATCCCCGTGCTGAGCCCTGAGAACGGAAACCACTGAGCTTTGTGTGGTTCCTGCAACAGCAAACTCACCAAACCTAAAGATTCCCCAGTTTCCCACCACCACCTGACAGCACCGTTGCTTATGTTACAGCATAATCATGTTTACAGCAGCCCCCATGGACCCTGTTCAAACCCAGGGTGCCACTAAGCTGCTCATGGGACAAACTTAACGAGACAGAAAACAAAATTCATAAAACAATTCAAGACTGACCATAAGCAGAATATGGTCATTAAATGGAAAAAGCCACCGGGTAGCAGAGAACCCTGCAGTAGCACGCGTCCAGCTCTGCCAGGGCTCCAGATGCAACCACAGTTGTCTCTAAACTGCAGCAACTCCAAAGACACTGCCGCTTTCAAAAGTTCAATCTCACTCAGCTTTATGAGATACAAGACAAGCTCAAATCAGCTGGGACTTCACTACGGGTCACACATATACATTGCATCTTTCTTACAAGTGACCTACAGTTAATTTCACTGCCCCTCACAACCCTGAAGTGATTTAATTCTTGCAGCGATAAAGATTCAAATCAGCAAAAAATTTCCACACGTTTCTCTCTCTCTAGTCCAAAAAGCACATTAGCACCAGCTTTGTTTTAAGGTGGCTTCGTTACTAGGCTTTGAGTTCAGAAGGGACTGACATCAGGGTTGGTGAAAAGGTACAGAACAGATATTGATGTGAACACACAGAGAGCAAGGAAAACACGGAATAATAAACACTCGTCATTCCTACCAAACTCTACCCTCTTCCGCACTGCAAAGCCAGTTGCTCACTTGGCAGCAGCTCAGAGACAACAGGATTTGATTCCGGAAGGTCAGCGACTGCTGCTGGCGAAGGCTCAGACACGGGGCTGCCCTCCCTTTGGAGCACGCAGGAAAAAAGGACTTTGCTGCCCTGAACAAAGCAGACAGAACTCTTGATTTTAGCATTTGTATTCTAGCCTTTGCTTATGTTTACTAAGGTATCTTCTGTTTGCTTACCTATCTTAAACACCTCCTGCGAGCAGGTTGGGAAAGGCTCATGCTGTTGGATACCGATGAAACACTAAGGTGATTTGGTAGCTGAACACATCTATTATCACAGGCTGGATATGAACTCAGCCATGAAGACAGCTGAAATGACCAAGCTCGAGCCCTCTCCCACCATAAAATGGAATGAGCTACACCACTCCGAGTGGGTAGGCACAACCCACCACCCTGCCAGGGACACCGGTTCACTCCATACAGGACTCCCCTTCCACGTGCACTCCCCCAGGGCATCAGTAATCCCAGTTTTCAGCTGAGAGGACCCAGAGTTCTTAAACAAAGCTGAGGTCATGTACCAACTCAGTGGGAGACATGAAACATCCCACACCCAGCTCCCACCACTCCACCACGCTCCCACCAGCAACCTGTGGGCATCAGCACAGAGGAGGCGGGTGTGCAGCAGCAGGGTGGTTACCGCTGGCCCCAGGTCTCCTCCCATGCTGCCGAATGAGCAAATGGCTTTTTGGCTGCTGCCACGTCGGTCAGCCAGGAGCTCAACGAGGGGAAGGCAGTGGCAGGTTGTGCCCAGTGGCTCCTAGTTACGCACGATGATGTTCTGGACATTGCTATATCTGCTCATAGCTCTCAGCTTCCCCCAGAATAACCTACAGTCTTACGTGTGGAGCAGCGAGGTAGGTCTGGCACAAGAGACACCTACAAACACTTAATCAGATGGTACATTTGGGTTTCAAAGCAATGCCCAGGAGGCAAGGCCAGCATCTGGAAGTGAGCGTGCGTCACAGCACCTTTTAACAGCCACTTCCAGGAAAGCAAGACAGAAGCAAAGTGTGCCTGATTAGATAAACACACATCATTTCCAACAGCCTAAAGAGTCGTTAATTATACACCTCCGTCCTCAGGTGCTTTTGTACATTTGCAGTAGCATTAAACTGCTGGCCAGAAACCATTAATCTCTGATCTGAGAAAACCTGCCTTCTCCTCTGTTAATTTAATATATGTAGTCAGCTGAGACTACCCCAGCAATTAGGGCACGCAGAACAATTTGTCTTTTTCAGTTGTTTTGATGCTGGTGTTCCTTTGTTACCATGTGGATTTCACATTTAGTTGAGCTAAGAGAGCAAGAAGTCAGGAGTTAGAAACTCAACTTCAGAGCCATCAAACTCAGCTAAGACGACACAGCCAGCGCCGGGGCCAAACGCTGGCCTCACAAAAGCCCACAGTTCCACCATCCCCACTCACCACGAGCTGTCCCGCAGGTAGAAAAGCAGTGCCATTAAAACAAGCAGCTAGAAGAATTAAGAGGCTGCCTATCAGTCAGGGCTATTGTAAACCGGATCAACACAGGCAGCAATTCCCACCAGATGTATGGGACCTTCTCCTCTTTGCTCCACAGCAGACAGGCTCGGTAGCCTGCACATACTCATCATCCAGGAGAGCAGAGAGATTTCCATACTCACAAGCACCTCACGACAGAAGGAGTCCCATTAACTTTCTGTCTCCGATCAGGATGTTCCCTCAGATGGCTCCAGACATAACTTTCAGTCTCCTCCAAGTCATTTTCCCAGAAATACCTGCAGCACCACCTAATACTCAGCAAAAGTTCAACTCTGCCTCTTTCTCCCCAGCGCCGATCAACAGCAGCAGCAGCCGTGGATGCAAAAGATCGAGCAGCTGAAAACCTGGGTCTGTTCCTCTGGAAGGTTTTTTCCTCTCTCTCCAGTATTTATTGGCACGTTTACCAAGCCTACTGCAGAGCAACGGAAAACCTCAAGGGCATTTCTAAATGCTCTCTCTGTCTTTAAGGTTTACTGAGATCTCTAATAGAGCAAGTTGAGACCTTCTTGTGAACATCAGCTGAGCAACACTACTGACTGGCTGTATTCATACCTTGTTTTCCTGGAGCTCCTCAGATGTTGTTCTTTTCACTGCTCAGGCTCAGGGTTGTTGTTTCTTTTTTAAATATTTTTTTTCAAAATNTTTTTTTTTTTTTTTTTAAACTTCTTGTTTTTGCAATTTGGTTCCTGAGGTGAGTTTAACCGTTTTCACATTCTTGTATTTTAAAACTCAGTGAAGCGGTCATCTCCCTCCCTGGAAGGGAGCAACGGACTCCACAGAGGGGGAAAGTTCACTGCAACAGAGCAGAGGGTGATGCTTCTGTGCTTGCCTGCATGCATATGAGACATCCTTGCTTCCCCCAGCTTCTTCACATCCCCTCCCCCGTCCCACAAATACTCCCTGTTCTGTCTTTGGGACACTAATGTAATATATCCATGCTAAATACCTGCCTGGACCCATCTTTTTTTCCTCTGTCTCACATCCCCACCCTGCAGAGATAGGGACAGCCCCTCTGCACATCCTTGTGCTACCTGTGATGACACAGATACAGGAACCTTTATTTACAATCTCTTCTTCACAGCCAGAAGTTTGGTAGTGCATGCTCCCAAGTTTCCTTAGGCATTTTAAGCTGATCATTGTAGACCTACACCGGGCCCTGCATGGAGAGGCTAAATCAGAGAGCTGACGAGGTGCACACAGCAAGCACAGCATCTTCCTCCCCATTCTTCTCCTTAGGTATCTGTCACTAGCTCCATACTGCCTAGAAGGGCAGGATCAGCATAGTCTCCAGAGGGAAGGACTCTCCCTGTGCCACGGGCAGGCCCTCCAACAGGCAAGTCCTTGGTTTTCAGGGTGCAATTGGAGGAGAAATGCTCACATAGCAGAAATTTTTTAGCAGTACCTTGCTACAAAGCAAGATGTAGCCACAGAAAACACAAGGAAGTGCTTTATTTTTGGATGGTGATGGAATCATCCTATGTAAATTTGCAGTAGGGCAAAGCTGGGTAGACAGTGTGGGCCGAGTTTTGTTCCTCTATGGACAGTCTCCATATCCAACTGGCGCTCCTGAGATTTCAGAGTTGACAAGATCGAGCAGAACATGTGTAGCAGCAACTCAGGGAGCCCTGCCAGGAGCTCTCATCGAGTTGACATGTGCTTTGATAACTCCTAGGCTCTCCCCAATCTCCAGCAGCTTGGAGAGCTGCCTACTCCATCCCTCTTTGAGACGAAGCAAACCCCTCCGACGCAGATCGAGCTACAGTTCTATTTGCAGGCCAGGAACACACTGTAGCCCTCTGGGGTGGCTGTACCAGAGGAAGCAGAATTAAATCTGACAGTGGACTCCACAGAAGACCAACAGGGAAAGGCTGTACATCCAACATCATCCCCCCTCTGCCTCCAGCTGAGCAGCACGCACAGCTCAGCAAGCAGCAGTTATTACCCCATGGAGCACAAGCTTTGCACCCCAAAGAACATGACAAACCTTAGCATAAGTGCTTGCTGTATTTTCATGAAAAGGTAATTTCTCTCTGTACCTGCATTAACTGAGATACAGACTTGTCTTCTGGGCAAGTTCTTGCAGCCTAGGACAGTGCCTCCCCACATTGTACAGACCCCAGAATTTCAGAATTTTGATTTTGGCAGACAGCTCTAAATATTGTTCAATATGGTTAAATAATCCAGCCAGCCATTTGTTTGGGGTGGAAAACTGGTCTGTAAACCCTACCGAGCTCAGAAGTGACCATGGAGATACGGTCCAGCAATCCAAATGCTCACAGAGCATCTCAAATCATACACTTCTGACATCTAATCAGGAAAGCTCTGTCAAGCTAGTGCTCCATTATTATGGCAAGCTCTTCAAAGAGGAAAGGTGAGGGGGTGGGGAGGAAGCAAGCACAGCAGCAAGAAAAAAAAAAAGGAGAAAAAAAAAAGCAGCCTCCGGTAGGACAAGCATCTCATTTAAAGCTTTAATTAGTCTTCAAACACATAATGGGTTCTGGCACTATAAATCCACTTGACCTCTATTATTGCCAGCACTTGAATGATAAATGCTAGTATTTGTTTTCCCAGTTGTTACTGGGACAGAACAATACTTTAAATAGAGAAACCAAGTAATACCAGTTATTTATGATGACTGTGCCATAAAATGCTGGCACCAAGCTGTGGTGTGTTGATCCATGGGAAGGACCATCTGCTTACCCCCCAGTCCTTTAGACAGGAAAGGATCAGGGGAATTCTAACAGCTCTGGCCCCTTCTGTGTCTGAGAATACAGCTAGATGGGCAAAACAATGTTTTTCTCCCTATCAGTTATTTGAGAGCTTTTCTGGCTGCATGGTGTAGACAAAAGCCAAGAACAGGTATGGCTTACAACAGAAAGGATACTACACTTGAAAATAATAAAGTCAACCCATAGCTAAGGGCCAGGGAAAACTGTGGGGAGGCTGTTTTTAATGTGGTGTCACATCAGACTTCCTCAGGAATGCTTTGGTCCCATGCAAGGCTCTCCCATCCTCAGCTCTCCATTGTCAGAATTGGGAGCCAGAAGGACAGGAATGAAACCTCTTCTGCTGGGAAGATCGGGCTCTAGCATGTTTGCTCTGACACGCTGTGTTCATTGGCACGCAGACAGCACACAGCTGAGCAAACATCAACCTTCCAGACAGATCCCGAGCACTACAAAAACCTTCTCCAGAATAACAATTTTGCAGGTTTTTTTTCTCCATGGCGAAACTGTTCCTTTAAAAAAAGTATATACAATATGCGGTAATAAAGAGAAGTTGTTTTTGAATCAAGATGCTCTTCTGCCTGATTTGGCAGAAGATGCTTTGCATATGTGTCACCTGAGTTTCGCATCCTCCAGAATCCAGTCTGACAGCTGAACAACAGGCTGAAAATAACATCAACATTGCACATCTACATGGCACCCAGGAGCCCCTTGACATTTGGCTGACTGCATCCAGGGTGAGCAGCTAGCACAGGGGCTTCTCAGATGGGGAGAGGCAATAAGGAGGCATTCTGGATCACATGCCAGAAGAGCCTTTACAGTCACACGGAAGAGGTAAGACTTGGAGCAAAAGTCCTCCTTGGAGATAGAGATGGCACAAGGAAGCTACTTCGCCCCAGTGGGGGCAAAACCAACGCAGCTCAGGAAAGCTGCAAGCTTTAAGAAGGTGATCTTACATCTTGTGGCCAAACTATCACTAATTGCCATGATGCTGGGCATATCTTTGATTCCAGTTTTCCCCTACATGTGCGATGGGCATTAGCTTTTCTCTAACTGAGCAAGGCTGGAAAAGGCTTATTTGAAAAAAAAAAAAAAAGTGTTGGCAATTCAGGCCCAAGAATTAAGTATTTTGGTATGTATTTGCAGGACCTAGAAAACGCAGAGCACCCAATCACGCAACACCTAACAGATAGTCAAATACAAGCCTCAGAGCTTGTGGGAAGCTTGGAGCCATGTTAGAGGAGGTCTCCTATAACCATGACCTCCCCCAGGCAATGGTCTGTTTAACAGTTGTGGGGACAGGAGGATTTTCTGGGAGATAAACCAAACTGGGCGGAGCAGGCTGCAAGTAGGCATGTAACCTCAGGGCTAATTTAAGAACAGCCATGAAAGGCTTGGCAGGAACACCTGGCTTTCTTCTAAGAGCAGGATTTTCTCTGCCAGTGTATTGCAGAGCCTCATGACCTCCCATCTTCCGTTATCAGCTTGTGTTGAACAAGCAGAGATCAAAAAGAAACTTAGTTTGAGCTAGAAAGTGACACACAGCAATTAACACAGGCAACATCTCCAGCAGTTAGACAAGCCCAATTATGGCAGTTATGTCTTAAACACTGACACACAGAGGGCAAGGCAAAGAGCAACACATATGCCAGAGCCTTGCAGTGATCAAACGCTCACACTAAAATCCTTTAAAGAGAGGGGCGATGTACTTGATCTGGATGCTGTTGTAAATCAGTCACCAGCTTGCAGCAGCCAGGCGCTTTCCAGCTCCTGCAACATGGCTGGCCACGCTGGACTCTGAATTCATGAGCTCTGTCTCTACAAGCTGCCAGGTCTCTTTGCTAAGCAAAGTTCTGCTGAGTGCTTGTCCCTGCCAAGCTAGGGGCCAGCCTTGCTGCTGAGTGAAGGAGTATGGTTCCTGAGGTCAGTCAAGAGATAACAGTGACTTGCCTTGCTCAGTGAAGTGTCAAAGCAGACCATGGTCATCCATACAAAAAACAACTTTAAGACATAAAAAAGTTATTCTAGCCAGGTGAGAAAGAGAACTTTCTTCTTCTCGGTCCCTTTCGTGCTCTGTGCTGCAAGAAAATACAGTAAGCAGAGGTATCATGTTTCTAATAGTAACACGGTAATGTTAGACAGTATTATGGTAACCATAGGCATTTCCTACACATTGGCTACCAAAGGAAACTAACTGTGGAAAGCGCATTCAGGAACCGGACAGAACACACCAGAGCTAGGATGGCTGCAGGAACCTGGAACAGTAGCTAAGGGGAACTTCAGACTTCCCAGCCCGGAGCAGGAGTTTGTGTAAGGAACTGACAATTGCCAAAAAGTAGCTCTCAGCCACAACAAGAGGTGCCTTGATTTAATGGATGGCTTTGCCAAAAAGACACGTTGTACCTTCTCTGCCACAGGCTTCAAGAACTGGCCTCTTCCTCATCCTCCTCGCCAGCACTTGCAGTCTCCCCTGGCATCAAGATAAAACAAGCACTTGAGGTTCATTAGCACAATATTGTCTCCTCTGGTCCTGGAGCATTTCCTCTGCTGCGAGCTAAGAAGTCTTGCTGTACTTTACATTGACGCTGGGAAGGAGACTCGCGTACAGAGCAAGATGAGAGAAGAACATTAAATACTTCTTAACACTTTGAGAAGAGTATTTTAAAACTTCATAAAGCCAATACTGGGGCAGTCTGAACTGAGTGCTAAATTACTTGGTTTAAATCCAAATGACTCAGAGATTCATCCCCCCATCAGTGCTGCTGGAATGATTTAACAGCTGTAATAGCAGAGGTTACTCAGATTTGGAAAAGACTCATTACAAAGATAATGAAGAGGCATCCTTTAGAAGTCCTAAATCTTCACCCAAGAAGCCCCTCATGCAAACAGCACTCCACAGTGTTTCTTACCCTGCTCCCTTACGCATCACAGCAAGGACCACCACAGTCTCAGGTCTTTTTGGACACCTTCCTGCAGGTGCTTTACTGGGAGGCATGTGGGAACATTTGCGCTAGCACTCCTCCGAGCTCAGAAGCTAAAGCTCCACTGAGCATCTGTTAGAGCACAATAAAGCCACCAGATCACTTTGCATTCTGCCTTCCACTTGGCCAAAAGCTACTCTGCTTCAGTCAACAACCTCATCCATCAAAATCCTGCATAAGCAGGTACAATTAACCCGCACTGCCTCAGGCTTTCATTTTCAGAATGAAAAAAGGCTGAGCTGCAGACCACCAGCTCTTGGGAAAAATCAAATATAGTTGAGGATACTTAATATTAAGCAATCTCAATCGCTACTATACTTACTCAGTCTGACTGATAAGAACAGGGCAGGTTCCATGCTGAAGCTGTTAGCGATGTGACCCCCTGTACTCATCTACCGAGTGGAAGGCAAACACTACCTAGACACTGAAAACGCAGTCTCAGGGAGCAGGGCTGTCCCACTGTCAGAAGGACGCTGGTCTCAGAGGGCCACATCTCTCAGCTGTCACCCAGCACAGTCCTTTGCAGAAGGGCAGAGCAAACCACAGAGAAGGAACATCCCTGTCCCTAGGCAGCATCCTGCACAGGCTGGCATGGGTTAGCAGCACTGCCGCCTCCCTGCTTTGCATCAATAGAGGGCTGGTCAATCTAGCATATTTCAGCAGCCCTAAACACTTCTCAGATAGTTCAAAGATATTTAAAGCAAGCAAACAAGCGAAAACAAACAAGCTGGGAAACATAAAAGCAGGGTTCTTCTATCCCTGTCTAATTGATCTAAGGATTCAAAGATTCTGTGAAGAAGGCAAGCTCAAAACTGCATTGAGGATGCAAAGACCCATATTCAGAGCCACAGAGAGCTGATTACTGCTCAGGAAGGAGTCTCATGCCCACCCAGGCTCAGCTGCCCACTTCACCATCGGAGAATACAACCTGAACCATGGCTGCCTCTCACACAGGGATGAGCAGGACCCAGCACGGAGGCTCCTGAACACCAAAGAAGCAGACTCACCTTGCGCCTATCCTTTTTCAGCAGATGTGCAGAGAGTGGGGAAGTCAGGCTCACTGCCAAGCCCTTTCCTGCCCTCAGAGCTTGTTAAGCACAGCTAGGCAGCAGTGTCTGCATACTGCAAACAGCACAGAAACCATGCCAGGAACCAGCTTACAAAGCTCTGAAAGCACCTATGTGCCAACACCTTCTGGAACATCTGCATCCCTCCCCACCTACACCCAGCTGCCAGAGGAGGTGTTGCTCAGTGTCTCCTAACACTACCGATGCCATCAGAGATGGCAACTGAGGCTGACATGCTGCTGAGGGCGGAAGAAAAGCAGCCTAGACTCAGTTTTCACTCTGGAGAGGCACTGAGGCTGGCCAGGGCTGCTCTCTGCCTTCTGTCCAGCACCTCCACCCCTTTGGTGGTGGCTGAGCACCTTCTCCATGCTCCCCTCCCAGGGCAGGTTGCCCCGGCTGGTGCCAGCCTCCAGAGGGGAGAGCTGACAAGAAGGAACTGAAGAGGGGAATGCTGCAAGGCAGCAGTCTGTTCAGTGTACACTGGAGACCTGAGTCCCCCACCCAGGGACAGCCCAGGCGGGCACTGCCACAAGGCTCGATCTAGGAAGGGCTCAGCTCTGTGCTCCTGATTCACCGCTACCCCTGAGCACTCAGCACAGCTGACTCCTTGCTGAGCAGACGCTGAAACCTCAGCCCAAAGCAGCTGAACTAGAAAAGGGCAGCCAGCAAGGGTGGCATGGGCAGCCCATGGTCCCATCCTTCAGCTGTGCTGAGGGCAGAGCTGGCTGTTTGTACCACGGGACTCCTCCCAGCACCAGGCAGCCGTTCTTGTTGTTCATGATGCCCATGGCAGGCGCGATGAACTAGATGACCTTTAAGGTCCCTTGCAACCTTAACTATTCTATGATTCTCCTACGAAACAAGTTCCTTACAGGCACAGCAAGTTCCCTTACTTCTCTTCAAAGGCAAATGCCTACCAGTACTCAATGCTTAACTTGCAGTGTGTGAAAGAGGGCAAGACCAGTTTTCAGGGCCACATTTTTGGGTGGAGGGCAAGACCAGTTTTCAGGGCCACATTTTTGGGTGTTTGGAGAAACAGACACAACCTCTGTTTATTTGCTTCATGTTTTGGCTACTCTCTAGCTTCTTTTGGTTTGTTACTTTAAGCTCTCTGTGTTTGCATTTTTTGACAAGGTCGTTGCTTTCACAAGACTTTTGCAGCACTGCCCCACTTCCCTGGCCTCCAGCTTTGTCTTCTGACATCCAATTGCTCTCAGAATATTAATTAAAATCACAAAGAGCTCAAGAAGAGGAGCCAAAACAGCAGAGGAAAACATCAGACACTCCTCCCCCAGGCCCCCAGCAGAGGGCAATGCCCAAGACTTAGAAGCAAAAGTAACCGGTGAAGGACATCATGGTCTGATGGTCTGGTTCAGGGTTTTCTCAGCTAATGGTACAGATTTTCCCAGAACTCAATTTGCTATGAAACTTTATTCTACCTGCTTGATTAAATAAATGTTTTATAACATGCATGACCCATCAGATGATTTTAGCATCCTTATAAATATGCAGACATTTTATAACCTTAAGCAAGGAAAACAATCTGAACAGAAAAAAATTTGAAAGCTCTCATCACCATGAGATTTGTTGACATCAAAAGGCAGCACTGGTTCAGAAGTCAACTTCACTCTCAACTCTCTCACCTGCTTCGTATTACAGAAACAGATGTTCTTCTTGCTGTAAATTGCTGCTATTAATAATATAAATAATTATGCTTTTCTAATAATTTAATAGGTGCACAGAAGGGTACTGAAGCCATTAAATACACCTCCCTTCTTTCTCAAGGGCTCAGAGACACAACAGTGGCCTCTCTTATCCTCCACTGAAGTTCAGAGTAAGAGAGCTGAAGCCAGAATAAAAGCTAAGGAGAAATCAAAGGAGCCAGACTCCTCTCCACAAGCCACCCTGCAGACCCATCCTCTCTCGAAATCTGTACACGACAGGGACAGCACCTTTCCCACCTGAGATTCACGCTTCAGAGCCCGCATGTGGTTCAGCACTGCGACACTCACACTCCCTTCCTCGTGCAAGATGCTGCTCCACAGCCCCAGCACCCAGCCGAGGGGCAGCACCCGCCATGTCCCACTGACTGGGGAAATCCTACTCTGCAAGGGAACCTGCCCCGGGCCCTGCGGTCCCCTCCCTCCCTGCACTGCAAGCCTCAGTCATTCTCTGCTTTTCCTCCAGAGAACACTTTATCCTTCTGTTGACAACAGCCCCAGCCTTGGGAACGTGAGCAGTGACACTGCAGATTAACAAGGTCACTGCAACCTCCAGCAAACACTGTCCCCGACTACAGCTGCTCAGCCCCTCCCTTCCACCCTCCAGCGATCACACACACAGATTGGCATGGCCCTGGCTCTGTCAGGTAAGAGAAAGATCACTACTGGCTCCAGATGTTAACACAGCACAGACATCTGGATCACTGGAGGGCAGAGAGCAGCCCGTGGGCCACAAGCTGGCTCTGCCTCACCTTCAGATTTAAGCCTAGTGACTGACCAGGCTTGCCACGTGGTTTAAGCGAAAATCCCAATCCTTCAGTGCCATGTGCTCTCTGAGTATCACACTGAGATGCAGTCGATGGGGCTGTGCCAGGGAGATAGTGGGGCTGTGTCACTGCCCGGGTAGCGGACACTGCCACACGCCAGGCTCAGCTCTCCCCAGGAGGGGCTCTGCTCAGACCAAGACGCTCCCTGACCCCCAAGGCAGACTGTCTTGCCTGCAGTGGGACACCAGGCCAGTCCATAGCAGGTTGCATTCAAGCTGAGTTTCAACGGGAAGTGTGTTATGAGAGCAGACTCCCTTGCTTTACTTTTTTAAAAATTATTTCCAGCTAAGAAAAGGCTGCAAACTCCTGGCCATGCAATACGATCAGAGCTGCAGAGCCTCTCTCCCAGATAAATCTGGCCCGACTTCTTCCCGTTGCAGCTCTTCCACACAATATGCTCACGCATCCAGTCAAACGTGTCTCAGCATGCAGTGCTCATGCCCAGGCAGTCCTTGGGGACTTCCCACACCCCTCCATTCCCCAGCACCAGGGACCTGGCACCCCATCAGCTGGTTTCCTCCACACTTCACTGTCCCAGGAGCAGCAGCAACATCAAGGTTAGTCTCCTGTTGCCCTTTCAGAGCAAAATAATTTGCCAAAAGAAAGCCCCTAAGGAGGTGCCAGGAACAAACAGAAGGCCCTAGCTAATAAGTTTCCCAGCAGTTATAAAGATGGGCCTGACGTGCCAAAGGAGGCTGGGGCAGCCCTTGTGGCCCACACTGCCTTTGAGGAGACAGCTCAGCTCCAGTGCAGCTCCTGACGGGGCAGAGCAGGGCACACTGGTTCCCTCACCCACAGCTCGACTTCCCAGGAAAAGGTTTAGCACTGATGTCGCAGGCTACACCTTCAAGATAAACACAGAAAGCAAACACGCGAAGCCAGTTTTTCTCCTGCCTAGAACACCATGCCTCAACCCCAGCATCATCTTCTCTACGCCAGTTCTACCAACAGGAAAAAGAACACACTGCCTGAGAAAACACATTTGCACTACCAAGGTCATATTTAATCAGCCGGTACCTCCCGGGATGCAGTTTCGTCTGTGTGAATTAATAAGTCTGTCCACAGCGACAGAGCAACCAGCTGGAAGTGCTCCATGCCAGGCACCCACAAATGTCTGCAGTGGGCAGTTCCAGGACAGGCAGACGGTCCCTGAGCTGGGGACACACGTCAGGCTGGCAGGCTGACCATGCTGTGGCAAGGACTCAGCTGTGCTCTCCTGCTCCCTGGGGAGCAGAGGCAGAATGACCGGGGGCCCAGTGCAGTGTGTAAAGCCATTTTGTCTGCTGTGACCAAGTCTTGCCACATCTTTGTTTCCAAGTTGGGCACCACTGCAGGTGTTCCAGGGGTGAGACAGCACCCAGCGTGCTGATGCTCACAACCTGCCTTCAGCCCATGCTGCAGGCTTGTTCCTTGGGTGCTAATCAGAGGGAGAGCAGACAAAAATCCCTGCCAGTCACCTTTTGAAAGCTTGCTTTATCAGTCAAATCAGTTAAAAGGGCCCTGCAGAGCTTTAAAAGAGACAAAAGCTGATTTGCTGCTTGGCACAGAACTTCATTTCCAATGCAAATTAATTCCATTAACTCATTCTGTGCCCTTTTGGGGGCGGATCCTTCCCTGCCCTTGCAGCTCGTGGAAAGCACAGAGCAAACATACTAGTGTCTCCTTTCAGCTAAAGGCACCTGGTCGCCTCATCTCGGTCTGACATTCACATTTCCTTGCCCACTTGCAAACACCTCCCCTCCCCACGCACCATACCACATCCTTCATGAGACCTTTCAATGTCAGCAAAAGCCTGAAACTCACCTTGTGCTTCATAGCCAGAATAGTGATGAGCTGCACCCATGTCCTCATCCCTGGGGCCCAAGCCAAGGGCCGACTTGAGCTGGGCCATGTTCAGCTGTGCTGTCAGCTCACCATTCCGGTCCCCGATCTACAGGGCGAAAACCAACAGTGCAGCTGGTTAAAAGGCAACATGCTCTAAGCAAACAGCCCCTAGCAAAGGGTTTGCCAGTCCCATACCAAAGCAAAGACACAGCCAGCAGAAAGATTGGAGACACCCTGACAGACCATACAGCTCAGCTTTCAACACCAAAGCAACTATTCCTCGGTGGTAATTTGGGAGAGGGCCCACGCATGCTGTGTTGTGTACTGGAAGCACCTCAAAACGCATTTCTGTGGAGTTCGGTACAAGGAACTGAGGGGGCACAGCTCGTCCACTGCTACAGAACTGGGACAGAGGTAAATGTGCACATCTGGTCTGTCCTGTAGCTGCATATGGCTTGGCAGAGAGCCCCGAAACTCTCAACCCCCTTCCTCAAGTATTTCCATAGTTACTGAGTACCAGACAGCCATGCTACTATCAGCCACGTGGGCAGTGTCACACTTAGGGCTTGGATGCTCTGAAAGCCCTTCTCTCCTGGCTCAGGTCCATACAGCTTTGAGTTGTTCACAGTGATCTACCCACACAAGACTCCAAAAATCTTTTGGAGTCCAAATTTTTCCAAATTCCCATCTCTCACTGGCCTGAGGAAGACTATGTTACACGTTCAGGAAGAGATCTTTCCAGTGGCTCCTGATACTTAAAATGGGGAGTTGTAAGACATGCTGCTGGGTCCCCCTCAAAGTTTAACCAAACAAAATCACTGTGCTGCATATCGCCAGCGAACACAGAGAGGTCACTCAGAAATAGCCTCTAATCTTTAGAGGAACAGCAGCCTCTGTTACAGAGGAAGACCCTGTCTGTTCCCTTGGAGAGGCCTGACTCCCTATTAAATGCCTTGCAACAGCCCTTTCGTGGTCCTTCGAGATAGACTGCAGGGTGAGCCGTCCTAGAACAAAATCATAAATCCCCACATTATTTATGACAAAGCCCCAGGCGCTAGTAAAGGGAGGCAGATCAAATGGCTTATCAGGCATAAGTCCCCTGCCAATTACAAGAGATTTGCTGTTCACATCATCTCCAGAGAAATTACTATGTCCTGGTTAGGTCTCGCAGTCCTTGATACTCTGTTCAATGCTTCCCTGACTTCTACTCATTCCAGATCCTCTCCAAGGCCCTATTGACATCAGAGGAATGCACTGGCAGGATGACCCTAGGCAGGGCCTACCACACACACCATAGCAGACCCCTGTCTTCTGCTGTCAGCTCGGATGTCCCAGGAGCCCCCTGCCACACACAGAGATGGGAAAGGTACTCCGGAGCAGTGTCAGAGGTGGTGCAGCTGCCAAGGTTTTTAGGTACACATCCTTCACTCCAGCTGTTTCAGAAGTTTTTCAGTAACCTCCGATCAGTCTGCAGCAGCTTCCAATGTACTTACCCTCTGCAGATTTCATTTGGATTCAAATATTATCAGATTTATGTCACAGGGTAGAAGGGGGAAAGGGTGATGGGAAGTGAGTTCAATGCATTAGTGTGCAAAGATTTAACTTCACTAGGTTTTTCCTGGGCAAAATGCTGGTGCTTGCCACAACAGCACAAGCAGCTCACTTTGTTCCCAAGGCTAAAATAAAACATCAGCTTTAGAACAGAATTAGAAGCTGCTAGCAGCTAATGCAGGCTCTCCTCACAAGCGGACAGTCTTTGCACTGCTCCATAATTAACGATGTGGGGGAGTTTATTAGCCACCTCCTCCTGACATACCCTGTAATCACAGCCATCACCCCAGAATGAGAACACCATTGTGAACCCTCACCCTATCGGGTTTCCCCTCCACCCGCGGAAGTCACCAGGACCACTACTGCTCCTGTCCTCCCATCACCCCTCATCTGCACTGCATATTGCCGAGCTGCCATCTGGGTCTGAGCAATCAGCCCTGCACTGCAACAGTCCTAGCAGACTAAAGCTGGAAAAGTTAATTTGTCCTAAAATGTACAGGGCCAAAGAACAGTATTGCTTCTGCACATCTGATAAGTATAATTAAATACTTAATAAGGCTGGTATGTCAGCCCTACCCCAAGATTTAGCCAACCTAATAGACAAGCAGGAGAACACACAAAGCACTTACACATGGTGATTTCAATTACTGCTTCAATAGGGCAATTTCTTCATCTGGAGAAGACTAAAGAGGCCACAGCTGATTTCCTCATAACACACTGGAAAGAGCAAACAATGGCATTCTTGCTTTCTGTGCTTCTGAGCCACCTAAAAATGCCATATGTTTTTGCACCAGGAAAGCTGGAGCTTGCTGGGCAAGCACATCTGTGAAAACCAGAGTAGCTGCACGCATGAAACCTGAAACAGTGCGGCAGCAGTACAGAGCTTCAGGCTGTGCTCGTCCAGCGTCAGCAACCAACTGCATTAGGACAGTGTGAAAGTTTACCACCTCACAGCTGAGCCCCCCCGCCAGTGTCACTGAGAGGAAATAACTTGTCACATATAGACTCGGTTGCAGTGCAGAATATAGCAGGTCTAGAGCACCCAGCCACCAGGTAGAAGCCAGTGTTGTTTTCTCCAGGTAATTAACTTGCCAGCAAATCAGGTCAGACCGCAGCTAGAATCACAAGGTCCATCTCAGTCAGGATCTCACACCCTTGTGCTCAGGAAAGGGAAGTCTTACTAACAGACTGGACACCAAGAGGTATCAGAGTTCCTTCACATCAGCTGGATGCACACCACCTTGGCCAGAAGGCCAGACAACTAGTGCCCAGGTCCTTTCCCACTCAGGAATATCAGTTAAGAACAACGTACAGCAAATGTATTAGCTGTAATTAAGGGGAAGGTTGGGAGCCTCCCATAAAAAGAATATTTTCCAGCCAAGCTCTGCAGTTCCTAAAGACACCATTGAAACAGCACATAGACAAGGGCTTTCCAGAGCAGTCATAGCACAAGAACAACTACATCAATGTAACTTATTGGCATAAAATAAAGTCTCTCAACAGGGACTACTGGTTCCCTCTGATCTGAACCAGCTTCTCTTACCTCTTGGGAGATTTCAAGATGTTTCCTTGCAAAGTGCAAAGCTTGTTCATGGCTCCCCAGGGAGACATAGGCATTTCCAAGACTCCAGCAGGCTCTTCCTTCTCCCACCCTGCAAAACAGGAAACTGTCAACCACAGAAATGCTGGGCAAAACCCAGCAGCACAGCAACCCTTTCAGGGCCTCCTCGAGAGCACCGACAGACAGGCCTCCAAGCGATGCTTTCACCTACAGAAGCGTTCTAGAAAGGAAAGTTAAAGGCACTATACACCTTAAACTCGTCATATGCTGAGGTCAGTAAGATCAGGGAATAAGCAATAGCCTCAGAAGTGGGCCTGCACCCATAGTGGCAAAAATCTAAGCAGCGTAGCAACGGCCCAGAATGGTTCGGCTTCGTCTGTGAGCACCCGCCAGAGCTCCTGTCCAGCTTCCACCTCGCACAGCAAGGACTCCTCTCCAGAGATGCACAATGCACCAACAGGACGTGTAACATCCAGCCCTTTAGTTCAACAACAGCCCAGAGCTAAATTAGCAACAACATGGCAAGGGGACGACATTGGAGGCATGCAACATTCTCCTGCTAAACATCGGCACGGTGTCACCCAGGATGCATGCACAAACTGAAACTGCATGCAACAGCCAAGCAAATATTGACCTGTTTCTACAAGGCCTCCAGGGTGCTGCTTCTTGTTTTCAGAAGCCAGAGAAAGTGGGCAAATGTGAAACCTGCCCTGGGCAGTCCTCGCCCCCAGCCCCTGAGTGCAGCCCACCCCAGCCAGACACCCAAGTGTCTCTGGAGGCAGTTTCCGCACTTGTTTGCACAATCAGGCAGGGACCTACTGCTCATCAGAGCCTCCTCAGCTCTGCAAACGAGCAGATGTGGGGGGTGACGGGATAAAAAAAGCACATGGGGGCGCAGGGGGAGGTTCAGCGTGACTGCAACTCCCTTTTCAGAGGTTTGGGCGGGTTGATCAGCATTTAAACATTTTTCTTGTCACCCCGTTCAGTACCTTCTGCTCATAGGGTGTGTTCCCAGAAATGCAGGAGCCCACAGGCCTGAACCCCCACAGCATGATTCACCCTTGGGTGGGATTATACCTTCTCTGAGCAGATACTGCCCAGATAGTGCCACAGAGCTCCCATTTTAACGTCTCTGCTCCATCTAGTGGAGGACACTCAGCTTCCCAAGAGCCATCAGCAGTATTACTGAACAAAGTGGCTGCAGAGTCACTTAAGCTGCAAGAAGGCTCCAGGATCACAGAGAGTATATCCAAAAGAAAGCAACCAACCTCTCTCAAAGGGGGGAGGGAGGGGAAAAGGCCAAGCCTCCTAAAAAAAAAGGAATGAGGCCAAGAAGCAAAATATATCAACTCTACATGCTCTATGTAACATCATTTGTTTCTACATGTAAGTTTCCAGCACATCTCAAACCAACGGGAAAAAGTGGCATGTAAGTAAGTATGCCCTAACCACATACTTTCTAAGGAAGACACAATTTTTGCGAACCTAAGGGAGTTTTAGAGAGGCCCTTCTGGGATAAAAGAGCAGTAGCCTCATGGCAAAGCACTGAATACAATGCATTTTCTTGAAGTACCTCTTATTAGAAATCTCACTCAGCCCACACAGACATAACTTTAAGGGCACAGTCTGCAGGTTTGAATGACATGATAAAGGTATCAATCATTACGTTTTTGACAGATGACTGGACTAAGGTCTGAGTTCTGAGAGATTTCTAAAGCTTTTCAAGAATGCATGTCATTGCTGTTAAGCCCCAGCAGTAGAGAACAATAAATCAACAGGGAAGGGTCAGTGCTATGAGCCTACCAGAGCAGAAATGCCATCTCCTGAGGCAGTCCCTTACCTGTCTCCCAGCTCCTGTGCTATCACCAGGTGTTTTAGATGGTACTCAATTGCTCTTTCATAGTCTTGAAGCAGTGTGTATGTGTTTCCAAGACTGTAGCAAGCCTGGGCTTCTACTGCTTGGTCTTTGAGTTGTCTGGAGAGCTGGAGTGTTTTCCTGCATGGAACAGGTGGGAACGAAGAGACCCAGTCACCGCAGGGCACCTCTGCACGGCGACAGTCACCGCATTGGCACACGCTGCGTTGAAGTTGATGCCTGTAACACTGCAGGCTGCCAGGTGGCTGTATTACTCACCACTGTTGAGCACCAGACATGCAACTGGCCTCCAAGTCCCTTGTCACAACCCCCTCAGCCTATGAATTCACTGCAATAGGTCACTATTTCCAGGGAACACATTCCCCGAGTCTGTCTTAGCCCCTGGCACTTACTTGTAGTACTCAGCAGAGATGTCGAACCTCCCAAGGAAGATGTGTGCATTGCCCAGGTTGCTGTACGCTCTCCGCTCGGCTGCCTTGTCCCCAAACTCCTTAGCAATAGCAAGGCGCTGCAGCAGACACAGATTAGTGAGTACAGGCTGGCCGTTGCCAGGTTTCTGTTACACAGCAACTCTTCTGGGAGATTAACTTTTTGGTCTGCAAAGCTCCCACCCAGCAAGGTAGCGATGCACATGCCTATCAGGGCTGGATGCAGCAGGAAATCTCTCCCTCTTTTCCAGTTCAGGATCAGGAAGGGCTTTTGGAGAAGTGGAAGTAATGTTGCATCCTCCTCTAACTCCTACTCCAACCTGGTCAGTACACACCTCTTTAGCTAAAGTACAAAAGGAGTTATGCACATACTTCAAAAGCTGAATAAAGAGGCAAACGGAGAGCTTTAGGTCAGTCTGTGAAGGGATGTGGTTGATCAGCAGACTAGTGTGCAGGAACAAGGCTGTCACTGCGCGCGGTGCCGTGGCACAGAATGAACATAGACATGCATGTGCTCCCATCTCACCATCTGTGCTGCAGGTGCTCCCCAGACCTCTGCCCTTACCTGCGCCTCAGCCCTGCCTCTCCTCTCGTGTCCCCCTGCTCCCCATGCTTCCCTACCTCTCACCCACCACTTTGCAGCATCTGCTCCTGGTCCCAAATACTGCACAGGGGTTTGCTGGCCCCTTTCAAGCCCCTTCTCCCAAAGCAGTGCTGGCTGCTCTCCTCCAGCATTTAAAAATCAGAAGAGCTGTGACAGGGCTGACTTTCCAAGGTGCTGAGCACTTTCCACTGCAAGGAAACTGATTATACTCTGAACTAGAAGCTGAATTCCATTTGAACTGGGGCAGGGACTGTGTCACCTCACCCCTCTGTGAAGCTTTACAGAAAATTATTATGTTCTATGAGCAGCATTTATTCCTGGTCAACAGCTCTTTCAGCAGCTTAATCAAATTCATGGCTTGCATTTATTAAAATCTAGACCAATACAAATTAAGAGCAGAAAAGCTTTGCTAGACCCAGCTGCAATTCGCTCTTAGGTATCTCCTTTATTTTCCGAGCCAACAGCACCCTTCCCTCAAACCACTCATTAGGTGCTGATGGGGATAGGAGTGAGATGTTGCTCAGCATGAGTTAGTACAAGCAGGGCCAGACCCTGACGTACACACAGGAGGGAGAAAAACAGCTGAGGGCAAACGCCTCCCAGTACTTGCTGGGCTGTGGTGAGAAGAAAGGCTGCTCCCCAACACCCCCTGGCCCCAGGAAGAAAGTGCAGCAGTTTCCTACCTCCTTGTGGAAGGCTATAGCTTCACTGAAGTTGCCAAGTAAGTACTGGGTGTTGCCAAGGTTGCCATAAGCACGGCCCTGTGCAGCTCTGTCCCCCAGCTCCTTCACCAGGGACAGGTTCTTCCTGAAAGAAGTCAGAGCAGTACATCTGGTGAGACACAGCCAACACTCTCTGCAGGAGACACAGCAAAGAGACTTGCACCGTAAAGCCAGGAGAGCTAACCCTGGAAAAGGCATTTCCCTGCCCCAACCGCCCATCCTGCGCATCCCCTGGCAGGTGAAGGTCTGGTGATCCACACTAGCTGCAGCTCTGAGAGCTCCTGCAGATCCAGTGGTTTAAGTCCCTGCTGCTCTCTCCACCTCAGGCAATCTGCAGCTGTGCACAGGACCTGCTCACACACTGATAGTCTGACAATCCCACATAACATAAGAAATGGCCACCTCACTGTACAAGGGAGAACCAGGAGCATAGGAGAAAAGAGATTACCTACAGCAGGACAGGGAGAGGGGCAAGATCCACACTCCCATGCCAGGCCTCTGCTCATGGAGCTTCCCAGCATTTCTTTACCTTGTTTTTTCCCCCTTACACATACAGCATACATAGGGAAGCATAACACTCCCAGCTGGCTATGCTACATGCACCGTTCTTTGGAAAAAGAATGGTCAGCTATATATAGGCACTATCACATCCTCAAATATGAGAAGACTGATATAAGATCTTGTCACTCTCTTTACGTAAAAAGGCTACTTAGAAAAAAACCCAAAAACCCAAAGCATTATCGAAGCAAAACTCTGAAGTACAAGGAGAAAAACATTAGCCCAAAAGTCTATTGACAACCTTCCTGCGTGGGACATCAGAGTGATCTCTGAAACTATTTAGGAAAGGGAAGGATGTTACAAGCAAGATAAACTACAGATCCACGAGAAGGACAACCAGGACTTCAAGTGAAAGCGTCTTCCCTTGGGTGAAGGAGAGTCTCTGTCCGTGGCCCGAGCAATGGAGACACACAGGGATCCTTCCCATCAAGGCCAGCAGAGAGCAGCAGGGGCTACAGGAGCTAATAGTTTAGCTTCCAAATACAGCTCTGAGACAGAGCAGACTATTGAACTTAATTGCATGATCGTACTTCAAACTACACTGAGTTTTACCAAGGCAATGCCAGGATGAATTTTAGCACTAGTTTTATAAAAGCTTGCAGTCCTCCTCTCGCCTTCCTTGAGATTAATTTGCCGTGATAACTTAGCATCTCAAGGGAATATTCCTAATTCATTACAACATACAAAATCTCACTCAGTGGCCTGATTTTCAACAATGCTGAGCCCACAGTCTCATTCTTTGCAACAGACATCTTCCAGAGCTCCCACATCCTCAACGGCCCAGGAAACAAATCCCCGCTATCAGAAATGCTTTCAACAGGACTCAGTAAAAGTTGTCGTCTTGCACCCCATACAGCTATCATTAGCCTAATGGTTATCAGAGCTCAGCTAACCTGCAGACCCTGAAAGCTGTCAGCAGAACAGGAATGCCACAAATACAGATTATGATCTGAGCAGGATGAGCTCAGCAAAGGTGTACCTGCATACGTTTTAGCAGTCACTGATACCTGACCAGCCCTGTTCCCTGCAGGATGAAGGGTTCGCCAAGCTTGAATACTTACTCATAATATTCTGAAGCTTTCTGTAGCGTCTCCTTGACTTCTTGAGGCAGGTAGCCTGGGTCTTGGGCCACGTTCCAAGATAAGTGCTTTCCCTTTGCATGGTAAACATTTCCTATATTATAGAGTGCTCTGGCTTCACCTACCTAAAGGGAGGAAGAACAGGAAACAGCAAGGTATGACATCTCACATCCCAACATGGACCTTTCCATTGCTGGGCAGAGCTGGTCAAAGCCAGGAGGCCCACATTTTCCTTTCCCATATTCACTCTCATGGCAGCTGTTACTGTCACTAGCATGAGACCTGTGATGCAGTCGGAAGAGAGAGCTTTACATTCCACCTCCTTCCAAAGCCCACCTTCACCATATCACATTTACTGACTTGCAAACAGATTATTTTTAAAGCTAGGAAATATTTCCTGTTGGATGCCAATTACCTTGTCTCCCTGCTCCTGAGAAATGTCCAAGTGTCTCTGGCAACAAACGACAGCTTCATCAAACTGCCCAAGTATTTTCAACGTATTCCCAAGGTTGCCACTTGCTTTGGCTTCTCCAATGCGGTCCCCAATGGTTCTACAAGATGGCCAGAGGAAGAGAGGTGTTAAAGAGCTCACAGACTTTCATTCACCAACTGTTGGACACAAAATTAAAGCTGCAGTGAGCCGAGCTGCAGCAAGCACTGGGGTATGTACACCACATCCAGCAGCTCCCAGCACACATGCCTGACTGGAGTGCTTCATACAAGTTCTCTCAATTTTGAAGACAGATTCTTGTCTTTTGCTGTCTCAGTAGAGCTGCTCTAATGACTCCAGGTGTACTTACAATGAGTGCCTGGGGACAGGAGAACTGGACACTGCCCTGCCCTTGTTCCAAGCACCCTCCTCACATCCATATACCTTTCTCTACCTCCCTGCCCTGAAGCAGGCTGGCCCATTCTTGTTGCGTCCCAAGTTCTCCACAGGACTGTCAGCCCATGCCTCAGGGCTAGTTTTGGATGCTTATTTCTGGGGCAGATTACTGCAGGCTGCGGGGTTCAGACCCCACAGAACGTGCCTTCACTCAAGCCCTTGCCTTCACTCAAGCCCTGACAGATTGTGTCCAATTAGGATGAAGCACTGCTGACATACTTACCTGGCCAGGGTAAGGTCATGTTTATGGTACTCCAGGGCCTTGGAGTACTCCTTTAGGTAGAAATAGGCATTGCCCAGCTGACTGTAGATAGCACTGAGAGTCTTCAAGTCCTCTGTCCCCACCTGCACTGCTGCTTCGAAGAAGGCTGCCCCAGCTTTGAAGTCCCCAGCCTTGCACAAGCGCTCTCCTTCCAGGGCCAGTTCCAGGCAGGATGCCTCCATTCTGCCAAAAGCAAGACCATTGTTTCTAGAGGACTTAGACTGCAGTGCACCCATGCTGCTATGCAACAGTTAAAAAGTTTACTTCATTGTACACCTTCAATTACTCACTACACCAGGAAAAAAAAAAAAAAAGTACAAAAAAAACCCCAAAACTGGAGGGAGCCACCCTCCAGGCAGCAGCTGCCTCTCTGCATTCAGCCCCAAGTACCAGGTCAAACACTGTTTGGGCAATAACAACTCTGGGACATACAGCTGGCACATCTCAGCAGTGTGGACACCAGCTTTCAGTGGATATGGTGGGCACTCAGCCCCTCTGAGAAATCAGCCTCCCAGGCATGAGACACAGGAGCATCCAGATTTACAGACCACATGGGCAAGCAGCCAAAGGCAGCCCCTGGGTTCCTGTTGGGAATTTGGACAAGAAACTCGGGACTTCTGGCTCACATTGCAAGAGTAACATGGCATCTGTTTTTCTTCCAGTTGGTGCACAGCGCAGAAGCCACGTACCCAGGCTATTCGCGCCTGCACTGATTTCCCTGGGGTAATAAAACGGGTAGCCAAATTGTAACTCATCTTTATTGAATACCAGAAAAAAACCCTGGACTGTGCAGCATTTCTTGGCTGAGCAGCTCCCAGTGCTCGGTGTCTGCTTTTCATTAACTCTCCTGCTGTCACTTTTTCCACAGGCGCTCTGCACATTAGCCTCCAGACTAGCTTTCTTCCCTTGCATTTCTTGACGCCTTTGGCAATGGCACATGCTGCGCTGTCAGTGCGAGCACTTTGCAAGCCAGCAGAGAGGAGCAAGACCAGCAGTACTGCTTCAAGAGAAAGGAAAGGTGCTCCTTTTGGTGCTCCACCAAGTCCTCTCTAAGTTACAGCTGCCCCTGTTTAGACCATGCATATCAAGAGCTCTCAGAAGGGACAGAGCAGGCATTTGAAAGCTTACATTTGGAAATGTCTTGCCTGGTGCAAAGTCGGCCCCTTCACGAGGCAGATGGACACAGCATGTTCCTGGTTCTCTATTCAGATGCTTTTCTTTGCTCTTTGTGGCTTTTTCATTTCTGCTCAGTGTATTTTTAAAAGGCAAAACTATCTAGGTCAAAGGTAGACATCTCCTCAGAAAAAATCATAGCTCACTTGTCCAGAGTCAGAAAAGCAAGGGTCAGACAAAAGATACTACATGTCCAAATTCGGTTTCTACTCTGTTCTCGGGCAAAGAGCACTTGCCAGAAGTTTGACTGGTACCCAGACCAAGAGAACAACTTGCTCATCACCACTGCAACAGCAGCAACCCAGCTGATATCTCCTGTAGCAGTTTCCTGCTGAGCTTCAGAAGATGCTTTCCCCAAAGCCACCCTGGCGATGGCCCAAGGCCCGTCCCCTGCAACCGGGGTCTCTGCAGACCAAGGCTGAGGTGTGCTGGCCAAGCCGAGGCGCTCTGTGCTCCTCTGGCTTCTCTCCCCGAGGACACTGCCTGCCACCATGCACCCACACGCCCCCTGTGCACACCGACTTCAGAGCAGAGCTCCTCCTGCTCCCTGTCTGCGCTCCAGTATCTTCTGCCCAAGTCTGCAGACAGCACTCACCTCGCCCTGCTGCAAAGGAGCATGGGGAGATGCATGTACAAAACACCACTCCTGATATGTTTTTCCTACAAACAGGCAGAATGATCTTCTCAGCTGCCAGGAAACAAAGCCAGTTCCTCTATGAGCAGTGCATAAACTGTCTAAAATCCAACCCTATTTGCCTGGCAATCTCCCTGCTGGGTTGGCTCCGTATGGCTCCAACACCCAATGCTTGGCAGCCCAACGGCATATCCTCCAAAGTAGGACAACCCACAACGACTGTCCAAACAAAAAACAACAGCAAGGGAGCTGGTTTCAGACTCTCCCTTCAAACACACCTGTGACTTCTCCTGTCTCACTGTTCATTCGCCTCCAAAACCACCGAGTGATAAGAGGGAGAACAGGATTGTGAAGCAGCTCATTTGAGCTCCCACCTCAAACTCCCACACAAATATTTGATTTCAAGCTCACTGCAAAGCCCACATTCAAGTGGCTATTTTACTTGTGCAAGAAGGCTGCTTGCAGTGCCAGTGCAGCATCAGTCCCTGCCTCAACTTCTGTTTGATAGGGGAAATAAAAATATTGACTGTTAATACTAAAAATCTTTAGCTTCTCTCTACTGATCTTACTGCTAGACCATATGAAAATTAGTAAGAAGGAGCTTCTGCTACAGCATATTGAATTACAGAGACACAGAGAGACAACTTCCATCAGTCCCAAGGCACATTCATGGTTTGTGGGTCACTCAAGTGGTTATCTGGTCTCATCATTAGGTATTGACAGATCTCTGCTGGTACATCCCAAACAACTGAAAGAAAGCTTGCGGTTGAAGAACGACAAGGAACACCTTATACTCAAATCAACAAGATTAAATTCAAGCAGCTTAGCAGTGATGAATCTTGAGAAGACTTGAAATGCAGGAATGAGCCACTATCACAGGACTTAATGTTGGGCTCCAGTTAGAAGACAGGAGAGACAGAAGCAAGTTTCAAAATAATTTCAGTTCAAATTTCAACATAAAACTCTTCCCAATATCCAGGTTTGCTTTAAGAAACTGAGTTCACCAACTGTAAACAGTCTAAAAACTAAGCTGGAGACCAATTTCCCTAATTCACGGCGTTGCAGTCTAGCTCAGATCAAACTTGTGTGATTTGAATAGCTTGAAGTGAGGCTTCCCATATCCGCAACACAGAAAACCCTACAGCGACAAAACCCAACTACACACTCTAAGGGTGGCATCTCGCTCGGGCCATATTTGCCAGTGGAAACACAACCAGAAGTGAAATTTGTGCCTCGGCCCTTGCATTCCGATACAGTCACACACACTTGCACACACGTGTTCACTCTGAGTGCTTTCCTGGTGTTCCCATAGTAACTGTTCAGGCACAATGCAGTGACATGACCTTCCAGTGCACACAACCTTTAATTAAAATCTGTTTGTCCTTGAACATGCTGCTCTGCAGAGTATCTGACTTATCTAATTAACATCACTGCTCAGTTTGGGACCTAAGCAAACAAGGGGAAGGGAGAGGAGGCTTTTTCTCTGCATCGTGCTCTGCCAAGCCTTTGCTGCCATGTAAAGGGACAAGAGTCAAGTACAGCAATTATTAATAGAAACACAACCCACTTCTAAAATCCACCTGCCCTTCTCACATCCTCGGGGCCCCACAGCCAGAGCTAGTTCTGGAAAACAACTTTGCCTGCAGTTCAGTCACCATAGGCATAAAAGCACTTGGAAACACAATGCCAAGGGCAGAGGAACCAACTAAAGGTCAACAAACAAACAATCTCAAGCACACTAAAACACTACATGTACAACAGCTTCCAAAGGCCATAGCTCAACTGTCCGTAAGAAAAGACCAGAAGGGCAATTTAGGGAGAAGATAGAAACCTGCTGTTCAAGCGAGCCAACATGAACCACCCTGACAGACTAGCAAAGGAAGGGGAAAAAACAGTGAATGAAGACAGACCCAAGTTACAACCCCAGTTCCTCCCACAGCACATGCCTGAGCCCTCCCCTACCTCTTCTTCTGCAGGTTACGCATTTTCTGAACATAAACCCAGAGCTCCAAGCCCACTGGCAGAAGGAAGCAGCGGGGCTGAGGTCTACTTGGAACAATTTTGCAGACAGGTCTCTCTGTTAAGTTCACAGGTAGGATACAGGGTTTTGAAGATGCTGATGGCATCTTTAAGTCCATACAGCACACACTGCTCTCCAGTTTTCAGCTGCTCTCCAGTCTTCACTCCATCTCCTTGGGCAATATTACCAGTAAGTTGCTGGAATCTTGAGCTTTATTTATCTGGGACACTTCTTTTTCTCTCCATATGCCGCCCTTGAAAGGGAAGGTGTAAGGAGCGTTGCTTTTATTTCCAGAGAGCTAGAGAAAGTAATATCCTCTTTCCTCTAAGAAATATAATATCCTTCGTCCACTGTTGGTTTCAGGTATCAGATAGGTGAGTTCACAGCTGAAATCCAGAAATGAGGGAGTGTGTTGTTTTATTCATATACTTTCAACACTGCCCAAAGAAGAAAAAGGGCCTTAAAAGAGTCCCTGAGATGGCCAGAGTCAAAGGCAAGCAGCTCCTCCTTTCCAAATTGGTCTCTTCTCAAAGCACTTTGCCTCTGTGGTCACATCAGCTAATTCCTGTTGGTGCCTCTTTGCTCTGAGAGCAGAAGGACTTCTGCTGCTATGAACCTCTCCTTGTCAGGTGAGGAGCTCAGGGTTCCTCCAAAAGAGGGTCATCTTTGGGCAGAAACAAGCATTAGTTTGACAGGCTCCAAAGAGGCCTCATCCATCTGCCACTCAGGAATCTTTGCAAGTTCCAGAAATGATCTGAGCAGTTCTCAGACTGGGGAAAAGCAGAAGGCGGCAGATCCCACAGAGCACATCCCTGCCCATTTAAATGGGCTCCAAAACATCCCCATCTGAGAAGACACAGCCCTCTACCCCCCGCTCGCCAGGTATTAAGTTCCTCCTCTGCTGACACACAGGCAACACGCCTGGGCCTGTACTACCTCAGCAAGCACCTGCTATTCATGTCTTAATACCAGAAAAGAAGATTCAGTCCCTCCTGAGCCAGCAAATTGCTGCTGACAAGCTGAAGGTGCTGGGCTTGGCCATATGGTGTGGTTCAGAAGAAAGACACTGCAGAACATGAGCTGCTTTTCTTACTTCCACAGCTAAGATGCTAGAGCTTGTTAATGCAATCCCCCCCCCAGTTCCCCCACCACTCAACCTTGTAGCTAACAGCATGGTATGTCCCTGCCTGCGGGGGACACAGGGAGGGGGGGATGCTCACTCAGAGTGGCCCCGGTTCATGAGCCTTGCCCTCAATCAGTGCAGACCACTCATACAGATTTGCATGTTCCTCCAGACAGGCAGGATATCCAAGCATTGGCCAAAGTCATATCCCAGACTCCAGGCCCACCACAAGCATCCAGGAAGGTCTGACAACCTTACCAGATAATCAAATCCCAGACCAAACCAAAACTACACCACGTATAGCAAAGTGTTTTCTTCTGAATGCACGAAAATGACAGACCAGGTAAGAATAAAGTTTTTGATGACACCAGAATAAAGTTTTTTTAGTGCATACAGCAACGAGTCCCAGCATCAGTTCCCAACTGGAGTGCTAAGCAAGTCCCACAGCTCCTCCACACCTTGGGTTATGTACTCATTTGTAAAACAGCAATTGAAGGTGGCTCCCAGAGCACTTTGAGATCCTTTTGCAAAAGGTACTTCAAAAAGGGTGATAAATGTGTTTAAGAAACAACAACAAAAAGAACAAGTTTTTTAAAAGCAGTAAGAGGCCAAATATAAACCCAATGTTTGGCCACAAATGAGTTAGGCAATCTGTACAGCATTCTGCCAGAGAAATGAGTGAGTGGCATAATGCTGGCAGATCACTCAGCACCCATCAATGCAACAGCCATGAATTTCAAACCTGGGAATGCATGTTGCTTCTGACATATTAGGCAGAAAAGGGTGACCTTCCACTGTGCAGTGACAGGGATGAGGAAGGCTCTTCCCAATCCAACACAGGGCAGGGCCACCATCCCTCCTCTTCAACTTCCTCTTTAAAGGATAACTGATAGCAAGGCAGAAAGTGCCAAGAAGAATAGGAAGAGCAGATACTGCCTTTAACAACAAGATTTCCCAAGGTCATCCATCACTGTCAGATAGCAGCTAATGATGATCTGTACCACAGATTGCCTTTTGGCTGCCTTGCCTTAAGAGCAAAAATGTTCCTTTACAAAAGGTGCACAGGCAAAATTCAAGGACTCTCACGCATCAAATGTTTTCAAGCAACACAACAAAACGGAGAAGGCAGTGCAGGTCCCCGGAACGCTGGGGATGCCAAGAACACTGCCAAGTAAGAAACAAAGCAAACAGCACAAGGTGTTATCAGTGCCATTAACAATGATCACCATGATTGCTGTCAAAACAGCACTACAATTAGGACTTGGGTGATGATATAGGTCCCCAGAGGGGGAACACTACTCATAATGTGTGTTCAGAAGCTTGGAGCTACAGACAGACCTCCCAACACCCCGCTGCCACCCAATTCTTTGCGCCTCCCTTACCAAATATTCCAAGAAAAATAACACTGCATGGACATCACACTTATCCTCCCCCTGCTAAGCTGGAAAACAACAGTGCAGACCACCTTTAGCCAAGAGCTATTCTGCAGGCTCACGGGCTATGCACTGACCTAAGCTCAGGGCTGCTGCAGCTCCTGGAGATATGGCCACGGAAGCCAGAGCAGGGCACAGCGACATCCCACCTCTCAGGTCTGCACCTCAGCCCCACGTCCGCTCCAGGCAAGTGGAAAAAGAGGAGCCCATACAGCATCCAGCAATTAAACTGGTCTTACTCCAACCCTCCCTTTCACACATTCAGGGCTGCCTTGTTTGGACTGTCTTGCTCACAGCACTTACCCTGCTGACAACAAATCCATTAAGCTACCCAGAAAATAATCATGTCACAGGACAGAGCTAGGAGACAGTTGCCTGCTGCCTTAAATATTGTAAGTCTCACAGGGCAAGAGAACCTCTTCCTGCCTGCAAGGTGAAACTGCTTTTAAAAAAAAAAAAAAAAAAGAGGTATTTATAGGTATTTGATTCATATTAGTGGGGGCGATTGCAAAATGCATTCCTAATCAGAGCTGCTGTAGTTCTAAAGTCAGGAATAAACCCCAAGCTTTTAGAAAGGAGGTAAGGCAGAAAAAAACTCACCAAAACCATCAACAATAGTAAAGAAACCCCCTTAGTATGTCTGTTGATATAAATTAATGAAGCAACAGATTTTAGCACCTTACTGATTGAATTTTATACAAAAATAAATGTAATTTCAGAGCACTGATGACAGGGGCAATTAAACATTTTTTGCCAATCAAAAAGGGATCAAGTTTATCAGGTGCTCACTGTAAATGTATATTCACTGGCTTAACTAACTAAATATGCATTTAAATAATTAACTGGCAGCACATCCTTAAAGAAAGTAATCAAGCTGGGAATTACTCCCCTTTAATAATTTCCTTTCCCAGCCTTCACACAGCTCCTGTACATGAAAAGCAGCCGATGACTCTGAACCACCAGATAACACAGGCAGGTAGGAGCTGCTCAAACTCCCCAGGGTCGGTTCCCCTTCGCTGCATGGGGACACGACGGAGGGAGCTCACATCCCACACGAACCAGCTCACGCTTCTGCCATGCCAAACAAAGCCCGTGCTACGCTTGACGAAGGGTCTGAGTATTTTCATGGGCTTCCCTACATGAGGAAAGCTATCCCAGATCCTCCTGATGCACTGCCCAAATTTATTCACGGTGAATTTACACCTGTTTAGCCTTGAGTAGGCACTGCAAGCTGGACTAGACTGCTCTTCTCTGCCTGAGGCACTCTCACATGTTTCAGGCAGTTTCTTTCTGGCTACTCTGCCCCAGGCAGGGTCCTCAGTCCTCATCGAGAAACGCTTTCCTCCCAACAGGCTGGGGGCTCACATCATCTATCACCAGCACATACATGGTTGCCTCTCCTTTGCTCCCAGATGATGAGCTCCCCATCTCCAAGAAGAAAATCTTATTACTAGCTTCTAAGTACACATGGTTGCAACTTCATACTGTTAAATATCAGCACATTGCCATGACACTGGACCTATCAATCATTCCTTTTCTCCTATTCAATACTCATCCTCCCCTGCACTGCTCATAACTCCACATCATCAACACACCCATTAGCAACCTGCTCTGTTTTGTAGGGAAGGTGCTAGTAAAATGCTCAGTTAGCTCACTCCCAAGACCAGTTCTTGTGCAATACGGCCAGCAATGCTCCTCCACCCTGCCGACAGCTCTCCTTGCAGCACGGTCCCTCGCTTCCCACCCACATCACAACCCAAGCACTAATGCCCTCCTGACAAGCCGTTTCCCAACAAGGCACAATATCAAACACAGGCTGGCAGGGAAGGGTGACAAGCAAATCAAGATATACATGAAATTAGCCTGACTCAAACTACTTTTGGTAGTTTGAAACAAGCACATGGAAGCTGGTTTCCCTCCAGTCAACGGAGAGCAGAGCCTCTGGGGCACTTTGACCTACATGTCACCTTATTAGTGAGGGGAAGAAAACAAAACCTCATTTTGTTTGGAGAGGAAAGGGCAAAGATGAAACAATAAATGCTGCATCCCGTCCTTCCCAGCTCCTGAATCACTTCCAAGCATCTGGGCCAGTTTCCTTCATATCCTCTGAAGCACAGGAGGTGCTGCAGAGGCAGCTCTGTGCCACTAGTGTATCTGGAGGGGAGAACGTTTCCACCCCACACGCTTTCACTGGTAGTAGTATTACAGTGAGTCCTTTCAGCGACCCCCGAACTGAAATTAATAAAATAATATATATACACACACATTTACTGCTGCTTGAGAAGTGTTTGTTCAAGCTGGAGCTCCAGGGAGTACCAAGATGAAGCGGTTTTCACTGCAGTCTTTTGATAAGGGCATGAAACAGAGAATCCAGAGGGGAAAACTACTGGGAGTTCTGGAAGCTGCTGGGTCTGTGTTCTGGCTCCAGATTTCCTCTTCCACTCACTGATAGTAGCATCAGTGCTCAACAGTAGTCATTTCAGTTAATTGCCATCTACCATTAGCTGCAGAGTACTTAAAAGGGATTCAACTCCACTGCATATTTGCTAATAAATACCAAATGACAGTGAGGAAGACAGCTGTATTTAGTTGCATTTACGCTCTTATTAGCAGAGCTGAATAAGACCCCATTTCAATTCATAATGGCTCCAACAAGCTGTGTCACTGTCAGAAATTCAAATTCAAACTCCCTATTGCCTGCTTGAAAGCAAAAGTCACCCAGCACTCCCCCGCGGCTGCACACAACTCTCCATTTGACCAAGGGCCACGCAGAATGACTACCTCTGCGGCTTCGATCCATGGGGATGGTGAGAACTGAGGGCAGACAGGAGTTATTTGCTGCTTTAGTAGCATTTTGTGAAGCAGTGTATGATGCTGAACTGGTATGCGTAGAGACTTTTCAACCTAAGGACTGCAAAATGTTTTGCAAAGGTGCGAGGGTAGCTATTACCCCATTTTGCAAAAAGGAAGCTAAGATAGAGCAAGACATAACTCAGCCACAGTGAATCAGCTGTAGAGAATGGAAAGGAACCCAGGAGCCCTGGCTTCCAGCACTTCTGCCAGGTCCTGCCTGGAAAGCACCAAGTAGAGCTGCTCTGTTGGAGGATGAGGTGCAGCATTTTTCATGCAGGCAATGATGCTCGCACAGCTCATGCTGCCAGCTCAACCTGATGCCAAACAATCACTGAAGATCTAACTCTGTCCAAAGAGATGCCCTCAACTCCCGGAGCTTAAGACACTCATGACCTCTAGAAACCTGCTTTACACCTGGAAGGATTGGGCTCTCAATAAATTGTCCACTGGTAATAATTATCTTGAATCTATATACCAAATCCTTCCCACAAATACAGATTAATCCATAGCAAGAACAGAGAACACAATGAAATTTTTCTGCATTATCTGAGGAGTGAAACCTCTAAAAGGCAACAAGCACAAATTTAAGCCTTTGTGCTCCAAAATTACTCAAATATCAAAGGATCAAAACAGGGTGTAATTAACTTGCACCATTTGAGAAAGCTCAGATGGGATTAAGGTGCAAATGTGAATTTCATCTTATCCTGGTTAACAGTTTCACTTGATAATTTAAGTGCTTTGAAACTGCGAATAAGATGCAAATACTTTCCACGGTCTAAGGAAATTATGATTAAGGAGATACCAATTTGAAAATTAATTCATAAAAACATGTTCTGAGTCCTGAATAAAAAAAAAAGTTCCAAACATATGAACTGATCAAGATGCCTCAGAAGAAGGACTGTGCAGGAGAACTCACTTTTAAGAAGAGTGATAACGAAACCTTCTGAAGAGCCTGGAACATAATCTCTTTGCATGGCTCATCATCAGCGTATAAACTCAACCACCACCACCACCTGCCATTTGAGCTAAAGGAAAATAAGTCTAGAGGCCAGCAGCACTAGCTTGCCAAAAGCTAGCAGACTAGTGATGCTGATGTCTGAGGAGGCTCTTTCCTTCCCAGGAGGCACAAAGGAGGATGCTCAATCTGTGCTGTCAGTAGGTTGTCTCACCCCCGTACCTGCAGACCATGGTTAAAGGTAACAGCTCTACCATCTGAAACCTGCCACGCAGAGCAGTAAGCAAGCCAGCCCCTGCATCAGGATGAATTTTTAGGCATTCAGATTTTGTCACTGAAATGAACTCAGTGATTTCAACACAAGGGCAACTTCCTGATTTTTCCAAGAGCATTTTGCTTTCTTGTACAATGCTAGTGCCTTCAGTGACATTAATCCACCATGCTGCAATGAAACAACACTCTTGGGATGATTTCACCAGAAGTGAAGTGCTATTTCCTTCAGTCACTTCCAGAAACCAGAGGGCAAGAGAGGACGTGCAGTCTGAATGGCTTTTCATTATAACATTACTTTGGCAATTAGGTCAACATATCCTCTCACTAAAACATATGCCGTGATTTAAATCAGCATACTGCTCCTGCTACAAAATACATTGGCTTACATTTACGATGTACATTAGAAAACAAAGTTGGTTTATCAACAGCTATACAAGGAAAACGATGAAGTGAGTGTGCAGCCTAGCACTCAAGCTATGAGACAGCTTTGAGCACAAGGCATCACAGCCTCCCCCTAATTCCTGCCCCAGGATCCTGCTACCCCCCCAGCTGCTGGCAGGGTCAAGCTCAGCTCCACAAATGCCACCCAGCACAATTGTTCCAGTTGTGCTGTGTAAATGGCACAGGGGCCTTATAAGATTTCCTTTCCTGCACACCTAGACTACTTTTCTGAAGCCAAGTGAAAGCAAGTATTGTCTTCCCAGAAATACAGAGGCCACAGGCTCAAGTAAGTTCAAGCTGCCTGGAAACCCCTCCAACTGCAGCCCCCCCTTCTGCTTCCTCTCTCAACCTGCTCATTGCTCCTGCCTTGGAGCATGGACTTGCAGCAGGAAAAACAACTGCTCATTGAAAAGATGCTGCCAAGTCCCAGCAAAACTAAGGACAATATAATGCTTAACCCCAGCCAAAGGAAGCCTGCTCTGCCTGTCCCAGCCACCCAGCCCCTTGCTCATGCCCCCTCAGAATCACCGGGGTTGGAAGGGACCTCTGGAGATCATCTAGTCCAACCTCCATGCACAGCCTCATCCCAAACCTCACGCGCATCTGCCCAGTGCCAGCAGTCAGAGAGGCTGCACACACTCCCTGCACACTGCCTCTTTCCTACCCACGTACCCATGCGACCCACTGATCCCCGCTGAGGGCACGGCAAACAGACTGTCATCGTGATGAGGGGTAAAAGTCAACGATGACAAAGTTCACACCACAGTTTTTCCACTGATTCCTCAGCAACCAACAGCCAATTTGGTTCTGTTCCCTTCCTGTCTCATCTGCTTCCCTTCAGCCCCAGGCCAAGTACTTAAAGCCAAGAGACAGGCCTTTGGGACCTATCTGAAAGCACACACCCCAGATCTCATGCTCCTGGGCCATCCAGGCTTTGAGCCAGGGAGATGCTGAGCTATTGCAGCTCACCCAGAGGCGGCTTGGGATGCTCTGCACCAACACTCACGCTTGAAAGGGATTTGGAGGTGATCTTTGTGACAGAAATAGCATGAACCTGGCCCTCCTTTGCTTTCTGCAGAACTCGGTGAAAAGTAATTAGCAGGAACCAAGTGATCAAGTCCAGCAAATCCAAACAAGCAGCAACTCCTTCTTCAAACTTCCACTTGGTAAAGCCAGTAAAGAGGGTGACATCAAGCCAGAGCACACAAGTGAGAGCCTATGATAGTTCCTCCCTCAGTGATCACAGTCCTCTGTGCCCAAACCAGAGAAAGCCACAAAGAAAGAGAGACATGGTGGCTCTCTGAGGTCGCAAAGAGCAGGTGGGCAGAGCTTGTGTCCAGGCTGGAAGCGATGCCAGACATCAGGACAAAGCTATAGCAGAGCAGATTGCACCAATTCTGCATTGTTTTTCTGCAGCTGTCTCATGCTCCAAGGGCTATTAAAAGCATTGTTGCGCTTGCCCTGAAAATTTCAGGGGTGCTAAAAAAACTGGAAATCAGCCCAGACATAGACATGCATTTAAAAGGCTGCCTTGGCAAACAGTGAGAGCTCAGGTGCAGGACACTGCCGTTATCCCTGGCTGTTGCACAGCCACAGAGCACTCCTCTGGATTTGGTGAAGATAATATTCCACATCTGTCTGAAAAAAACCAGGAAACAGAGGCTCCCCAAAAGCTCAGGTATCAGCCAGGGGTCTTCAGCATCTCTAGACACAGCTTCTGCAGCTCCTCTGTGCAAACTCACACTTGGCAGAACAGCAGCAAAAGTGCTTTTGGATTCTTCATGGCATTATGGAAAAAAAAATAAATCTATGTGTGCCATCAGATTAATCTGGAAGCCTGTAAATCAGAGTGTGGCAGGATTCCCAGAAGGCAAGGCCATCGCCTCACAGCAAGGCAGCTTGCATGCAAGGCCGGCGTTACTCTCTGCTTTGCTAATCCAAGGAGAACAGACCCACCGTCTAGCACTGTGCAGCACAGTCTGTGGCGGGTGTCTGCTGCCTCTGCGGGGAACCCTAGAGATCCAGCATCCTGCAAGCTGGTTCATGTAGCTTAGTCCTCCACCGCATCTTCCCAAATTTTTAGCACTTCTGTCCTAGTATAGCTCCACAGACAATATCTACCCTGGAAACGCTTGGCACTGCTGCACTGAATGTCTGTACGAATCAGGTGCACAGAGGCAAGTCCGCACTCCTCCCCGACACAGCACCACATCAGGTTTTGCTCCCACACTGTGGTATTAGTGTAATTCAGTCACGTGTGTAAGTAAGAGGGCATGGTACACCTTTGCATCTGTGAAATGGACCCTGATCCTGTTCTTCCATAGGAGGAATTCGTATGAACATCATGTTTCTTGGAAGTCTTCCTGGATACAGCAAGAACACTAATACCCTCCCTAATATTTTCTCATTACTATCACAAAATAATGAGTTAGTCCATATAACGATTCGCTTTTTAAGCAAACTGCAAAACCTCTGGAAAAAAAAAATCCCCAAAATTATGGTCTTGTATATGTTTCTTGGAATTGAGCCTTTCGTAAGGGGAATAAAAGGATGAAGCATCAGATTTTTAAGCTTTTCTATGCCAAAGTCTCCTCTGTTTTTGTCACAAAGCAGGGCAAAGGCCTGCAGCCTGTCCAACTCCAGCAAAACATCCTAGACTCCCTCCACACCTCGGCACTTCTCTCTCAGGTCTGACGCAACAGCTACTGTTATGCCACAGCAGACACTCTCCCACCCCTAGGACACCAGGTGAGGCTTCTAGTCCAGCTGAGAGCAGGAGCAGATCCTCACCGTACTGGGATGTTCTGCCTTCTCTGTACATAGCGGCAACCAGGCACGTAGCTGTACCGCACCTATAGCCATGCCTGCTGGGTCAGAGGCACAATGCAATACCCTTTGGAAAGGGGACACCCTTTCCACATCAAGCTATGCCCTTCATGGCTTTAACTTCCAATTCCTTCCCCCCGCACCCTCCATATTTCTTTCTCACCCTCACCTTCCCTGCTGCTCCACAGTCCCTCTTGGCAGGGCAAGTATTTGTAACTGTGCACGTAAGCAGGATGAACGCAAAAGTTTAATGTCATATCATGCATTACCTGCCTGATGGAAACACACTGTTAAGGAGACAGAACAAGCAGGAATGGATAGTGGAGACCTCTCCACAGACCTGTTTTAGGTTTAGGTTAGCTCCTTGTTATAACCTCAGAGGTATTGCAATGGCTTTATAAAGAACACAGGCTGCTCTGTAGCACTGGAAGAATTCACTGCTCCCCTCCTCCCTTACATTGGTGAAAGAAGGGAGGATATAGTATCAGGGTTACCCACGTGCTCAAATCAAGGGAGTTTTTTTATCCTGACTACTGAATAATGCATGTCTTCAGAGAAAAAATCTCCATTCCTTCATAGAGACATCATCAGCTAGCAGTGAAAGAAAGACGTGGCACAACAGCAGGCTGCATGGAGAAACACACTTCAGGAGTGCGGGCAGCAGCAACAGGGAGGACAAAACAGGCAACAAGACAGCTCCTTACCTTAACCCACAATGGTGGTAGGCTGTGGAAGCTGCTGACATGCAGGAACAACACTGCTTCGACACAAATTTCGTGTGCTGGAGAAGCCTGCCTGTTTTAATCCAGGGCATTATGGAGTGGCTGTATTTGTGCTGTACAAACAGCCTCTATGAGCCTTTCAGGAGCAGTTACATCCTACAACACACATGGCTTTAACTGGGAATTCTTTTTTTATTTTAATTCCAGTCACATGTTTTGAGCTGTTACTTTTCTCTCCTCTGTGTGTGTATACAGATAGACAGATTTTTACGTCTCCTGTCTCTGTGCCATGTTAGCCTCAGGCAACCAGCTCGAGGAGAGAGCCATCAGCCTTGACAAATGACTCAGTTCTCCTTTGGAGTCAGGTCTGTACAGCATCTCCTTCCTTCCCTTCCTAAGGCTGCTGTTAGCACAGCCACCCTGGCTCTGGGTGGGTGAGCTCTGCCCTCCGCACATGGGCTGGGAGCTTCACTGAGCACAGCTGGAGTCTGATCCTGCTTCAGCAAACCTGAAAGGACTCCCCGAAATTGCACTGATCAGACCCTCGCCCAGGGTCCTTCAGAGAGATCTCCACCTCAGCAGAATGTCGTTTTGTTCAGTGGGAGGGAGCCAAGGGCAAGTCACACAATAGTTTTCTCTGCTCACTCCTCTCATCCTTACGTCACTGCATGTTTGGCTTTAAAACAGGGACAGGGAGAATCCTGGATGCTGGGGCCAGGACCCAACCAGCCAGAGAGATCACAGACCATGTAACAGAGGACCTGCTCACTGGTGAGCCGACATGCTTGCTGGCCATGGAGCAGGATAGAGCCACAGCACACAGCCCTGGCGCTGCTTCCTGCGGACATATGGCACAACAGCACACCTCCATTTGAGGCCAGTGTCACAGACACCCATTCCAGGTTTCACAGGCTTTCTTTTACTGCTGCTGATCTCACACCTCTCTGCAAAATGCTCACTCAACGGCAAGACCGATGATAACTTTCTGCCAAAACCGCTGATGCCAGAGAGTGGCGCTATTGAAGGAAATGTACATTTTGCACAGTGAGTTTTCATTTTCTTCCAGAACAGCAGGGAAAAGGTGTGTATTTTCAACCATTTCATTGTTAACTCCTTAGACACCCAAACACATTGTCAAAGCTCCCTGTCGAACACAATCTCCTCACAAAGCCTGTGGTATTTGCTGTTCACACTCCCAGCAGTGCACATGAAAGGGATGAACGCAGGTAACATGACAGCCTCCCTTTCTCCAGTGCCTTTACCCAGGAAAGCACCAAACCACAGTCAACCAACTAGTTCATGCTTGCAGTTTCCTGGATTACGGCCCTGATGGAAGCAATTGATACAAGAGCTGGCCAAGGGCCGCAGCCTTAAAATTCTGGGCACGCTGCAGTGAACTCATATGTTTTATTATTTAGAGCAGTGCAGAAGCTCAGACACTCGGCTGAACTCAGAGGCCAGGAAATGCCGAGGCACACATGGAGCCTCATGATTCCAGGATGTTCATGTGCTTTTATGTACGTATGTCCCTGTTCACTCGCCATGAGGTGTTGGCCCATGGGTTCCCCAAGCAAGCTACTCCTCACTGAAATCAGAAGAGCTTATTTGTCAGAAAGGAAAGAGAAACACATTGCTTATGATGCTAGATATTTTCATTTGTTTAGTCACTGGTGGTTTATATTCCTGCCTTCATGCTGCAGAAAGCTCGGCCAGTAAACAAGTCGGATCTGAGGGCCTCTGTAGTTTGCAGCAAGATACAATCCCCAATGCCATTTTCTCAATACAAATCTCTGAAGACAGTTGCTAAAAGAAGGGCTATTTTCAGACGCAGTATCCGCGGTGATATGATAAATTTACAGGAGCACAGCTAGAGTACACTAATGACAGGACCCTTCCCAAAGGGCTGGCATCCACTGCCCATCCCAAAAGCTTCCTGCCTGACTGCAAGAACCGAGATGTGTGTTTTTCTCCCTCTCCATCTTTCATCATACTCCAGAGACAACCACCCCTCAAGGCAGGGCACCCAGAAACTCCACTCACTTCTCATGTGATTGAACTTGCAGGCTATTTTCTGTCAGGAATCATTTTTCTCTGCATCCCCCTCTCCCTTTTAAAATTAACTGCTCTCTTCTCAAAGCCTGACAGACAGATAACTATGCAGAGTCACAAGTACCTGAGCACTCTAACAACTTGGGACTAATCTCCTGCTTTCTTCAAGCCACTACCTGGAGCTGGGCTCTTCATGGTGACCAGACCCCATAGCCACCCAGGCTGCTCCTTTTCCTCTCCTGGGGCCTGTGCTTCGCAATATTCCCACCGCATTTGCAAGGCACACCTTGCAAACAGGCAGAGCCTGGTATTTAATTCACCAGCTGGTAACTTCTAAACAAACTTTCGCTCCCTCCCATATTAAGCAGAACAGCAGAACCACTGTAGAACCATGCAATGCAAGTGCTGCAGCTGCCCTGCACAGTTCAGTAGACGATGAAGCCAAGGTCTCCAATTCACAATTAACCTCACTGTGACGTCGGTAAGGAAGTGCTGAAGGGAAGTGGTGGGAGTCAGGACATTCAGCTCCCAGCTTTGCCACCTATACTCGCTTTCACCCTGAAGACTATAGTTTCTCACTCTTAAAAACAGGAACAATATTTCCCAGAAAGGCTGCAATAAAATACTGATGTTTACCAAGCACTCTGAAACCCTAGAACGGATATAACTCTTCCAGGATCCACTCAGCCTGGCACATTAGCGTGGGATGCTAGGCAGTACCATAATACAAACGACGAATAACAGTAATTAACAAGTAGCCCCAGAGAGATGAATATTAATCAGCACTTTCCAGCTCTCCTCGGGCATGAATGGATACTCCACAGATGGAGTGCACAAAGAACAACCTCAGATCTGCAGCGTGGATCACAGGAGAAACCTGCCCCACACCTAATTTGCACTCAAGCTACTCCAAGCCAGGCAGAAAAATCACAGCAATTTACACCAAAGTGCCCAGGGAGGTACCACCAGCCAAGCCCCTGCGTGCTGTATGGGGCAAACGCTCAGAAGAGGCACCTGCTGGGATACCCACCAAAGAGCAAGTACAGCCTGGTGGTCTGCAAAATCACAGAAGCATCAAGAAAGTCAAGGAAACATACAACCTGGCAAAGCGATTTAGTACAGCAAACCATCCGTTCTACCTGTAAATATGCACAGCTTTTTTTTTAAAAAAAAAAAAATCAAGACATGGAAAAACTCCACTGCACACACACGGAGCGTTTGCCTGCCCCAGCAGCATGCTGGAGTTTCAACCTCGGGAACTCAACACAACTAGGAATTATTTGCATTGCCACAAAACTTGCAAGGCCCACGGCAAAGCTGGTCTCACTGTGCTGAGTCTGCTGCAATCCCATAGCAGAAGTTGTCCCTCCACAGGCTAGATGGGGCAGGCGAGCACAAGCCTCATCATGGGTCAGCAGCCAGACTTGCGTCCACAGCAAGCTCTGCACAGAGTCCAGTAAAAGGGCTCAGAGAGGCGATGCTTTGCTTTCATATGAGCCATCTCTGTCTGCTCCCTGGCAGCTAGAGCGTGGGAGGGAAACGGAGCTGGATCCCCAGGGCAGGAAAGGAGCCCTGCCGTGCAGTGCGTGTTCAAAGCTGCTTCCCAGGAGCATCACGCAGCCGTCATTTTCTGCAGCTCAGAGAACAAACTGCATATATCAACTGACAGCACTAAGTTTTATCCATACATTTTTAAAAGCAGCTTCCAAGACAAAACATCTGCTCTCAGGTGGAGCCAGGGCTCAACATGAAATGGCTTCTACACTGAATTACGTTATTAGTAAAACATAGGTGTTTACCCCATTTTAAATCCATTTTCTTAATATTTCTCCTGCAGCATCTGGAGGAAAGATGCATTAGCCCGAAACTCTCAGGGAAGAGCCCCTCTGCCTGCTCCAGAGGGTGTAAACGCAAAGGGGCACAGAAAAGCATGAGGGGAGACAAGACAATCCAATACTCTTCATTCAAAATTCCTTCAGGTTTAGCACAGAGCTACCGACTCACAGCAGAAGATGAATCTTCTTTCAATATCATTTCTAATCTCAGAGTCAGAAAGGCCTGTGGTTCCAGGGCCTGTCATCCTTGGGCAAAACCCTCTCGCTGAAAGAAAACTGGGAATAGCAGAAGACTTAAGCTATTTATTTCCACCCTGAAGGTAGTGATCAGATAGTAGCACTGCCTTCCAAGTAATTCGTTCAGCGTTTGTGTTGCTGCTCCAATGTCTAGGGCCTTGCAGAGGAGTCTTTTTATCGCTTCCACTGAAATAAGGAAGAGCAATCAGATATCAATGAGATGTTTCAGCACATGCTTGCTCCCCCTTTCCCAGGCTTCCATGGGCCAGGGATCAGTCACTTGCAGGATCAGGCCATAACACTGGTTTGGGGTTTGGCTGCCGACTCAGAGGGTTCTCAGTCCAATGCCTCAGACTCAGCTCTAAAAAGAGCCTGTCTTTGCTCCACTCCTGGTGGGAGCAGAGCCCACAGCTACTGCCCTTACCAGCCCTGTCATTCTACCCCAGAGAAGTTAGCTAAGTCAGTTAAGCACAGGGTTGTGCTGCAAATTGCTCGTTTAATATTGCCCTTGAAACTGCATTGTAATGATAAATATTCACTTCCTTCCCAGGGCACTTGCATAACATTGCTGGGCATTGTTTAGAGAGCTGCTGTGCTCCAAGCCACAGGCAGCTGCTGTCCGTGTCCCCCTCTCCTCACCAAGTGCTGGCAGAACTGTTGCCTTTCTGGCTGTGGGGTTTTTTGGTGGTCCGTTTTCTTTTTTTTTCTCTCCTTCCCTTCCACCCCCCCCACCCCTTCTTTTTTATACTCTGTCAGCTTACTGTATTAAACAATAGATAGTTGTGACTCTGAACGCAAGTAGCCTTCCAGCAAGATTATTCCCCAGTGGGGGGGGGGGAAATATCCCATTTATACCAGTTCAATCTAAGCCAGTTAGAAAATCATATCTGTCAAATAGCATTTAATTAAAACTATCTTCAGGGACAGAGCAGATCAGTCAATGCAGAGCTTTCCCACTGACAATATAAATAGCCCAGGCCTAGAATTCAACAGCCTCACTTTGTGGTCAGGCTACGCAGCCTGCACGCCCAGACACAGGAGGAATTTCTGTTTCATGGCTTTGGTTGGCATGTTTTTTTATAACAGGGAAGTGGCTTTGAATTCTGGAAGCTGGACTGGCTGATCAAAGCTATACACAGAGCAGGACTGGGAAGGAGGAGGAAATTAGGTATACCTGAGCAGCAATTTGGAGATAAAATTTCTCTTCAAGCAGAACAGCATCAAGAGTTAAATAAGATGCATCCCTCCACTTAGGAAACTTGCTGCTGGTAGCGTCTTACAGCATAAGACCTGACAGAATTCAAACTTGTTCTGAAAGCAAGTTTGGACATCTCCTAAAATGCAAAAATACCAGACAGCAAAAAAACCCAACAACACCAGTACAGAAAACACAATTTATATTCTCTGATGACAGAAGGTCTGATCTGTTAGGAGACAAGGCAGCCCAGAGCAGAAAGCAGGGCTGGAACACGACAGTACAGGGAGATGAGGCTTGTGACATACCAGTATTTGCTCTAGGGAGAACACAAACTGCACGTGGTTATGGTGCAGTAACAAAGTTGTGCCCTGGGGACACTTTAAAACAGCAGGGATGCCATAGGACAAGCTAGAAGTCACCGGTTTTGCAGGGGACCCAGGACACAAGCCAGGGTCACCCCAGATCCACCTCAGGGCAGGATGAGGAGGGCTGGGCAGGTGGCAGCAGGGTGGCAAGGGAAGGTCTGCCCTGCCCCAAGACTGCCATCTCCCCACTGCCTTTCTTATGTCCTTGGCTCAAGCTCCAAACACACCTCCAGCTGAAAGCACCAGAAATGTCTCAAAGCACAGCTCACTGCAGGGAACTAGGAGCAGGCATGTTCCCCTCCCCAGGGCAGTCAGCCTTCAGGGCTGGAGGCCTCTTGCTCTAATGGGAACATACACACACTCTACTGATTTGAATCCAGGCAGGATCTTCCATCCTGGCAAGATTCATTTAGAAAACAAAATTATTCTATTAGCCTCAGTCCATAAAACATCCCTTCCTATCTGCACAGTGTACTACAGATGTTTCCTTCCAAGCCTGCAGGCCTCGATCAGTGGGGAAAGAAACCGATTCTCTAGCTTTTTACCAACGTATCCAATTTTAAAAGCCTTCCTGCTGCTGGCTGTGATTTTGCTCATCCTCAAGACACACACCAAGGAAAGGCTTTTCCCTGTAGTTTATGTAATGTATCAGGAATAAATCCAATGTCTGGGACACTCATCACTGAGCTGGAGGAGCGGAATGCCAATTGAACTATGCAGCCTGCTCCTGTCTCCTTCATCCAGGTATTTCTAGTCTCCCATCACATCCCCAGTCTCTGCTATCGTCACCAGAGCAATCGTGGTTCAGCTGCATTCAGCTGAAGAGAGGAATGGCCACAAAGGAATTGTAAAATTGCGCTTCTATAACAAATCAATTTCTCAGCTTCATAAGGACTTTTCATCCTTTAGTGTAATAGGCACTGCTCCCCTAACTTACTTTGAAAATAAAAAGGCAGCAGATCCCTAATTAGTTACATCCACCAGGAAAACAGAAATTAATTACACACAAGATTTTCATGTGGCATAAGCAAGCCATGCTGCAGACACCAACCAAAGCTCTGCAAGACCTGAATCCAGCAGGAACCAGAATGGGGCCCACCACCCATACAGGCAACTAAAATGCAACACTGGGTCACCATGATCCAGTGGTAAGAGGTCCTTGTTACCACCACAAACCCCAAGGACTTTCTCTGTCCTTAAGACTGCCCCAGCCAGGCCCCCCCCCAATCTCCTGGTTATGGGAACCCTTTCCAGACAGTGTCTCCCTTGTTGCCATGAGCTCTTTCAGATACCTTCCCAGGAGGGATGCATCTGATGACTAATGCAACATCTAGCAAAAGGCACCTCAGTAGCTAGTCACGGAGCACTGTGTAGCACGGCTCACTCGTGCTTCACAGACAACATCCCAGCCGGGAAGGGTCAAGGGCTCCCTCACTTCCAGACCCAGCTCTCCATTCAGTTAGGCCCTGGGGGGACCAAATAAAGTGCTAGTGTTCATCTCACTGGCTTCAAGGGGTGCCCTCAGGCCACACAAGTATGAGTCACATAAGCTTATGTGACTTCAGCTGACACAGTAGCAAACACCGTATAACCCATGAACACGTGGCCAGTGCACAAAGTTCTCTTCCTACTCTGCTTGGCATAAACGCCTCATACAATGTGAAGTATTTCAGAATAAAGAATCCAGAGGAACAACTCTCACCCTGGAAGCACAAGGCACAAGCAGGAGGTCTGGCATAACTTGAGTCAGTGAAGCGTGAGTCAGTGAAGTGCAAGTTAGCGCATGGAAAAAGTGTGTATCATCTCAGCTTGATTTACATGTGCACATACAAGTCAAATTAACACCCTGAAGATGACAATTGTTTGTATTGCAGCAGCACCTAGAGGTCAGAAGTAAGATGAAGATCACGCTGTGCTAAGCATTGTACAGGTACAAGGCACATCCTCTACCCATCTAACATCAGAGACCAAAGGGAGGAGGAAAGGAGAGCTTCTCTCCCTGCATCCCACAAGGTGAAACACAGAAGAATCAAAAAGGATGCCCAAGGTCCTGGGGAAACCTGCAGTAAAGCCAGACACCAATTCCCAGTCCAAGGCCCGACCAGCAAGGATTCCCCCTCTCCCTGATGCGGTGGAGGCTAAACGTTCTGCTTGGCTCCACTTTGGGGTGACCACATTACTCACAAATCCTGAAACTACGACTGAGTTGCTCAAAATGTCCCAAAACAGATGTCAACAAAACCAATACTGCATGCTAAGCTATCATATAATTTTTGCTCAGGCACAGCTATTTTAGAAATGTTTGTCCTGTTTTTCACATCCTTCTGCCTAACAGAGACTGACTGTCTAGGCCTACAAAAGAAAAATTGTAATCTTTTAGAATCGTCTAAAACAGCACTCTCAAGTGTAGTAATCAAGCAATTTTAAGTTTGATCTATGGAGTAAAGAGACTAAAAAGGGTCATTTCCAGCTTTCTGGTGGTGCAAAACGCCACACTTTCACCATGATGCCAACTAGTCCCCACTTTGCAAGCCTGCCCATCCAGGACAGACCACCTTCAGTCACAGCACTCGCAACGCTCATTTTCAGTGAAGACAAGAAAAGGGTAGCTGTGGCAATCTGAAACATCACAATAGGGAGACAAAGGGAATCTACCAGGAAGTCAAAGACACAAACAGCAAGTAAAATAGCCTGCAAGCTCAAACAGGTTAAAATCACATAAACATGGTATTTTTTTTATGTAGGTCCTACTTACATAACAGATTTCATCAGCACCAACTATTTTTATAAGGCAAAGATGTATGAGTAGTTAATTCCCATCCATCCATCAAGAGCCACCCTAGGCATCAGCACCTAGTCCTGCGAGCTCCCTGCTGGCACTGCCACCCGCTCAGGCTGCTCGGCGCATGGCGATGCCCTGCTCGCTCGGGTGCCTGCACAGCCAGCCCGATGGCAGAGCAGCCTTCGGGCCGCTCGCTCGCAGCATGACAGCAGTGGCCGGGCTGCCCAGCAGCCAGGTGAGGTGTGCTCCCTCTCCTGAACTCTGCCACCACCTCAGCTTTTTTCAGGGTCTGCAATAGCTGCTACGTCAGTAGTTCAGAGGTATCTTTAGCAAGTTCAAAGTGATCCCTTCACCCAAGCCCCTTCCCAATCCCACAGAAGTTAATCACACTCTTCCTCTGCCATCCTCCTGTGAGCCAACAACTCTCCAACCCTCAGGCTCAGGGGATTTATCATAGAATGGTTTGGGTTGGAAGGGACCTTAAAGATCATCATTTGTAGCAAAGTACAAAGCTCTGTCACCACACTGCTGCTCAAATCCAGCCCAAGTTAATACAGAGCCAGTAGTTACCACCAGAAGGCTTATTCGCTTGAGTATTCAGTAAAATTCCTAATGTGGTGCTAGTTTTCACCTCTGAGGCAGACACCTTTATCTTCTAACAGGTGGTATTTAATTGTATCTGAAAAGAAAGCAATATGTAACTTTTTTCCCCTTTTCCTTTTGAACAAACAAAAGGCAACGCTGCTTTTAGCATTATATAAGGTCCAGACTTAAAAGGTTTTGAAAGTTTACAAGTACTAGCAGCTGGAAAACGATCAGAATATTTCATGGTGTTGTGATTCCTTGGATACGTGCAAAACGAACAGGAACCATTCCAGAGGGAGGTCCACCCCAATGGTGGACTTGCTGCCCATTTTGCTTTGCAAACACCGGTTTATTCTGCCTTACCCCCCACGCTGAGTTATGCCCTCTGTCGCTGCGTTCCATGCCAGAAGGCCGACGATTCTTCCATGTCAGTTTTCCCAACAGAATAGGAGAAAGTTACCTTCTCTAGAAAGATCTGTGGTGCTCTGAGAGAGCGCTCTAATTGCCCGATGCGCATTCAGGTCAGGTACCCACTGTAGTGACATTAATGAGTGAGATGGAGACTGTTTATGACACAATCAAGAGAAGTTAGTAAACATTACAAAAGCCAACAGCTCTACTGAAAATACGTAGCACTGCAAGCGAACAGAAAGGGGGGCCCAGGAGGGAAGAACAAGACATGCTTTTATCTGAGTTTTCATGTCAGATTTATACATTTCTGGCCTGACTGCAGCATTATCTAATGTTCTTTCTGTATGGGATCAATAACGTCTCCACAATGTCAGTGCAGTACAGTCATGGTTTCCCCACAACACGCCCGTGCCTCACTCCCAGACTTGGCAATCTCCGGAGTGGCCTTTTAAAAGCAAAGGGTCAAATCCAGTGAAGCTCTCTGGACACTGGTGAACTTGTCCCCAGTACGAGCTTGACACACACTCAGGAACCATGGTCCAGGGGAATAATTTGGTGGGCTTGGTGCTTCCTCCGTGTTCAAGGTCAGCCAGCCAGTGCAAAAAGGTGAGTGAGACTGCACCTGCAGCAGCAGAGAAGGGCATCCGCTACAAGCAGGTATTTCATAGCTCCCACAGCCCAGATTCTGTCCAACAAAAGTCCTCAGAGGTTACACACAGGTGAATTGGATGCACTTAAATTAGTACCAGAGCAAAACCCCACGGAAGGGAAAGCTCAGGATCATGTAATACTTGCTCAACTCAAGTTTGTGGAGCATGATCACAGAGCTCAACGTTTCCAACAAGCCCTGGTCAGAGATCCTACATTCCATACCAGGAGCTGGCCACCACAGATGCGCCAGCCCTGTAGAAAGTCACAACTGCTAAACTGCTTCCAAAGCCCTGTACTTCCAACAAGTCTCCCTCAAGGCTAACAGTCCTGCCGTAGCAGCAGTAATGAAATAAATGGTATCAGAAAGGTTAGTAAGAGCTGACAAAAAGAGCTGCATGGGACTTCTTTCCCAAAAATGCATATGGCGTATTATTGCTGTAGCAGAGATACTTCCGACTTTCGTCTCTCTAAAAAGAGGAGTTTGGCCCAGTCAGCACACAGATTGTCTGCTGTGAGCACAACAAAACAGATGCCTTTGTTCAGGATGGGCTGAATTTAGGGAGATACCAAGGGATGTTATAAAATGATCAAACACTTTCATTTCTTTGTGGCATACTTCCTTCCACCCCATCCCCCTTCCTAGACAGAATTTACTTCCCCCAGCCACCCTACCCCACGCCCCCCCGATAAGGGGTCTGGCACTCCCTGCCTGCACCGGCACCTTCTGCAGTTCTTACACCTGAGTTACTGCTCCCAGGCACAAAAAACCCCACACAGAGAAACACTTCCATACCAGTCATTATGACTTTACCACCTGAACAGTCGCCGGAGATTCTACCCATCACCCCAGACAGGCCTATGGATGGAGTTCAGAGTCATTTACTTCAAGCTAGAAGTTTCTACATTGTGATACAAGTGAAGTTAAGGAAGAAACTCCAAGTTACAACTCCAGTTAACAGCACAGTAAAGACAGAGAGTCGTGTACTGTCAAGGCCTGCAGAGCAAGTCTGGAGAGCACTGCAGGGAATTTTAACACCACACGCTCTGCCAGAGCCACCCAAACTAAGCCACAGGAGAGGTGCTTCCCATCTCTCTGCTATTCTCTCTTCACTAAACAGCTGGTAGCAGCGTTTACTGTGCTGGACAGGCACACATTAGTGGTACAGAGGCCCCCACTAGGATTTCCTTCACTAAAATGACCAAAGTCTATTCCCCAAAAAGTTTTTAAGAAAAACAGAAGAGAAAGAAAGAAAAAGATCCAGTCTAATTAAAAGCCACAGTGTTTCTCTGCAGCTCTAGCTCCGCCAGGGTAGGCTGAACGATGGTTTCAGCTCTAAATTCTCTTTCATTTTCCCAGGAGTTACTGTACAATACAATGAAAACAAGAAACACCTGCCATCCTAATGAACCAATACTTATTAAATTAGATAACACACTAGCTGTCATGCTAATTATTGCAAAGCATGCAAAGAGAATTAATGGAAAGGTACTGTATTGCATGTACTTCAAGCATTCTATTTTTTTGCCCTGTAGTCCAGATACAGCATTACCTCCACTTCTGACTGCTAAAGGAGAAATAAAACACAATGATGATGAACAGCATAAACAACCATGCTCCAAGCAATGCTGTAAGGCCTCAGTTGACTCCAGTTCACTTTTTTTATTTTTGATCTAAATGAAAAGATTACGGTATCTTCATGAACATCAGACAGCCTGAAGCTATTTTTTCCCAGCCTTGTGTGAATTTCTGTAGCGCTCAATTTTAAAGCTGAGACTTAAAAGTCTCTGCAGTGCAACCAAGAGCCTCCCATGCAAACGCCCAGCACAGACAAGGTTTCAGCATCAGTCTCCTTACAGAAGGACCTGATCCCTTCGGGCTAGTGCCAAGGAAAACCACAGTTTCCCTCTCGGCAACCTCAGCACCCACCATCCCATACACGAAGCAAGAGCTGCCCCATAGAGGAAACACCACGTCCTTCCCCTCCGTCTTCTCTCACTCTACTCTTGCCGGGTCCCCAGGTGTACAACAGCCTCTCACTTCCCATGGATGAGCACTTCCCCCTCCCCCAAAAACACTCGGCCGCCAGCCCCCCTCTCCCTCCCTCTCTACCGCCCGGCGAGGGGCCGCGGGGCTCGCTGCCCACGGCGGCGGGCGCAGCTCCGGGGCCGGCTGGGAGGGTCCGGAGCCGGGTTCCCCCGCGGCCGAGAGCCCGCCCCGGCCCCGCTCACCTCGAGTAGAGACGGCGGGCGGCGGAGCCGGGGCTGTCCCCGCCGGGCAGGCACGCCATGGGCGCCGGCCCCGCCGAGCCGCCCACCAGGGCGGAGGCAGGCGCGGCTGCAGCCCGGCACCGGGCAGCGGAGTATGGCAGCGGCGGGAAGTGATGCACCGAGCAAAGAAACTCGCGGGCAGGCCCCTCCTCCGGCTGATGTCAGCCCCGCGGCGGGCAGCGGCCCTTCCTCCTCCTCCTCCTCCGCCCGGCCCGCCGCGCTCGGCGCTGCCGCCCCCGCCTGCCTGCGCTTGGGCGGCCCGCGGTGAGACCGGGGGGCAGAGCAGGGTTCAGCACCCGGGCAGAGCGCTCTGCTTCCCGGGGCTGTCCTCACCATCACCCCTCCACCCGAGACACAGTGTAGGAGAGCATCGCGGCAGCCGTGACAGCAGGGTGGGCCACAGGTCACAGGTGTCCCCTGGATTTAACATCACATCGTAGCGCCTCAACACTTACTTTCAGAGCTACCACAGCAGGGAAAGACGGAGCCACGTCGGTCCNGCGGCCCGCGGTGAGACCGGGGGGCAGAGCAGGGTTCAGCACCCGGGCAGAGCGCTCTGCTTCCCGGGGCTGTCCTCACCATCACCCCTCCACCCGAGACACAGTGTAGGAGAGCATCGCGGCAGCCGTGACAGCAGGGTGGGCCACAGGTCACAGGTGTCCCCTGGATTTAACATCACATCGTAGCGCCTCAACACTTACTTTCAGAGCTACCACAGCAGGGAAAGACGGAGCCACGTCGGTCCCATACACACACAGCAGGATGCAGGCACCACACCTGCCTGTTAACACAAAAGGGGGTTGGGTAGAATTTCTGACCCACACCATATGTAGACACTTAATTCCACACGAAGAAGTCACTGTTTTCCCTTAGCCTAAGCCCTTTTGTTCTAGAAAGTAAATGCCTACACTTGGAGGCAGTTAGGATGAGCAGGACCTGGCACAGCTGTGTCTACCTTCGTCGAGTCAGGAGGGGTATGCCACAGGGGCCTGTGTCCTCCCAGTAAGTCTGCACAAGCAGACTTGGCCACAAAGCAAAGTCTGGCTACTATCTTTGATAGTGAGGAATTCACCGGGAAAAAGGATGTTTCCCTCTGGCCCGCAGCAGCTTGCTTTCTGTGTTAACTGTGTTGTGTTGAACCTTGGGGCCTTTACTGTTTATTGTCAACCAAATGTCTGAAAGTGGATGCAGGTCATCTTCAAATGCTGCATCCAGCTCCATCTGTTTTTCAGTGCTTGATGTGCTGCAAAAGTTAGTGAGCTAGTCGCTCAGCAGAAGCCTGTCTGTAAATTACTGCCACTTATCCAGCAACACCAAATTAAACATAATTATTTTCACAGATACCCCAAAGAAGCGCAGGTATAAGTTGTGGCTTTTAGTGGGTTTTAGCAGCTTGTTCTGCAGACACGAGAACCTGGTGGTCAGAGGGAATCCACAGCCATGCCCTACTTACTGGACTGTTTCCCCCTGGGGACCTGCACAAAAGCCCCTCTCAAGAGCAAGCAGAGCTCCTGCTCAGGAAAAACCATCATCAGTAACACCACACTAGCAAACCACAGAAGCCTCTTTTCTCGGAGCTAATTGATTGGGCATTTAAATCCAAAACAAAAACCCATAAACAAACCTGTATCCGTGTCCTAGCTTAGGAATAGTCTCAGTTCTGTAGATAAACCACAGCAGAGAAAGCTGGAACCATCCTGCTGAGAGCTGCCTCCTCGCCCAGGGAGGTGTGCTGGTGTCCTGGGTACGTGCCATACCACTCAAGAAAAAGGAAACCCCTCTGCACCCCCAAGCAACCAGCTAAAGAAGCCCTGCTGGAGGGACTGCGGGTGAACCCACAGGCCAGGCTGGGACACTGTGCCTCACACCAGCCAGTTTTTACCCAGGTTTGTGGTTTCACCGAAAGCAACAAACAAAAGCAACAGCACAAGCAGCTGTTCACAAGCGTGTGGAAACAAGCAACTGTTCAGACCTAAGAGATTTTGGTATTTCCAGGGGGTATGTTTGTCCATGCTTCAACACCCCCCTCCCCCTCCTTCAAGTCAAGAATACTAGTGCAAAAGATGAAAACCAGCTGCTGTTGCCGCTGGCTGCAGCCCTTCCTGAACCGCAGGAGACAGAGGGTGCTTTGCTGCACTAGGCCCACAGTGCTGGGTCGGCATTTAATGAATGTGGGCAGATAGAGTAATTGCCCTTTGGAGAAACAATGCTGGAAAGGGGAGCAAAAGAAAGGAGGGTGGAGGCCAGCTTCCAGTTTGGGCTCTGGCCAGATATATGGTATTCCACAGAGCTCTGGGCAAACGGGTCACCCGGACATTAATGACACAGGAATCACTGGGTCAAATTCCATGGCCTGGGTTATGCAGGAGGTCAGACTAAGATGAGCATAACGGTCCCCTTTGGCCTTAAAATTCATGAATTTGCAATGGATAATTTATCATCTGACAAACTCAGCTTCTTTTTCTTCTTGTAGAAGTGGCAAACAGGTCACAATAGATTTGAATTCATTCAATGAAATAATTCAATTACTTTGCTATGGGTTGGGTTTGGTTAACCCTACATATTCATGCCAAGAAGCTCCCTGCAAATACTTGGGCCTAAGCCACAACTCAGATCCATTGGCCAGCTGCAATGAAACAGGCAAATTACAAGAATACAGATAGAAACCCCAGTGCTTTAAAAATGCCACTAATTCATCTGGTGAATTGTGTCCACATTGTGTCAGGTGTGGGGAAGGACATGGAGCAATTAGAAAGACTCCAGATGAATGTGACAAGTGTGACCTATGAGAAAAAGGTAAAAGAAATTGATTTGTTCAGTTCAGATAAGATCAAGAGGAAGTGGAATAGTAATCTTAAACCATGAAAAGGGCTGCTGCAGAGAGTGGCAAAAGGGAGAGATGGATCATGAAAAGGGGGTAGGATACAAAATACTCAGGCTAGAATCCATCACAGGAGATGCAGGGGTCATTTTAGATAGTCAGACATTACGTACCTCTGCACCTCCAATAGCTTTTTGTTCCTGCAATCTTAAGGCACCACTGATTCCTAGTAAAGAGCTAGACTTACCAAGTTACCTACATCATCTTGCTCCTCCTAGTTACCAAATGTCTCTATGTCTTCACGTAAACAAAAGCAAAATCACAATGCTAAGCAATAGCATTGCAGGATCCTTAAAACTTCTTGAGCAGTTTTTTAGTATTTTTTTTTCAAAAATTTATATCCAAAGCTATCACAACACAATATGAAAGAGCTCTAACTATTGTCACATTTCCCACCACCTGGAAGCAACAAGGCACAGAAAGCTGAGGAGAACACAGCCAGACAGTAACACAGAACTGCAATACCGTAGCCAACCAGCAAATTTTGCCAGGCATCTAAGGATTGCTAGGACATAGGAACATTCCTCTACTGCCTCGATATCTTCATCATCCAGGCACACTAAGGAGTCAGGCACTCCCTCCAAAACACAAGGATCTCTCTTAATTAGCATGGAAGCTCATGAAATGGATTGCTGGTGGCCTCTGCTGGGGTTTACGTGCAAAAAGAGCACTGTAATTCAGATTCCTGGAGCTGACAGATCCCAGCTGAAATCACTACTGAACTGGCACTATAATTGCCAACTGTTACTGGCAACAGCTGTAATTAAACACCATCACCTTGCACTGTCTTTTTTTCAAACTGGCAGGTTCTGAAAGCACCTTGCTATTGTCCAGCATACTGGAAAAAGTTTGTCATTTTCTAAGTTCCTATAAAGGTAGCCTGCAAGGAAAAGCAGGCTATGGCCTTTGTTTCTGTGGATGTAGAACTGAATGGTTTTTCTTGTGCTCTTTTTGGTGTGAAAGAAGGCACAGGTGATTCTTGTGTACAGGAAGGTGCATCCAATTTCTTCCTCTTCCCCACTGACAGTCATTTAACTCCTAACTCTCTTTCAGCAAGTTTAGCAGAAAGACAAGGGTTTTGAAGATAGAGGGTCCTATGAGGTTCTTGAAAATATTAGGATGAGGAGACCTGTTACTGTCCCAGCCAAGAGAAGGGGGCAATGATAATTCCACTGTTGTTTTGTGGCTGAAGATGTTAGTAGGCACGTAGCAGAACAGGGCTTCTTTTAGACTTCATGCTCAACTAAGAGTCCCATGACAAGAGACAAATCTGTAGGAAAGCAGGCTTTCAGCAGCAGCACTTGCAAAAAGATCATGAAACTATTATCAAGCCTGAAAGTTGGCCACTATCAGACTGGAGAAGGATAGAGAGACTATACATGATCTGCTATCAGTCAGGCAAAGTAGAGAAACCAGAACAGTGTGGGGATGNGAACAGATGCCTTTGTTCAGGATGGGCTGAATTTAGGGAGATACCAAGGGATGTTATAAAATGATCAAACACTTTCATTTCTTTGTGGCATACTTCCTTCCACCCCATCCCCCTTCCTAGACAGAATTTACTTCCCCCAGCCACCCTACCCCACGCCCCCCCGATAAGGGGTCTGGCACTCCCTGCCTGCACCGGCACCTTCTGCAGTTCTTACACCTGAGTTACTGCTCCCAGGCACAAAAAACCCCACACAGAGAAACACTTCCATACCAGTCATTATGACTTTACCACCTGAACAGTCGCCGGAGATTCTACCCATCACCCCAGACAGGCCTATGGATGGAGTTCAGAGTCATTTACTTCAAGCTAGAAGTTTCTACATTGTGATACAAGTGAAGTTAAGGAAGAAACTCCAAGTTACAACTCCAGTTAACAGCACAGTAAAGACAGAGAGTCGTGTACTGTCAAGGCCTGCAGAGCAAGTCTGGAGAGCACTGCAGGGAATTTTAACACCACACGCTCTGCCAGAGCCACCCAAACTAAGCCACAGGAGAGGTGCTTCCCATCTCTCTGCTATTCTCTCTTCACTAAACAGCTGGTAGCAGCGTTTACTGTGCTGGACAGGCACACATTAGTGGTACAGAGGCCCCCACTAGGATTTCCTTCACTAAAATGACCAAAGTCTATTCCCCAAAAAGTTTTTAAGAAAAACAGAAGAGAAAGAAAGAAAAAGATCCAGTCTAATTAAAAGCCACAGTGTTTCTCTGCAGCTCTAGCTCCGCCAGGGTAGGCTGAACGATGGTTTCAGCTCTAAATTCTCTTTCATTTTCCCAGGAGTTACTGTACAATACAATGAAAACAAGAAACACCTGCCATCCTAATGAACCAATACTTATTAAATTAGATAACACACTAGCTGTCATGCTAATTATTGCAAAGCATGCAAAGAGAATTAATGGAAAGGTACTGTATTGCATGTACTTCAAGCATTCTATTTTTTTGCCCTGTAGTCCAGATACAGCATTACCTCCACTTCTGACTGCTAAAGGAGAAATAAAACACAATGATGATGAACAGCATAAACAACCATGCTCCAAGCAATGCTGTAAGGCCTCAGTTGACTCCAGTTCACTTTTTTTATTTTTGATCTAAATGAAAAGATTACGGTATCTTCATGAACATCAGACAGCCTGAAGCTATTTTTTCCCAGCCTTGTGTGAATTTCTGTAGCGCTCAATTTTAAAGCTGAGACTTAAAAGTCTCTGCAGTGCAACCAAGAGCCTCCCATGCAAACGCCCAGCACAGACAAGGTTTCAGCATCAGTCTCCTTACAGAAGGACCTGATCCCTTCGGGCTAGTGCCAAGGAAAACCACAGTTTCCCTCTCGGCAACCTCAGCACCCACCATCCCATACACGAAGCAAGAGCTGCCCCATAGAGGAAACACCACGTCCTTCCCCTCCGTCTTCTCTCACTCTACTCTTGCCGGGTCCCCAGGTGTACAACAGCCTCTCACTTCCCATGGATGAGCACTTCCCCCTCCCCCAAAAACACTCGGCCGCCAGCCCCCCTCTCCCTCCCTCTCTACCGCCCGGCGAGGGGCCGCGGGGCTCGCTGCCCACGGCGGCGGGCGCAGCTCCGGGGCCGGCGGGGAGGGTCCGGAGCCGGGTTCCCCCGCGGCCGAGAGCCCGCCCCGGCCCCGCTCACCTCGAGTAGAGACGGCGGGCGGCGGAGCCGGGGCTGTCCCCGCCGGGCAGGCACGCCATGGGCGCCGGCCCCGCCGAGCCGCCCACCAGGGCGGAGGCAGGCGCGGCTGCAGCCCGGCACCGGGCAGCGGAGTATGGCAGCGGCGGGAAGTGATGCACCGAGCAAAGAAACTCGCGGGCAGGCCCCTCCTCCGGCTGATGTCAGCCCCGCGGCGGGCAGNAAACCATTCTAGGATTCTATGGTAATAATTTCCCTACCCCTTTCCTTCACGTTTTAGGCAGCTCCATGATCTTAGTCTGCAGACAGAATAGTACTAGTTTAAACCAGCGTAAAAAGAATCACACAGTGAAACTCAGGAAACTGTCTTGGCTTATATCAGATGGTTTTACAGCTGTGAATTTAGATGGAGATAAACATATCTTTGAGGAAGTTTGCACCTTTTTAATATCAAAGTGCCCCAGTGGATATAACTTCCTTTTGTGTGCAGGCTTCTAAATGCTAGCTTGAGTTGCAGGAAGTGTAGAGAGGGGGGATAGATGCAAATTTATAGCTAGCAGAATTCCTTTAAAACCAACGATAGTAATTTACAGTGAGCAGAGGTGAATAAGCAAGCAAGCAGCAATGGCTGTCAAAAGCAGTTCTATGGTAAAGGTGAAAACTGAAGAGACAAAAACCTGTAGAGACAGGATAAATCAGGCTGGTGCATGTGCTCTTTCTTTCCAGAAAAACTCTAATATGACATAACGAACAAGCAAGTTTTCTTGTTCCAAGCACAGATTCATATCTACATCACCTCTGCTCTTCTTGGTCACTGAGCAAGGCTGTGCCACCAGGCGGGTCATTTAACCTTTCAAACTTTGTTTAGATCTGGCTAAGCCAGTAAAGCTTCCTCTGTTTCTCCTAGCCTGTCCCCGTGGTTCCTGAGCACTGGTCGAGCACAAGCGTTCTTGTGGCTGCATACTGAACCGAATCAGAAAACTAATCCAAGTGAAAAGTAACCCAGAAAATGTTCCGCACATGCATACGCAGTGGGTATTTTTCAGCTAGATCCATTTCTTCCCCAGTTTGTTGGGCACAGATGCAGGCAGCAGACAAAGAACACAGGACTGGAAGGAGGGGGACGATGGGCAGCAGAGCCTCGGCTAGGACTGCTTCCTTGTGAAACATCACTGTTGGTGCTGCCGTATGCTAGTTTGTAAAGTGGAGATAACAAAATAACTTCTACCTATCCCTCCTGAGAAAGGAATAAGAATTAATGTCTGAAGACCTTAAATGAGCTGCAAGCAAAGTAGTTTGAATAAGCCTGAAACCAGTGTGAAGATGGGCAAGAGAGGAGTTAGCCTTGTTAAAGAAAGAAAGAAAAAGGGAATAATAGAAATGCCCCTGGAGGGTGCAAAGGCTGGTGTGCAAATCGAGGCCACACACAGCCTGTCTGAACCAGAAACATTTGCTTTGGCTTTGGGATTTTCATAAAACATAATTACACGGGTTGCAACAACAGTCTCTTCAGAACAGCCCAGAGCCATGCAGGAAACTCATGAGGGGACAGGGATGGGTTTCACTAGGAGCGCTTAGCAATTCCTGTTATTTAAAACAACATATTAAGAACAAGGTTCAATATCTTTCATTGGGAAACAGAACCCTGCATGCATCTGGAAGATTTAACAGGTCTAAATAAAATTGCTGTGCTGCAGTTTTCTTCAGGACCTGGAAAGGAATTACAGTTTTCAAGGGCTTTTGCAATCTGTCTTTCTACTGAATCTGGTGCTAAGGCAACAAAACTCCTCTGGTCAGAGGGTGGGACTCAGTGAGGAACCATTATTTCCTCTCCAAAGTAGAAGCACAAAAGGTTATTACAATCTCCAGACAACCTGTAATAGAGACTCACAACCAGGAATATTATTCATACCTGAAATAAGGAGGATCATCTGAGAGGGAAGAGTTGCTTTGCTGACTCTGGTTGACTCTTCTAAAACCTCTTGGAGCACAGAGACCTGGGAAAAGCTCTGAGTAACAAGCTTCTCTGAATAATTTAGCTGTGTGCATGCATGCCTGAAATGGCCACAACTGCTGAGCAGAGACACCCTCTCTGGGGCTCACATTCACAGCCAGAGCTACACTGCCCAGGCTAGCCTGTGGTGTGGTGGGTGAGATGCTTGGTGGGCAGTAAAGCTGGATACAAACCCCTTCCCAGAACCTGGGTAGTAACATAGCAAGTGTGCTCTTAGCTTGCTTCCCCCACCCCAGGATAAGCCCCTCATGCCCACCCCTCTCTTCTGGTACAGCATGAAAACACAATCAAGACCTTAACAGTTTTCACAGGTTACATTCCTTTATGTTTGGGTGCACACAGCCATTGAAGATGTGGCCTTTCCAGCATTGTGCATACTTATACATCTTGTGTCTCTGATGTCCCTGAATTTCCTTTTCATTAATGCTCCTCTCAGCCTTAGAAGAGGCAAACAAAGAGGCAGAACTCATCCGCTTCCTTTAGCTTTCAAGCTGGACTGAAAATGCTTCATTAAATAAATAGCAAGAGACCTTAAAATTTCCTTGCCCTCAACCTCGTAGCTTGTTTGATGCAATGAAACCCTGTGGCCTGGCATTGGCCTGCTTGGTAGATGGGAATTTTTTAGTCAAGGCCAAAGAGGACTACCTTAACTTCTTTGTGCTAATGTCATGTATGCTGTGTATCCAAAAAGCCAGCACCTCCTCTTCAGCCAAAATCTTACTCTTTAACTCAGAGCAAGACTCTTTGTACAGGGTGCCTGGGAAGGCTTTTGGACTCAGCAGGTTTTAAGCACAGGCAACTGATGCATGTTGTAACAGCGTTCTCCCTCATGCCAACCTCCTCCTCTGCCCTGGCATTGCTCGCTCCGGACACAGCTTGCTAAGGGGGGACTGGCCCAGCCTGCCCTGGTGCTGCAGCCCCAGTGCTGCTCTGGCCCCAGCACGGGGTGCTCGGGGTCTCTGCAGACACACTCATCTTCCTCCTTGCCTGGAATCAAAACTGGCTACTGGTGTGGTCTGCATTTCAGCTTGGCTTTGCTGTGGCCATGAATTCCCTGAGATCCAGTCTGACTAATGGGCCTCGAGGAAAAGCTGGAGGTGACTGCAATATGCAAGGTGGATGATACTCAATAACCAGCTGGTTAACAGCATTGGCATTATTAATTGCCTCTCATACATGCCCCCAGGCATCTCAGTGGTTGCAGCAAGCTCGAGCAACACATGGATTTCTGCTTCCTTTCCATCTCTTGGTAAATTCCCATCACTTCTCACTGCTTGTGGGGACGTGCTCTGTAGAGCATGGTCCCTGCCCGCTCACTGCTCCTGCAGGAGAATTTAAAGACTGCAAGGTGCCTACTTCAAGAGGTCTTCTTAGGACTTCAACTAAAACCCCAAGAGGGTGATGGGAGTCTCTCTTGTGGTTCATCGGAAATATGCTGGCTTTTTTAGGGGCTTGGAAGACTTGAATGGCAGTAACAGGGAGCTTTTCTTGGAGGCACCTTATCAAAGCTTTATTGCTCAGCCAAATACCCCAGAGCTCCTAATTAACAGGACATGGACCTGTTGGGGCGGGTCCAGAGGAGGCCACGAAGATGCTGCGAGGGCTGGAGCACCTCTGCTGGGAGGACAGGCTGAGAGAGTTGGGGTTGTTCAGCCTGGAGAAGAGAAGGCTCCGGGGAGATCTTCGAGCCCCTTCCAGTCCCTACAGGGGCTCCAGGAAAGCTGGGGAGGGACTCTTGATCAGGGAGTGGAGCCATAGGATGAGGGGGAATGGTTTTAAACTGAAAGAGGGGAGATTTAGGTTAGATATTAGGAAGAAATTCTTTATTGTGAGGATGGTGAGACAATGGCCCAGGCTGCCCAGAGAAGCTGTGGCTGCCCCATCCCTGGAGGTGTTCAAGGCCAAGTTGGATGCGGCTTTGAGCAACGTGGTCTAGTGGGAGGTGTCCCTGCCCATGGCAGGGGGCTTGGAACTGGATGGTCTTTAAGGTCCCTTCCAACTCTAACCATTCTATGATTCTATGATGATCAGCTCATATTTACAATGGTGGCAATGGGTTTAACCAACTTCAGTTTCCAACAGACAACAGACAAAACCCCAGTTTCTCCTGCTGGAAGTCTGAGAAAACCTCCTGTTAACATTAACTGAAATAAGAAGTAATCTTTTGTTATACTTGAAAGCCTAGGGGGAAAATACACATTTTCACCTTTGAATGGGGCTTTATTTCCTTTTAAAATTGTAACTGTTGGTAATGACATCAATTACAAGCAAGCATGTTTGGTTTTGTTTTTAAAACAGATTGCCAATAGTTACACGTTAATTGTGTTGTTTAGTCAAGCTTCTGCAAGTGCTTTCCAAACACTCACCGCACAACTGACAGGGTTTATTTCTATTTAACTAACCAACAACTCAGAGAATCAGAAGGAGCAGGAGGAACAGGCAAAGTGACTCTATCACCAACATACCACAAGGTCACAGAGGCTCCTGCAGTAGCACCAGATGGCATCTCCCCTCGTGTCCCCAAACCAGCTCTTTGTGACAGGAAGCACATTCTGGTTATAACCAAAGCTGCAGTCTAACCACACAGGCTCAGGTCTAAACCTACTGATTTCTTAATCAGCCGTGAAAGCCAATGCAAAAATATGACCATTTACAGCTCAACTCTGCTAAGTGTTTATGGCAGGATATACATTTTTTTTCTACATTTCTTCTACTTGAAGATAAGTCTGTTCTTATCATGCTAATAGAATATTATGACAATATGATAGCAACAATAAGCAGCATTTTCTAAAAGCAGTAATTCTCATTTTAGGACTGATAACTGGCACACAGCACACTCTGCACCATTAATGCTGATTTTTGAGCAAATAACAGAACACAAGGAAAGTTTCAAAAGTCTTAAAGGAGACTAATAGTGAAATGAAATATTTCAGAAAAGTAACTGGGATGACCCAAGTAACTTTTGCCTTATTAGTCCAATACTGTTGCCATGCTAATACAGGACACAGTCAAAAGGGCCACGGAATGTCAGTCCATTGCTCCAGAAAACTGCTCATCAAACAAGCAATCTTTCTTTTGAGGAGATTATAAATTCAGTTAATAAAGGTAATTCTGCTGACATAATAGACTTGGACTTCTGCAAAGCAGTTGACTTAATCTTGCATGACATTCTATTAAAAATAGTACTCAACAAAATCAATATGTAGCTTATCTTAAATGGATGGAAAATTTGGTAACATGCATGTAAAAGTAATTATTTGATGGAGGAATTCCTGGTGCGTCCAAAAGGATTTACTCTTGGTACAGTGTTTTTATCAATGATCTAGAGAATAAGTATTTACTCTTAGTATGTTTTTATCAATGATCTAGAGAATAAGTATAAAGACATTACTGGTAAAGTTTGTGTTAAAAAATGAAATTTAGAAGAGCAGTAACAATTAACGGCAGAGGTGGGACTGGTCGGTTTGGTAGAGTGGGTCGCTTTGGAGCATGCATTCCAGCACAGCCAAACATCACTGCATGTACAGTTCTGATGACAAGAACAAGATGAAAATGCACATGCTGAAATGAAGGGGCTGTGAAGGGGCTATCAGGGTACTGGGAGCTAACAAACCAAGTGTAAGACCACAAAGCAAGACTGTAGCAAAGGCCATAAATAACAGTTACAGGAGTGATGCAAATTTAGCAGGTCAATTTATTCAGCTTACTTAAGTGAATTTTAAGGTGTTACTTAATCTTAGGTGACAGTTAACTTTATAGACAAGAACGTTTCTGGGAACAGAAAGCTTTTTATTTTAGTAGAAAGCGGCACATCCAGCACTTGCAGCTAGGAAAATTCAGATTGGAAATAAGATGTGATGTTTAAATGTAGGTAATTAAACAGTGGAACAACTAACTTCTTAGGAACTGAATGCACCCTCCATTAGCTGTTATCTGAAAGAATGGTGTTTAAATATGCTGCAGTTCAAACACGAGTTCTGGGTCTGATGCAACATTCGCTGAGTGAGAGTGTTTGTGTTATGTCAGAACTCTAATTAGACAATCTGCTCTGTTATCTGTAAAACCACTCTTCTTGTTTTAGCTATTGATCAGTTTTATCTACTGATATTTGATATTTTTCCTGGGCTGGCAAATCTCAACATTATGGTTGACATGACAGTCATGTTTTTAGTGTAACATGTACTGCAGTATCGATCACACTATGTGATTAACAGCCTGTATTGCCTAAGGGACAAAATGAGTATTAACATTTGCTCAAGTTGTCTATTGAGATCAAATATTTGTGTCCTTTGTTGATTGCAGCCTGAAGGCTGCATTGGCCTCTTGGAAAAGAACAGAGCCCTGATTCTCAATGAAAGGTTTGGGAGTGGCAAAGCACAGTATTAGTCTACTTCTACAATCCCATCCCCTCACTTTTCCTTGGAAAAGCAAAGGGAGTGAAGGTAGTGGCTCTTCAGAACAGCGTGTCTACCTCCTGGCTGCTGCTTTTGACTTTCACTTGAGAGCTGCTAAATGATGTCATAGAAACATAAAAAGGGCATCTGGGAACCCTTCCAGTCCGGGCTATACGCAGGACAGCACATTTAACTCACGTGTATCTAGGTCTCTACAAACTTACTACCTTTCCACCAGACAGCACAATTAACCAAGTCCAGGTTTTCTTACCAAATTCTTGCATAGTGGTGGTACTCCTTGCTCACAGGGGCTTAGCCCCTAAATAACCATCATTTCCAGGTGTCCACGATCTGTTCTTTCTCTCAGTGAAGTAACATGCCCACCAACTTCACAGCAAGCAAACAGAAATTCCTCAGGGTCAGCTTCTCTACTTACATAAACTGGGATAGCTCTGTTTACTGGCACAGGGCTACACCACTTTACATCAGCAGAGAGTTTAGCCTTCAAATATATCCTATGTTAATTTGCCGTTGGAGATGAGTATGCAGCTAGTATCTATTTTCCTTTGCACTTAGCTCCATGTAGATTAATTTTGTCAATAATAAGCCAATATTTTTGCTGGTTTACCTTATTATCTGAACAGACAGGGAAAAAAAAAAAGCCCAGACAAACAAATTCCAGTCACAGTCATAAATGATCTTGGGTTAAATGACTGTGCTGCCTAGCATCCCAGGGGATAGCAGCAATGAAACTCTGGCAAATCTGAGGGCAACCTGACTTGACAGAGCATAACAAGGCAAAAGACAGTCTGTTGTGTTAACCCCTGCTGCTTCTCCATTGACAATATTGTGCATTGGCATTTAGTGATAAAACAAATATAATCAAGGGGAAATTGGGTGAATTTACGAGCAGAGGGTCAATGGCCCCAGGGAGTGTTCTTAGTAAGTGGGACATATAAAGCTCTTCCGCTCTTGTAACCTCTTGTAGTTGCCTGTACCAAGCAGTTGCCAGGACCGAGCAGATCAGCACTGAAGCAAGACAGATGTTGAGCATCAGAGATGAGGTGTCACGGTGCATCTGTACACACCACAATGTACTAGCCTGCCCAAGAATTTTTACCTAGGTAGTTAGATAAGCTTCTCACTATGTCATTTGCAAATGATGCAGATCTGATATTAAGTGGCCTGCAAATTGCTATTTGCAGACAAAGAACTGAAAGGTGGCAGGAGGGATTCGGAAAGCCACTGAAGGTCCAAGAAAAGCACTACAGAGAGGAAAACATGCAAAAGCAAAGTGGAAGCTCGGGCTGGCAGCATCTGCTGTGTGGGCAGGACTTGACAGCAAAGAAACAGGCAGCAGCACAGGAAGGACAGGAGCACCCAATTCCCAGATTTTGATTGGAGTTTCTGGATTTTGAACATAAAACTCTTCTTGAAGGAAGAGGCTGAAATCTTGCCATTCTTGGTAGCTGCTTGGTGTTTTATTGAAAGGTTGAAGCAAAACAAAGTAACATTTGAAGAAAAAGTTGTGGAGCACAGTAGAACATGCTTACAGAGTATACAGAGCTTTGAGTCTTTGCTGCCAAGGCCACTGTATTCTCCAGCTCAAAAAGAATTTTCCTTCTTATATTTAACCTCAAAAATATACCCAGGTGTGTACTAAAGTGCATATTTAAATCCAGTCACACTAAGCCCAGGACACATGGTAAATCAGGAGATTTTAAGCTCCATTACTAGCAATGACAACAAGTTACTTAAGCGCATGCAGTTCTGCAGGAGCTAATGACCACACTGGCCCCATGGTGGTTCCATGTAAGTTAGATTTAACCATTGCCCTTAGCTGGGAGCAGGATCAGACAGGCATGTGGTGTCTGATCCAGGAGAAGCTTATGTGGCACTGTCACTCAGGTCTTGGTAATGTATGGTGATGGAGGCAGCACTGCAAAAATAATGTTGCTGTCTCATACCACTCCATATATCACTGTGCTTGAATGTCAATAAATGGGACAATCTGAAAACGGTAAATCATTCCCCACCATCTGATCCCTTGTTGCAGAAGCCCTGTGTGTGGCTTATAGCACACTTTGTCTCACTTATAGTTGTAACAAGCTGGTTTGGGGGTCTTTACCAGACAGACTCTTTCCCAGCTCCAAACCAAAAGCACAAACCGGGCAGCATTCCTGAGCTGCAGGGTCTACCATCTGCAGGGCTGTGCAAGCAGGGAATAGACTCTGCTTCTCCTCTATCTGAGTTTGTTGGGCACAGGTATGGTGCATCCTTGTGCCTACTGCTCTGTTTTGGTGCACAGGGAACATATCCCTGCTCACTGCATGCCTGGTACAGCCTCCACCAAAACCCACAAGAATCCTTGCATCAGCTTCTGCGGGTTTTAGGTCAGGCTTTAAGACACCTTATAACTTTGTACTCCTGTAATTCTCCCCACCTACCTACCCTTCCTTTTTTATTTTACCGTGCATGGAGACAATGTGCAATGAAATGATGTGCCATTTTACCTGTAGATTGTTGATTTAAATTGCCTAGTCCCAGCCTGGTGCTATAAATCCTCTCATGCAGCTGGAGAGCCCTGTTTACTATAGCAGGTTTCCATGGCAATCCTGCACTCTCCCACGTTCAGCTGCACAGTGCAGGCAGCCCCCTACCCTTCTTCACTTCAGATTCCATTCACATAGTCTCCTATTGATAGAAAAAAAACCCCAAATGGGCCATGGTGGGCCATGGATAGGTATTTCCTGTCTTAGAACACTTTCCCCCAGTAAGTGGATGATCTGTATGTCTTTTAGCACATAAAGAGAACACTTGCCCTTTTCCAGTCATCATTTGGCATACAGCATAACATCCAGATATTCTGAAGGTCTAGTTCTTTCCTGACACACATCACTCTTGTTATTTTAGGACATATACAGGAAAATACAAGCTTAGTATTTCCTTGTGTTTCTGGCTGTAATCACTGCAGAGGGAGCGTATGTCTCTATTGCAGCAAATCCCACCTAGGCTCAGGGCAGCTTCATGGCAGCCTCCCACCTGCATTTGAGCAGTTCTCTGTACAGCGCTCAGTACAACTCAGTAACTGAGTGCAGGCACAGACCATGGGAAAAATACCTGCTTATTCCTAACAACATGGGAAACAGCATGAGCTGCCAGGATTAAGAATAAAAAGAAGTAAGATCAGTGGTACCAGCAAAAATTCTGCAGCTAGGGTCACTCCTCCCGCTGTATCTCTGAGTGTTTTACATGAATATTTGTATCTTATCTCAGGAACTGTGACAAGGCATCATTAATGGGCCAGCCCATTTATCTCAGTCTTATTACAGTGCTGATTTGAGACACGATAAGTACCCTTAAGAATTACTTCAATATGTAGTGGTCAACCTTAAGCTCTTTGCCGGTTCAAATCAAACCCCAATTTATTAAGTGTCTTTATCTTTGTCCCTTTTAACTTCAGCTTTTGTTTTGTTACAGATTTCAGTGGGTGCAGTAGTGGGCCCTTGGCAGTCAGACTTCACATCAGTATGCTTTTTTTTTATCAGCTGTCTCTTCCCACCATATGCTTACTACAAAATTCATGCCACATCCAGCTTGCAATCGAAATCTAGATTTGTGCTTTGATTGTTTGCTAACTGAGAATTGCTGTGAAAAGTGGTTTACAATGTAAATTGCTTAGTCAGGCACTGTAAAAAAAACCCAAAACAACAAACAAGTACCATTTCCTTTCCTTTGAGCTGGACATATTTCCCAAAAGTGAGGGGACTCACAACACTCTTAGAAAGCTGGGCACACAGAGCAAACCAGCAAGAGAAAAAAAAGTAGCGTGTCTGCCAGAGCTGCGAATTATTGCTTATAAGATCCTTGGAGTATATCTGGTGGGCGCAAAAGTATAGCTGCATGGTATGCAGCTGTTTCAAAACCCAGAGACTTAGGAGGAATTTCTGGTGTTTGTTCACATACATATGCACTTCCTGAATTTTGCTAGGCCTTGTGGGTTATTGGTTTAAATATTTCCTAAACAGTGACAGTGACCAACAGCGGAAACTGAAGCCTCTGCGAGGGGAGCCAGCAGCCTGAACGATGTCAAACAAACCTCCAGACTCCAAACAGCCTCGTACAGGGTTGAGCAATTACCAAGCCCACTTGCCTTTGCCTTGCATAAACACCAGAAAACCACGCTGAAGCTCAGAGTGCCACAGTGTGGCAGAGCTGGGCACTTCTTGTCCCACTTCATCATTGTGCATGCAAGGGTAATGGTAGCAGAAACTGCTGGGTGGGAAAATCTGGACAATACACTCTCCGTGGGATAACCCCACGCGATGGGCTGGCAGCATCTCTCTTGGCAGATGGTTAGCTGCAAGAAATTTTGCAATATCCTTTCCAGAAAACCCTAAAATGGCTTTTGTAAAACCTCCACTGAGTATGTGATAGCCTGTAGTCTAATCTGCTACAATTCGTAGGTGGTAGCATGAGTACCTCCGTAGGGGAAATTCAGTGTTCGAGGGCTGATGCATCATAAATGCCACATGAGTGAAAACATGGGGCCTCATTCTGTCTTACTTCCATGTAACAGGAGCTGTGGAGTCAGCAGGCCAGAACCATACACGACTGGCTCATTTTGGTCATACAGATCTAAAATACAAACCCAAACGGATTTGCTTCTATCTGCCTCAGCTCACACTTGGCTCCCTGACTTGGGAGTTTCACACACCACAGAAGCGGGATTTGGCCCAACGATAGGTTTCACTTCATCTCTCAGCAGATTTGTGGTCTAACACTCCAAGATGTGCAGCATAACACACTGGCAATCTGTCACTCTCCTGGCTCTCATCAGATCCAACAGCTTGCTGAGAAAAAATGGTGCCAAAATAGATGCCAATCCGACCCGAGGGATTCAAGAAGCGTCGCCTGTGCACAGCCGAAAGCTCTGCCTGTCACAGCATGTGCATTCCTGCTCCACTTGGCTCCTCCATCAGCCCGGCAGGCTGGGACCAGCCCTGGGCTTTCCTGGTTACTGTCACGATTTCCCATCTTACCAAATCTTCACTGAAAGTTGCCCTCCCACTCCTAAGGTTTCATATTACTGTTCTCTCCTCTCTCTTTGGTGGACCAGTTCACTTGGCATGGTGGCTGCCCTTGAACCCCAAGACTGCAATTAGGGCTCTTATCATTTGCGTACCCTGAATAGCTGTGGCTCTCCTCTTGGGCAAGCTCTGCATTCCTAGCCCTGAAACCTCTAATCAGGCCAAAACGTTGGCTTGGAACAGCTTGAAATGGGAACTTCGCGACTCCAGTCTGCAGCTCAGGAATTCCTTGTTTGGTTAGACTTGAAAAGCTCAAATGCTGGGGATATCTGAGCACAGACTGCAGTGACATTTATTAGATTAGCAGTCTGAGTCTGGTTCTTCAAGAGAACTTCTCTAGAGACCACAGGGATCCATATACATGAAAGGATGTGGTGTCGGTATCTTGCCTCACCATCTGAGTACTTTCCAGTAATAACAAACACTTACAATACTGACATTGCTGCTTAAAGCAAATCTGTAAAATTATAAAGCATGAACAAATAATTGAGGACATAAACCAGAAAAAAGACCCAGATTCAATATAAACCAAAGTGATGATGAGACAGTACATCAGTCTCCTCTGCTCTGCAGTGAGGTAGGACCTAGAAGAGGATACAAAGCCTCTTCTCAGGGTACTTACTGAAATTCAACCCATGACAACCGTAAGTGATGGCCACTGCTGTAGGGTAACAAGAAATCTGTTTTATCCCTGTTTGTTTGTCTTTATCGTATTCACATGCCTTCCATGAATATCAGAGCCAAAGGCAACTATAGCTTTGGGACCTGCAGAATTTCAGCATATATGAGAGGATATTTATGGGAAGCAAATTTACAATTCAGAAATGGAAAAATTTCACAGGAAACCAATGTCTAAGGACCATCCAACCAAGGAAGAGAAGCAGCATTGAATGATCAGCCTAGTCTTGGCCATTACATGTTGATTGTAGTAGTTGTGGTTGTAACCACAGGTCCAGGAATTAGCTGTGAGTAACTCTGGGTAAAAGAGCTGCAGAAACCAAGCCTCCCAAAACAATGTATGGGCAGCATGCAAACAGAAGGCAAATTCACTGAGACATGCCTTCAGGGATGCTTAGCCATCTGCAGCTATAATCTTGGGAGGGTTTAAGAAATGCACTGGCAGGCCTCAGTCCAGGATGTCACTGCACATTGAAGCCCATCAGAAAGATGTTCTGTGAAAAGGCTGAATATGAAAACAAAGAGGAGAGTGAATCACTGCTATAGCAAGAGTTTTTCTGCTGCTACCCATTCCAGGTTGTCTTTGACCAAGGTGACAACTGCCATTCTCGTGGGTTGTCCTGGCAGAAACGGGCCCTGAGCCTCCCAGCACTGTGAGTGCTTCATCTCCTGTTTGTGAGCTGAGTTTGCCCTCTGCTGTTTGCTGAATAAACTGTTCCCTCTGGTTACTCCAAAATGGGAGGGTAAGAACAGCAAGACGTGAAGAACCAGAATGGTTACCCCCAGATTTCAAATACTTAAACTTAAAAACTGTGACACTTAAAAAAAGTGACACCCACAAAGGTGGGAAAGCCTTATCTGAGACTTTAGCATACACTTACTTTATATTCTAAAGCTTTTCTTTATAATCACAAAGACCAGAAACCTTTTGTTTTCATTTCCCCCTAAATAAAAGGGGAAAAAAAAAATATTCAGAATTAAGCCCCCTGCTCTTTTGAGACCAGGCATTCAGGTGTGACAGAAAGCACTGCTGAGAGCAGGGTCAAAGGCTGGATGAGCCCACAGAGGAAGGTTTGAGGAGAGGTGCCCTGGGATGGCAAGAGGTGCCTGCAATGAGGAGAGGTGCCATGTGAGGAGGACTCAGAGAGGTCTGCTCTCTCCCCCTGCTCTGGCACCATATTCTTTCTCCATCCCAGAACTGCAGACCTGCTTCCACTGAGGTCCCAGGTTGGTCTTTGCCTTCCGCTGCCCTGCCCTCTGCTCTGCCGCCATCCAGCCCTGGGAGCAGTCATCACTAGGATGCCAGACGCCCTGGAAAGGACGCAAGAGCTTGTCAAGAGAGCTGCTGGCATCTTGCCACATGTTTGCAAACTGAGATCAGCCTTCAGGCTCCTCTTGTTGCTGTTTGTTTTCTCCTCTGTTCCTAACAACCTCTCCCTGTGCTGTTGCTGCTGTCACCCTGCAGAGAGGGGCTCAAACAAAGGTGTGGTGACAGTTGATGGCCGGCTGGGCTGGTGGGACTCCTCTGGACGTCCTCCTGTGCCTCCCAGCTCTCATGGGCAGGGCATTCCCAGCTAGTGCCAGGGAGCTGGTGCCTGCGGATGGCTCAGTCCAGGGAAGGGGCAGCGACGGGGATGTTCAGTGCTGAGATCTTTCTCACACCTCCCTTTGGAAGAGGCTTCTGGGATTAGCCACTGTAGAAAGACTGCAGCCCTCCCACAGATCATCTCTAAAGCACTTCTCTAGGTGCTTTTGCACAGCTTGTAAGTGGACACTTTATTCCATGCATGGATGAGGCTTCAAAGGGTAAGTGTTAACCAGGCAGTAACAGGGGGACATGGGAGGGAGCTGACTTTCTTGACTCTCTGATCATACAGTCATTGCCTCAAGTGAGTGCGCTAGACTCCTGAGCACCCAGGGCAGCTCTTCAGGGTGTATTGACCCCCAAGAGGACATTTACCAACTGTGTCATTCCCTGTTTCTCCCCAAGACTCCCTCACTAGGCTGAGAGAATTAGACAACAGGTAACACTTGCAAACACCCCAGAAATGTAAATGATGAGGGTCTTTACAGGCAGTCAGCAATTATAGATGAGAAAAAATATATATAGGCATAAAAATGGCTAAGGCTGTTCTCAAAGGGCAGCAATGACTAGTGCTTTTGCACGGTTATTTCAGACATGGATATCAAGTAAGCAGAACTCGAGCACAGGTGAAAGATGGATAACAGTTTTGCATCTGGAGAATCAGATCCTCTATCTGGTACGTGGATAATGAGCTTCCATTTTCCTCTGTACGGTCATAGCGGAGACTTGGATAACTTTATTTTAAACCAAGGGTTTATCTTCTACTGAAAGACTTCAGTGCTTAGTTTAATCTGGATTGCATGACTTCAGACACAATGGAGCAAATATTTTGAAGTTTGGAGGGTGTTGGACAGTTTTGTAACTGTGCTTGTAATTACAGCAACACCAGAACTCCCCATTTCATGCTGCTTTCTAACAGAAACCTGCTCTATGAATCTTTCCCAGCCTGAACTCATCAAGACTCAATTACTGTTGAATGTATGCAGTAAGTTCCCATTAGGAGCTTCTCTCTATCTGATGTGCTGCTTTGTTTCTTCTGTAAAAAGACACAAGCCATTCTCATTCTCACAGGTAATCCTGTGCGGGGTTTTTTTGTAACTACCTACTACCAAATAGGACTGGATTGGGAAATTCAGCTCAGTCTTTCTTAAATACATGTGAAACTACCAGCTAATATGAGTGAGGATTTTGCTGAGTAAGCACTAACATAGCTCAAAGAGCATTAGCTCTGATAGAACTAAGCACACATTGAAAACGGGCCGTATATGAAAGCAGTCTAGACACAATTTTTCAGGAGCAGTTCTGTGTTTCAACCACCAGCTCTATTCTGGCTTGGGCATGAGGGGAAATTGTCTATAGTGAAGACATATGTGAAGAGATGCTAAAACATATCTTTCATCTCTTGCTTCCGCAGATGTGGCCTTGGCTTGGAAGAGTCTTCAGAAAGCCAAAGCAGTGGTACGTGCGGTTCAGGGAACACTTGCTGTCACATAACTTTATCGCTTTCTGTCAGGTACCTGTGCATCACCTCCAGAGAGTTTTCTTTCATGGATGTATGTAAACATGCCATTTTGTTTGTTCTTTTGCAATGAAGATATAACCTCTTTAATCATTTGCTAAATGACAAAAAGAGGATACGGAGAAAAGCAAGGAATCATACCAAATTTCATAACACTCTTCAAAATTAATGACAAGAACAGATAAAGGTTTGCCTTGCTTGTGGTTGAAGCCCTGAGCAGAATAACAGCTGACTCTCACTGCGCTGGGGCATCCTCTGAATTCTCCCTGTCTTATTTTCCTCTTCATAGGAAACATAATAATGTTTATATCAGGCACAGCAGCTGCAATCATAACAGTGAAATTACTTAGATGAACGCATAATACTATCTAAATGCATGCAGTGTTGCTTGCGCAGGCAAGGCCTGACACAAGTATCACACTGTTGAACTTGCTGTTGGCTGGGGTTACTTCCAGCTTATGCTGTTTTCAAAAACATCAGAGCAACTCTGGTAAAACCTGAGGCGCACATACATACAAAGTGTAAATGCTGGAGAGAGGTGATTTCATCTCTTATCTTCCCAGTCAATTGCATTCTTTCCAACTGTAGGAAATACCACATGGAACATGCTCAGACATGCCAGTATTTACAGAGTAACTAGGAGCTGCAAAATTAATCAGAGAAGCAGGGTATGCCAGCAAAAGGCTACCACAGAAAAAAAACATATGTCTCCCTTCAAAAGAAAAATCTGCCTTTTCACAGCTACAAAGGATTGAAAACAAATTTTATCATCAAACGTGGAGTTGTGCCAAATCAGAGGCAGCCAGAAGAAAGCTTGGGCATGAAAAAAGCTTTGGTGAGTTCTGAGTTACTGGGAAACTGCTGAGAGGGGGGACTGCTTTGGTGCTGGAGCGAAGGGAAGATGATAAAAGATGGCGAAAGGCCCTCTTCTATTGAAGAAAGTATGTATTTTCATCACCTATATACTAATGGCCCCAGAAGAATTTTGCAATGCACAAGGAGTCACACCTTGCTGGAGAGAGTTCAGGGAAAAGATGCAGCATTAATACCGACCAGCTACAGCAAAGTAAAAGCCACTTGTGCTTGACCTCTGAGGTTTTTTACCTAGACATAACTACCTAACTGAAGTGATGTAAATACAGAATTTTGTTCATTTACTTTTGCAGGAAATACACAATATGTTTTAAATCATCTCTAAAAGACAAACTGGGATAAGAAAAAAACAGGAAATTGAAGCAAATTACACAGGACTTAAAAACTAATGACAAGAACAGTCTTCACTTGTTTTTATTTTCGCATCTGCTGGGTATTTGGTTTTGAGATGGCTTATTGGCTGGGAACAGTTTAAGCTGCCAGCCTTTAATATTTACGGATGCTATTTCCTCTCTAAGCACGAGGGCTTTGTACCATGTTCATGGAGGTGGCTCACGGCCTGGACCCTGGTCTCAGTAACAAGGATAGCAAGAGAGGTGTGTTGAGTTGATCTGTTAGAAGCTTTGCTGGAGCTTGTGGTTTTGCGTGTGAATCTTTTCCTGTCCCAAGCCATTTGAACAAGGGAAGGAAAGATGAGATGAATGTTTGTCACTGATTTTAAATGACAGGGGCATGATGTGACCTGGTGGAGCACATTTTAACACCACGTACTATGGTACTCAAGTAGCTGGGACACAGGATACTAAAGGTAGCATGGGTTCCTGTGCAAGCTAGTAACCAAATCCGCAGTCTGCCCTGCAGGCTTGGGTGGCATGGAGACAGTGTACACAGATATTTTTACACCAAAGGACAAACTCTCAATTTTCCATCCCAGAACTGCAATGCTGGAAGGCTCATTACCAAGTATGAAGGAAATTGTACCCAGGTGTCCAAAAGGCCAGTTTTGGTTGGGGAATAGTCCCCAGTAAAATGAACTGGTTTAAATTAATGGTTAAGAAACCTTTTGACATTTTGACATTGCCAAAATTTTGCTACACTGTAGATGGCGAGAGGAACAGAAATGAAACAGCTTTGAATGAGAAAAAGAGCAATGAGATTCCTCCAGCCTGCAGGTAAATAACAACCTTAATGTCAGCACTTGGTGGATGAGGAGGCAAAGGCACACATAAAAGGATTTAAAATTCTGGGATGTGGGACTTCAGAAAAAGTTTAGCACCTTACTATTTATTAGAAAAAAAGAAAAAGTCAGCAGACAATTTCACCCTTGGAAATGCTGACCAACAAGCCAGTGGAACAAGCCAATGCCCTGACAGCAGTTCTCTGTGTTAGTCTGTCTCCCCATGCTTGTAATAACTCTTATCAGACTGCGGTTCACTTTGCACTTTCCCAATATTGTCTTCGTTTGCCAAACTGCTGGTAACTGGCAAAATGCTGATCCTGTGGAGACACTGAGATCACCATCGGATCATGTTCTAGAAACTCAACTGTCATTCATATTTGCAGTTTATTGAATAATTTAATAATACACACTACATATTCAGTCTTGTTTTTCTTTTTCTTAAGAAAGGGAAACTGTGCTGCTCTCTCCCCTGCTTGGTCACAGACCTGTTCCCTTGAGAGCCCTGCTGTGAGCTCTGGCCCATCCAGAATGACCCCTCTGTCCCCCAGGGGAGACTCCCGCTCAGCACCTTGCAGCCCTGCCAGGAGGCAGGCTGCGGATGGCAAAGGCACACCTGGGACACGATCTCCTGCAAAGAGCCTATACAGACCAAGAAGGGACAATTTCAGGGAGCAGGCAGATTCAAGAGGTCGCACAGTAGAAAAGGAAAAATCTCCCTGCTCTCTGCATCACCCACCTCGCTCCCCTGCAGGGAGCAGTCTGTTCTCAGCTGTCCCACGTGGCAGCCGGAGCAACGCTCCTGTGCCCACGGCTGTCCTGCATCCTACATACCACTTCCCATCAGCCAGCAGGCCCAGTGATCAGAAGCTGGAAGAGTTGTGGAAAAAATCACCCCAAAAGAAATTAGAGCAACTCAAGACGAGAATCCAGGAGCAGAAGCAAAGGCAGCAAGCAGCATCTCAGGAGCAGAAGTGTCTGATTTCTACCTATGCTAAAGAGCCAGTGCAAAAAAGACCCCTGAAGAGAAAGGTGTGCAAAGTAGTGTCTGCTCCTACTGCTCCAGTTTACAGAGGTCAGTAGTAGTCTGGCATCTAAGGAGAAAGGCTGAAACTGTGTATTACCTAGCAGTGCTTTGGCACAGCTGAATAACCGTACAGCTTCCACCTTACCCTTTGGTTTATGTTAGGCAGCAACCATGTTCATGTGATAAATTAATTTACTTCTGCAGCCCTTGGGGGAGCTGTAACCTCCCTGTACTATACATATCAACCTGCTTACTGAGTTCAGTTCTCCACTGGATTTACTCCCCAGCATGCATAAATTTATAAATATTTTTCCACAAAATAGTAACGAATTTGCTGCAAATATATTCTTTTCTCCCCTTTCCTCCCACATTCGTCCTTTTGCCAGATATAAAGCATGAAATGGGAAATAGCAGCACAGTAGTGCAGAGAAGCATCACAGGTATTTAAAGCAGGAATTGTGTAGTTCAGAGGCGTTACAGGGGATTTCACAGTTCATTCAGTGGAACTAGTGTGGATCTGAAAGCAAATATTATTAGACTTCCTTATCCTGCTTTGCTGCTAAATTTGGGCCTGAAGTACCATTCATCTACAGCTGTCACTTTAGTTTAGCGTGATTTAAGATCTCAGGTTGCTGTGGGTAACACATGGACTCAATAGCAAGTACTGCCTATGGCTAGCCCAGTTAGCCTGCCCTCTTGGCAATCTTTTCAGCCAACGGGGGATTACTGAGGGTATATTCGACTAGAGAAGAGGAGCTGAAAAGCTGTACACAGTAAATCTTATTGCTATAATAGCATTAGTGTTAATTCATTGGGCACTATGATCCCTGTTACACACCACCAGCTTCCATGGGCATTTCCCTTAGATTTGCTCCAAATCACCTTTTACAATGATGTATGGAAGTATTTTATGGCGCTCACCTCGGGTCTGTGGGAGCATGCGTCTGTGCTGCCGTCTCCCCCTTTCAGCTGGATCAGGCAGCGCTTTCTTCATCACTGCAGAGCGTTACTCCTCCTAATATCCAGAAGCCAAAGCCGCAATCCCTGCTGAGCCTCTTTTCAACATTCTCAGGGGGAAGGCTAGTTTAGTTTGTTTTTAACCCAGATCATTTTACATAACTGCGTTAGGGAAATACCAGACAAACAGTTCAACTTGCAGAACAGAGCTAGCCTCTGAGGCTGAAGATTACCGGCTCCAGATGCTCAGTTCAGATGCAGCTTGTTCAGTTTGTCTGACTGTGTCACAGCTGCTTCACCAGGTATAACCTCTGTCAGATACCTGCAGTCTGGGCTAGGAAGCCTGCTTCTGCTTTGCACACGTACAGGAGCTCAGTGCTATCGGATGCCAGCATTTGCACTGCTCCTTGTAGCCTAACAGGTCCCAAATATCTGTTTGTCTAGGTTTTAGTGCAGTGAACCTGAGGTCTGCTCTGTCCTTGCCTGATGAAGAGCACAGAATACCAGGCAGAGAATAATTTACCATCCCTGGACAAGGGAGGGATGATATAAAAGTCCCCGAGATCCCAGGTTAGCAATGCTGTATCATAACAGTTTGTTTCAGGCAACTTGCCCAAGCATGCAGTGTTTGTGTACTCTGCAGAGAAAGGTTAGTCTGGATCCCCAGAGACACACCAAAGGGAAAGGTGTCCCATCGCACTCACTGGATGTGCCAGTTAGGTCAGGGCTGTTGTCATGGTACGCTGTTGTACAGGTAGACAGGGTCACGGACATAACCTCAGGGATCCAGGCCAGTCCTTGCTTTGCTGGGACATCTCCAGTACCACAATAAAAGGAGTCCTGTTTGTTCTGTGACCGGTGTCATTAGAGAGACTCCCGCTTTTGCCTTCCAAGTGAATGGGACTGAGTTTGGTTGTTGGTGATAGCAGTCATGTCTGCATTTTGATTCTGGCTGCATACTAATTCTTTTCCGTGTTTTTTTTCCTCCTAATTAAAGACCAAAGAGAGAGAAGCTCAGCATGGAGAATTCAAACACAAAGCCAAAGACAGCCTTCATCCAAATCCTCTGTTCTGAACAGAGCAGTGACAGGTAAACATAAGGTTGAAAATCATGATAAGTTACAGAAATTGAAAGAAAAACTACTGGAGGTCAGTAGCATTTGAGCACTCACCTGCCAAAATCTTTAACTGGTTATTAAAATAATACCAAATCCTAGGGTCCGCAGTCAAGGGCCAGGGTCTAGTTACACCAAGCAGGTAACCAAGAAAATCACTGAGGGAACAGACAAAAATCAGCATTTGTCCAAGGAGGCGGAAGATGACCAAGCACAAGGGCACAAGGCTTAATTCCTAGGTTAGCTGCTGGTGAATCTTGCTGGGGCCCCTGGGGTGGGGTATCAGGCTGACCACCTGATACCACTTTCTGTCACTGAAAAATAAGCCATATGTTCTAGGCGGGAAGAGCTGTCTGTCACCTATTCAGTTCTGTGTTTCCTAATGAATTAAGAGTGCCACCAAAAGGCAGGGATTTCCTGGCCTGCAAAATAGGGACCAAATCAAAGTAGTGACAAGTCACATGAATTATCCACACCCTTACTACAAGTCAAGAGCAGGAACAGGAGTCCCAATCACTAGTTCTCAATTTTCTTTGACTGATACGTCTAAGTGCAGATTTTAATTACTGGAGTATTTTACCCATTTAATGCTATTACTTTGCATTGGAAATGGTTGCATTCAGACTTTGTGGGGAACAAGGCAAATAGTGGAAGTGCGACGGGCACTGCTCACTCGAAGAGGTTGTATTTTACACTAGCCAACGTACTAGATATGTAACTTGTGTGAAACAGAAAGAAAAAAATCCAAGCTATCTAATACCATGCAGATGAAATTATGAGCATAGTGGCATCATGTGCTCTGCTACTAAGTACTATTTAAAATGCATGAAATATATAATAATTTCCTTCCCCCCCCTTTTTTTTTTTTTTTTTTTTTTGTTCTAATGGATTGTTTGAAAAATGGCTTGATCTTCCTCTGAGAGTGGGTCATAATAAGACCATGCCACATGAAGCATTCATCATTGTAACTGCCAGTGTCATGGTGTCTTTATTGGCTATTAGTTTCTGTCAGTGAAAGAGCCAAGGCAGGGCTACAAAGAGATGAATGAGGGGCAGAGGTCAGAGCCAGAGTACTCAGGAATTTGATGAATTATAAATTTGCTGTAGTTAACAAAAAATTAAGTCACAACAGCTATAAAATATTCATCTGTTAATATGTAGAAAAAAACAGGAGGATATTTAAATCAAAAAAATTCCTTCTAGCAAGTGTTTTCCTCAGAAATACAGACTGCTCATGAACTTTAGTGTAATAGTTTCTGTAGTTAATAAACACTGTGTAGATAAAAAAAGATTTAATTGAAAGCAGACAACATGGTGAAGATTGTTAGATCTACATATTAATTTGTCAGTTGCATTCAGAGAAACTAAGATGGCATAAAAATAAATACATCCCACATTTTTAATACTCCTAAACTAGAAAACAAAGTAATACAGCAAGGTGTTTCATTAAAAACACTGATGGATCTCAGCTGTCCCAAGTCCAACAAATTTTGGCAATTCCGTCTGCGGTTCCTGCTGTCAGACACCAAACTGCATAGATCTAGTGAATAACTCCTCTGAAGGCTTCCCAAGTAAAGGTCATGTGATTATAGGAAGTGACTTCAGCCCCACGGAGAGCGAAGCTAATCCTTGTCTGAAAAACATCATTTATCTTGTGACATGACCTAAACCACACAATTAAGATGAGCCTCCAGAACACCTCAGAGTCTGCTGCAAATTCTGCTGATGTAGGTGGCTGTGACTCCATCGGTGGCCATGGTACGGAGCCCAGGGCTGCTAGCGGAGGAGATGTTGCCTTACAGCTGTTGTTCACAAAGCAAAGGGGAATCTCAGGACAATCCTATTAACGGTCAGTCTCTGAAACTGCTTCATGTCCAACAGGTGATTCTCGGAGGTGCTGCACACAGTCAGCTCAGCCCATAGACAAGTGTACCAAACAGAAGCTAGAAAAGCCTGACTCAGTCAGTTGACTGAGTACTGAACCACATCTTTGAACTGAGGCTGATACTGACTTAAGAGTAAAATCTTTCCTTTAAAAAAAAATCTTGAATATTTTCATTGGGGGAGAATTTGGTGGCGAGGATTGCTATGCAAAAACTAAATTAGTACCTGCTTAGTCACCTGCTGCTGGACAAGTGTTTGCAATAAATACATAATTATGCTAGTGCAAGTATTGGCATGCTGTGAATGCAATCTGAAATTATGAAGTAAACCAGTGATAAATGTTGTCTATTATGTGACATCACCTATTAAGCAAGAATAATTTTTTTTTGTTCTGTGTGCTGTATGACCTTAGGAAATCACTGAACCTTCATGCATTGCTCTTATGTGATTCATGAACCAGCTCTCTGTCAGTCAGTGAACAGACACTAGCAGAGTGACATCCTCCAAAGTTTGAGTGCTTTAAAAACTTTTTGTTATCAAAGTAGCATCAACTTTTTTTTTTAAACCTGCTCTGACTGAAACTTTTTGGATCTCCCAACACCTTCAGTGTGATTCCTGGAAATCACCATTAAAAAGATTTATAAGAGAGTTACGATTTTCTTTCAAAGATTATGTAAGTGTTTAATAATTAAATAAAAATCCTCTGTTTCAGGTGCGAAGCTACCTGGTGCTTCTGCGTGGAGAGAAGGTCAGAAGTTAGCTAGAAAGTTGCTTGGTCCACCTCCTACATTTTCAAATCTGAGGAGCACAGCTGAAGAGCAGACCACAGCAAATATTTTTGGTACAGTTGCCTCTCTACAGCACTAGCTGTTTTGGCACATGAACAAAATATTGGTTTATTAAAACTAGTTGAAACAAAAGGTTTCAAGGCCCTTCTGAGCACCTATCTTTAATGACTCTTGCAATAACTCATTTATCAGGTTAACAACCACTCAGAACAATTACTAAAGCTGTTATCCATGATCAGCTGGCACAATGAATCCTCCGTGGTTTTGAAGAGACAATGCAAATGTGCCATGTCCTTAAAATAAGACTTGTCTGGATCATGACACAGATTATGTCTCCCTAGCAGAGATACAGCATCAGCTCCATGTCCTGTGCATGGTAGCATACTCTGCTCTTTAGCTGGGTTGGTTTGCCAGACACAGCTGTAGAGCTTCCCTGGGTCTACCAATAGCTGAGGCTGGTCACTGTGTTCTCATTGTGCTACACTGACAAGCATAAGAGGTTTATGAGATAAAGGGTTTCACTGCCCATGTATATTAAATTCTATTTATACTGAAGGGCCACAAACTACACATCATTTGTACAACTGGCCACTGCAAGTTCAAATTTTGTATTTACAGATTTGTCTTCTCCTTAGAACATGGCAGATTTTACAACAGAGGTACAAGCCTGGGCTACACATGCAAATAGTCCTCAGACCTGTAATAGAAAACAGGTTTTGAGATGCAGCATGTAGGGATTGATACATCTCTGAAGTAATAACACCACTGTTTTTTCAAAATGCTTTCCACAGAACCTGGTAGAGGATTTGTAGCAATGGAAAACAGCATCAGAGAAAAGGAAAATGAACCTGTGCAGAAACACCCTGAATTCAAAAGCTGCATGGTGCCCCCCAGCAAGCCTATTGAAAGGGGCAGCAACGAACCAACCAAGGACACAACCCAAATACTCGGGAACCTGCATTTGCAAAGCCAGTATCATGATGAACACAGACATAACAGGCTCCCAAAAGATACTGCGAAAGGAAAGGGAGAAGTTCTGCAGCGATACCTAGAGATCCATTCTCCTTCACCTGGACCTCAGGGCATAACTCCCTCTGCCTTCAGTGGGGAAAAGACACAATCTTCATTAATGAAAAATGGAGCCAAGCCCAGCAGCTCAGGAAACTGCACCAGAGGAAAAAGCACATCTCCTCAGAGACAGAAAGGCTCAAGCAGCCCTGCACAGAAAGGGTCTGAGAAAGAAAACCTCAAACACCCTTTGAAGAGGAGGGTATACATTAAAAAACCTCACCCCTACAGCCCTGAAATTGTTCGGGAATTTATGTATCGAAAGAATGAAGAAAGAAAGAGAAAAAGCCTAGAAGAGAAGAAGTCTTTGGTGCAGGCCATGGAGATGAGAAATAAGAGACTGCAAGAAGTACACAGGATACAGAAAGAAGCTACTAGAAAGAAAACGTGTTCTGACCAGCTGTGCAAGCTCATCAGGGAAACAGCATCTGCAAAAGGAAGTCTTCACTGTAAACTTGAACAAGTAAGTCATAAAGGAGTGGCAGATTGAAAACCCTCCAACCTTGATCAGTACAGCACCACATAGGAGATGAAACACTTCATATAAATGCTTCAGAATGTCAGGAAGAAAAAGTTTTATGCTCGTTAGTAAGGCTGGAACCCTTTACTTCAGGGTCAAAAGCCTGGAAATCTCCATTGCTCGAGCTAAAAGAACAGGTTTGTTGTTTGGTGCATGCGGTTTTCCAATTACATGAACCACTTATTAAGTGGAACAAAAGCCAAATATTACTCTCATGTTTCCTACCTATTTAGTGCTTATGCTAATGGTCACTTCTGTTTCAGGAGCAAACCAATGGTGGAATCCTGGAGACGCGTTTCATGGCCTGGGCGGATAAAACACCATGTACTCTGTTAAGTAAAGACCACAGAAGCAGGTACTCAGACTCAGCATCCTAGAAAGCCTCTTCCTTAGCACACACTGCAGACTTTTCATAGTGTTCTCTTGTAAACTGTGAAAAACAGAGCAATGGACTACTGTCACTGTCATATGTCCAGCCTACTTTCATGTTTTGTATTTTTAAATAATAACAATTATTCCTTGCCAGCCCCCAGGGTGATTCTTGTCCACATCTGTCAGCAGTTCATGGACCATCCTGAGTCTATCATTTGACAAATGTATCTCTAGCCAGGGAAATCTGTTTCTCTTTCTTTTGTGAAGCGCTTTAGCTGAGGATACTGGTCTGTGCAGAAAGCTACTGTTACTTTGTCCTCATAACGTGACATTTCTCTTTTTTGTTTAAACAGGAATCAACTTCTAGATACAGCTCAGTCACCTAAAAAAACAGCGTCATTAGCTTCTCCAGCACCACTGGAATCGGAATGCTGGTTTCTCAGTCCTCTGAAATGTGAAGACTCGAGAGACTGCTCTCCTCCAGCTCTGCATACACCTCCTCTGAACTTTTCCCTTCCTCAAAAAGATGCAAAATCTTACTCCAAGGACTTGACTTCTGATCTTTCTCCATACAGAAGTAAACAGGATCAAGTGAAAGCCATACATAGTCTATCCAAGGAACTTGCAGAAAAGATTGAGATGGCAACTAAGAGACTGAATGCAGCAAGCTGGGTTAAAGACTCTGCTGACAAAACATCAACAGAGACAACTTTGGACCTTTACAATGAGTCGTCTTCTATCCCAGAGCCTGAGACATCCAAGGATGAGCAAGACGGGACAATGACTATACAAATTCTTCTGGATGCCCCATGTCCTGATGTGTTACATGTGTCATCAGATAGGGAACTTCATGGACTGGGCAAGACTGACCTTGTGGGTAGCACTGAGGGAGCAACAGCCCTGGACAAACAGAAGGAAATACCCTCTCCTTTGCCTGGTGGGAGTGCTGCGAGCAAAGAATTACCATGGGTCACTCATAGTGCAGGACAGAGGCAACTCAACACTGGGGAAGACCTGAGCCTCACATTGCAAGGTAGATCATATTTACACACTGCAACAGTGAGGCTCAGATGCCATGGCCCAAATCTTTCAAAGCTGTACAGCAGTGTTTAAGCCTGATCTCCACTTGGCTATTGAAGTGTTGTCTTGGAAAATCCCTGAGCAATAGGTCCTGTCGGCTGTATCCATGCTGCTCAGAGGGAGTGGTCGCTGGAGCCTTGAGTGTTTGCAGGCTTCTTCCCTGCACAGCTCATAAATCTAATGCCAAGAAGAGCTGCAGGTGCCCTCAGCAAGCAGCACAGGTAGCCTAGGGACCCTCTGGCAGCAGCAAGTATGAGCACCACTCCATACGCTGTTCAGTATCTTTAGATCAGTAAGGCAGAACCATGAAATTTCAGCAAATCTCCTCAGATCAGAAGGTTGCCAGAATGTTAGTAGTGACTGACTTCTCTTCTATGTCTGTTTGATTAGCACTGACAAGTCTGTCAGTCCCCCTATGAGAGGAGAGATGGAACAGAAGTAGAGGCTATCACATTAAGAAGTAATGATCTAACTTAGCTAATGATCTAATTACTTTCTTCTCCTCTCATTGCACCTGTGGAATTACATCTCTTAATTTTATCTGTGGCTTTGCTATTGATTTTGGACACATCATTTCACCTTCTGATGCCTAGGCTTTCCCAGAAGTAAGAAAGGAATTATAAGCCTAACACTGCCTACTTAGAAAACTGGATAAGAAGAGCTATATGACAGTTAAGTGCTCACACATAAATAGGCAGAGGATAGACGCCAAAGCTTGGGCCATTTCATTTCTACAAAGAGCATATTTATTAAATGCCTTCATTTGTCTTTTTAAAAGGTTTCCCTGTGAATAAGGGCTCTGAGGTGGACATAAGCCTATTGCATGAGAAACCAATAACCGGCCCAGCCTCTCCATCTCACAGATTCCTCGCTAGAAGGTAAACAAATTTGGATATATTATTCTCTGCTAAATGCACCACACACACACACGTAGTTAAAATAAATAGCACCAATTCAGCATGGAGCCAGACTGCTCTTTACTCCTTACCCAGCGAATTGCCAAGTAGGCAGATTTTGACACAAGATATACTGAAAGAGGGAACCACCTATTTGTAGAGAGCTGGAAGGTGAACAGGAAAGGTTCGGCTGGGTTTTTTNCCGAGGCGGCGCCAGGTCTGTCCGCCAGGTGGCGCCCCGAGCCCGCCGCCCACTCACTTTGCTCCAAAAACGGGTGAAAAATTCTGATTACTTCAGATCTACTGGTTGTGTGTATGTGGAGCAACACCTACTTGCAAACACTAAGTTTCCTTGAACAGGACATATGTCGGAGCACGGTAATTATTATGGAAAATAGGTTTTGAAGCAGGAAGCTTAGAAAAAAGGATTATATTAACGTGGGTTGTTTTCAGTCAGCCTACGTTAATTAAATTTTTAATGTAGGTGGCAGTCGATAGAAAACCCTCTGCGTTTAGCGTGTATCTTAGAGAGCAAAGACATGTAACTGCCCCAGCTGGGTCATGTCTGGTGACAGGGAGGACCATGAAGGGACCTGTTAGTTCAGACGCAATGGCTAACTGCAGACCAGACCCTGCCCCTGTCCAGCCATAGAGAAGGACAAAGCCAGAGACCCCACAGGGGACACACATCTCTGCAGAGAGGTCTTCCCTGAGAGAAAAAACCCCCTGAGCCCTAGAAGATTAAATATGACCTGGACAGGCATTACCAGAGAAAGGACATATGTGCAGCAAACTGGCCACCGCGTCCCCAACTTCCCATTCTGAGGGAAGGATGAGGTCTCGGTGCTGAGGGTCCCCACCCAGGCAGGATGGCGTGGTGCTGCTGAACGGGCAGTTCACTGGTGCCGGGGACTGAGCTGGCTGTGCCAACCTACTGCAGTGAAACTGCAGAAGGCTCTAGCGGGAAGGAGAGCTGTTTTGTTAACTGAAGGCAGGGTATAAGGCACAGCATTCTTTTTAAGATGACTGTTTACAGTTTTACAGTGCAAAGTAAACAAGAGGAAAATGAAAATTGGAGAGATAAGTCCAGACAGCTCAGCTTACCAAAGTTATGAACAGTAATTACAGGAATTACTGAGAGTTAAAACCCTGTTCTTTGTGTGCAACTACCACATTCACAAAGGTTGGGCTGATTTCTGCCCTGAGAGATCAGTTGCAAGGATTATGGAGCTGTTCTGTCATAGAAGATGGCAAATGTATAAAACACGAGCACTTGGCACTCAGAGTGTTCAGTGAAGAGAGTCAGAGCTGCATATGCACTGCACCTTAGCGAGCGCAGCCCACCAGGCTGAAGAAAACAGTGGGGTCCATTACTCTTGACTTGATGTGCGCGTGGTTATATGCAACTCTAATTCACAGTAATGGAAGGTAGGTGAAGAACCCCCATGAGCCCTGAAGGGAATAGCCCCTCAGCTGTAATGGACAAGCATCAGACAAAGTAGAAATAAGACAGATTGCACTGATCTCCTGAACAACGCAATTACTGAGAAAGCAAAGCTCCTGTGTGTTTGAGCAGCGGAGTCAAAAAAAAGTCCTCAGAGCATCACAGAAAAAACCCCACCAATAAAACCTCTCAAACAATAAATCACAACCCTGTTGCAAGTGCTGTTTCAAAAGATGAGGAGAGCTACTTGCAGATAAAATATCACTGTATTTAGATATTAGAAGTGGAAAGTGTTGCTATGTTGTGATTGACTCCAGACTCATCTCCTTGTGGTTTGAGGGCTCTCTCTGATGCAGAAGTAGTGACAGTAAGGCAACAATATAAAGGAAAGAACAATCCATGTCTAACCCTTTCTTAGCTACTGGTAATGTAGATAATACAAAGGTTCAGATTAAAAGTCGGTCTTTGAATTGTCCCCAGCTTTTATTTGCATATGGTCTAGATTCCAATTTTGCACCTAGTCCTGAAGCCTGCACGCTCACTTACGGGAAGCAAAAGTGGATGAGAGTCCTTCTGCACACACCAGTGGGCAGCACACACCAGTAGGGAAGGGACAACATGAGGGTCCCATGATCTAGCTATTCCTGAAGTTGCTCTGGTCTCAACTAATTCACATGCCTGCTGAGGGCATACAGCCATGATCCGATCAGACAGAAAGCCCATGGTAAAGGAGCACCAGTGTGTTAAGGAGATGACAGAGGAACACACTTTCCAGGGTCATAATTTCTCCTGCTCCAGACACATTTGCACGGTGAGTAGCAAGAACTCTGTATGGGGGAGTGTTAGTAGGGAGTGAAGGCAGCCTGTCTCTTGATCAGTGTACAGAACTTTACAGGACTCTGCTAACAGGCAGGGATAGTGGTGTGTTCTAAGCCTTTGTTAAACCCGTGCCTGTATCATCACCAATGTAGCCAGAGCTAGGTTAGAAAATGTGATAGTAAAAGCAGATGAATTGGGTCTATGCTCTGACTTCCACTGTTGCTACCAGTGATAATGAGTTATGAATCAGCAGTTGGCTACAGTAGGTATTCTCTTCAAGAGTTCATCTAAACAAAGCCACCTGTTAGAAACTGCCTGTGTGCCAGCTTCATTCACGAACACGAAACATCCAGTGTATATAAAATCAGCACTCTTGAACATGATCTTATCCACAGCCAGTCCAGCTTCAACAGCACAGTTTTGTGTTTACATGTTTAATTATAGCTGTGAAAACAATGACTCATGTTCATGCAAGAAATCCTGCAGGTGCCTCTTTCCATAAGAAATGTTCCCATTTCATGCACGGCTGCTCTGCAGTCCGCAGGGGCGGCTGACGGAGATTTGTTGCTAATGCAAATGACTCACTGATGGGAATTCTCTAAACAGCCAGAAAACGTGTATGCAATTTCATCCTTATTTTGATTCAGTTACCTATGTAAGTGGCTTTCTGTTACATTCTTGGGAGTCAAAAAGATCACAGAACTTTAGCTGTAAGTTCAGTTTTGAAAGTGCACCGGGCAGCCTCACGGGCTAGGGCAGAGCAAGCAGCCACCAGGCAGAGGCCTGACATCCTGAGCTGTTAGATCACAGCTCCTGCTGTGGACCCAGTAGTTCTTTCTCTTTAGCTGGTGCAAATCCAAAGATCCTCATCTGGGAATTGTGATGGTTTATGCCTGCTGCAGAGCTGGTTGCATCTGGTGGAGAGTGGTTGCTGGCCACTGCTGTTACTCCCACTATTTTCTGTAGAATCTGCACTGACTCCCACTGATGTTGGCAGTGGCCTTTCCTGGAACCAGGCAGGGTTGGATTTGGAGATTGGCATCAGTCTTTTCAAATAGGAGCAAGCATTTCTCAAGAGCCAAAGGAAACAGTGGCATTGACTAAAAAACTAACACAACACAAATGAAGAGACAATACTTTGCGCATTTGCCCAACAAATATCAGAACTGCTTTTTAGGAAGTCCCTATTACCTCTTCTGTTTCTCTCTCATCCACCTTTGCTCCCACTTTCTGAAGACTACATCCAAGACGCGTTAGTGGAAGCTGTTCTAATCGTTTTAGCAGTTTCTGGGTCATGAAAAACAAAGAAAAGCTTATTAATGAGAAAAATGAAATGAGATTTCCCTAAGCTGATTGCCGATAAAAAAAATTTTCCACATTCGTTTTTCTGTATAAAAAAGAAAACATCTGCCACCATTTCAATGTATCTCAGAGTCCCTGACTGTGTTTCAGCTGATGCTTGATCAATAGATGCCCATTTTCACACCTTCCTTCCTAATCTTTTTAGTTAAGCTCAGATAGCTACAGATCAAAACAAAGTAAAATCAGTTAGCTGAGATCTTTGTCAGGACTGTAGGACCTGATGCTGATATTGTTTTGAAATATTAAAGTATATATAGCAAATCTTAGTTGGGCCATAGCCATGCTCAGCACATGTCCCAGAAACACTGGAACAGAGATTGGTACTTTGTGTTTCTAAAAAGATTTCAGAACAGTTTGCCAAGGTTCAGAGTTAGATTGTGCAACCAAGTCCTAACAATGGCACAGATTGTACAATGAAGCCCTCATAAATTAAGCTTCAAATGGCAAGGTTGTTGTTTCTATTTTCTACCAGGTTGAAAAATATCCAGCTCTTTCAGAGCAGTATTTAGAGTAGGTAAAGACGAGTGTTGTTAGCTTTCCTGACAACATCAAGATACAAGAAAAGGGATTTTGTACATTGGCAGGTATGATTTTTCAGTGAGTCTTTTGTTTCCATTTAACAAAACTGAATAAATGATAGCTTTGTTAAAATGAAATAACCATTTTTTTTGTTCAAAAGATTGCTTATACTCGTGCACAATCTCAAAAACTCTTGAGTAATTGTCGTTACCTTGACACAGTCTGCAGAGAGAACTCACAGCTCAGAGGAATCACTACCAGTGTGAGACTACTTTCAAAGTTCAGAATCAAGAGGAAATTGCCAACCGGTCTCCCAGAGAGAGCCTGAGGACACCGGACAGCCTCAGGTTACAGCCCTCTGCCGCTCTGAGCCCTGGAGCTGAGACTCACCACGAGCAGGACTTTGGTAAGGTGGCATTTCCCAAAGTGTCAGAGCACGGTGGTTACTCAGTGCCCTCTCAAGGCATTTCTTATGTTATTGCAAAAGAATGAATAGTCCTTCATTGCAAGAGAATTCTTGCTAATGGTTCTGAATAGGACTGAGAAAACTTTTAGGGTGAGGGGCAATTTCAAATAGCTGGTTCGCATTCCAGATTTCAAAAGTGAAGAATGAATATATGAAAAAATGTTCCCTCAACTTTCATGTCCAATTTAACAGATACACCCCACTAAAAAATGCAATAGAAACACTTTGCCTCTTGCATGCAGTGCTGTGCTGTCTCACAGGTGTGAATTCACCAGAGCATCACCTCACAGGTTGCTCCTGTGCTGAGTGACACAGTGACAGCTGCAGACAGACCCCGATGGAGCCCACCCCATTCAGACCAGAGCCATTTTCAGCACCTTGCAGCTTCATCTGAAGGTCTCAAGGAGCTTTGCAATTAATTCTTCATAATTACCACATCAGATAAGTGTGGGATATTATCCTACTTGTACAGCAAAAGACATCAAGGCACGGAACATTTACAGGGGTTAACAAAGGATGCAGGCTGAATGGAGAGATCTAGTCAAGGATCCTGCCGGGGTTGCCAAGGCAAGGGTGGGGTGCAGGGCATCGCCACTTCTGCTCAGAACAAATGTTTGCATAGAAACAAGGGAAAGTTTGTGGCCGAAAGGGTTAAATGGCAAACAATAGCATGCAGGCCGCTCTGTCTGAAGAGATCTCTGCTTGCTTCCACTAAACAGTAGCAGATGGTGCATTGTTTTAAGGGCTTTTCCGAGACAAAAGAACAAGATCAGATAACCTTTCCTCAAAGAGGGTACTTACAAAAAGCCTTTGCCCTTATTAAGGATTCTTCATTGTTTTCCCCACAAAATTTTATATGTCATATTGGATTTTGAGGTGGTGGAGAAGCCAACATTGTTTACTATGCTTCCCCTCTTCCCCCAGAGACTAGGAGGGCATCTTACATGATTGGACAGTAAGTCTGTTGTCTGAAGTGTTTACCGTAAGCGGAAGACAATGTATTTATTTAATATTAATAACTAAGGGCCCCAATTCTGGAAGCTATCTGGCAAAAAGACCCTGCCATCCACTATTCACCACATGAACAATAGGAATGGCTGCCTGGTGTCTATGCCAGGAGAAACCTTTACCTTCTCTGAGTATTTGCAGGATCTGACAGCGTTTGAGTGAGCTCAAGCCCCAGGTTTGACTGTAAGCCAGTAGTTCCACTACAGGCCATGTTGCTGCAGATGAGGCACAGAACTGTCACTCTGAAGACAATGTGGTTTTGAAATATGGGTCACAAGTGGATCTGTTCACCACTCTTATCAGGAAAAGGGCATTCAGACGCAAGGCTGTATTGTCTGCTGTAATGCATCACACCAGCAGTTGATTCTGTTCTCTTTCACAGAACACAGAAGTCACCGTGCACATGCAGCACAATGATGTGCAATTATACAACTCCTGCAAAATATAAGCATTTACCTTTAAAAGATATATGCATCACCTAACTGCTAATTGCTATGCCAAAGACATGAAAAATTTTCTGTAGTAAACATACTGGGCAAAATGACAAATTTCATTTTCAAACATAATAAAACACAGTATAAGAAGCAGATATTCACAAAGTATTTGTAACTACTGCTAGGAGTAAAACAGTGAACCAGTCCCGAACTGCTGATTTTTCTTTTTAAACAGCCTGTATAAAATCCAGAACTATGCTATAGCACATGCTGTGACGAACAGAAATCGCCTCCACAGGGATCACTGGGAAGTATTTCACACAGCTCTTATATGTATCTCTAATCAGTTTAAGCACAAAACTTGGTATAACTAAGTGAGCTGACGAGGAAGTGGTTTGCACATTCTGCTTCTCTCAGAGACACCACTACATCAAGTCTTTCCACCCTTCCTGCCAGACCACCAGGTCTCTTCCACAGGGAGCTGAGAAGATGAGCTGTACTTTCCTTGATACTGCAGCACACCCTCTGAATACAGCCCACAGTACCCAAGTTTCTGTGAGGAAACTGGGTGCTTTAAAAAAAACCCCAAACATTTTGCCTGTGCCCCTTCCTACAGCCTTGCAATTGGACTATGAGCCAGATTGGACTAAATGAGCCAGAAAGCTCTTCTCTCCTTTTTTGAATTTGAGAGATAACAAGATTTAAGCTGAAATTAATTGTTAAAAAAGTGTTTTCTAAATGTCGAAGTTTAAGCATAGCTACCAGTTTAAAGTAATTGGTATTAAGAAAGCAAATGGAATGCTCTACATTATTCTTAAAATGCAGAATTTTAACCTGGATTACAAAGAAAAGGTATTCATATGTAACATCTTTCCCCTTAACTGCTGGCTGACGTACTTTCTCATATCACTAGAGGGAGCTGCCTTCTTGCTTGTAGCAGAGGGAGAAATGATTAAATTAGTGGAATCGGCAAAGTGTAACAGCGTGTTTTCAGCTAATTGCCCTCTGATTGATAGTTTTGAGATAAGACAGCTCTTCGTGTTTTGCTTCAAAATCCTACACTGTCTTTTGTATTTTACAAAGCTTCTGCCTGGTGAAGCTTCAGTGAGCTCCATCATCAGCCTTCAAACATCTCTAAAGTAGTCTGCAATGATGGCAGCATTGAAGCATAGCATGCTTCTTGACTCTGTGACAGGCAACACGAGAATTGCTCATGAGAATTGCTCTCACTTCCTTTGATACCAGTTTTCTCCCTCTGAACTAGTTTCTTGCCATATGCGCAGAGACTGTATTTGCACTGCTTATTAGCTGGCTGATAAATCATCCTATAGCCTGTGTGTGCACAAGAAGTTAAGACTTTGTCCCTCTCTGTGCTACTACCCCATAGTGTGCCGTTACTTGTAAAATGCCACTGCAAAGCGTGTGGACACATGTGTGCATTTCTTATTCTGTGGAGTCCAGTGTTGCTTTGCCATACAGGTTGGGGCTTTGGTATCCATACTGCAAGTGTGGTGGGTTGAGGGAATTTAGTATAATTGATGAGCAGTAGAAGGAACATTCCATGGAAATTCAGGGTTGTGGTTAGGTCCAGATTCAGGCCCAGCTCTCTCTTCCTAGCCTGCGGCAAGAGCTACTTTGCTGCTCTGTATATGACATGCCACACGTGGCATGCAGGGTGAGGTATTGCCATGTGCTGCAACATCTGGCTGGAAGCTGAACTCTGACCAACCCTCCGCACTAGAGGATTTAGATATAAACACAAACTACGCGGAGGACAAGACAGGCACAGGCCACATTAATCCCCTTGTCTAGCAAGCAGCTACTCTTCAATGACAAGTGGGATACCAGACATATTTATAGAGGAGAGAAGAAACTGATTCAGCAGGTGTGGAAATACAGATTCTCCAAGGTATTCAAGAATGCAGATGAGCCCATTGATTTTCCTGTGTAAACAAGTGTAGCCTTCAAGTTTAGAGTCTCTTGCTTAGGTATTGCTCTTGGTTTACAGGTCTTGCTGAAGAAGGGCTAGAGCCATCTTCTTCGCCTGTGCTGCATACCTCAGCTGTGATCAGGAGTTAGCAAACCTCTTTTCTGCATCTCCACTTACCTGTCATCATCCCAGCTAAGTTCTTGCATGCTAACAAAGTACTGAAATGCCTGAGTGGTATTTCACCTGTCCCTTCTCTTACCTGAAGAGCATCCTAAAATAATAAAGCAATTGAGCTAGCACAGTAATTTTGGAGAGGGGAAGGATTGCCCTGACCTGGGTATCAAATGGGTCAATTCCTTCTGGATCTGTTGCTCCATTCCACAGCAGCCTTTCAGGATGCTTTACACCTCATCTTCATACACCTGCAGGCAATAAGTTAGTCAAAGTTGTGCTTACATCTAAAGTTGCAAGTACATATTTTTGTAATAACTGGTTTGGACTGATTGCTGACATGGGCAGAAAGAGAAAAAGCTGTCCTTGAGTAAAGCAGCAGTAAGTGCTTCTGCCTAGCTTCAAGTGATTAGAAAAATGAGACTTTTAGCCTGGCTTTTTTAATTATATGTCACAGAGATTCTACAGGGCTTTACTGAGATTCTGCAAGTGCAGCCGAAAGTGATTTAATAAATAGCATTTTTTTAAAAAGACTGAGTGTATGTACATTGAAGCTATCTGGGTATGCAGTAAAATGTCATTCATCATAACATAAAAGAACGTGAAGTTTAGCCAGATGGCATTTTCTTTAACACAGGATGTTGCCACACAAGAAATGCATCTGGAAATAGCCGCAATTAGGAAGATTATGTTCAAAAGGAATGAAAACAGATCAGAACAAACTTTTTATTCACTTTGAGATCAGTACCATTGGTCAGACTTTGAGCAGAACAACAATAACATTGTTCAGTTTGAGGCACAAAATTAAAATACTTCCCAGTTGTAAACTATATCCTAATGAATTCCCATACGTCAGAGTAGCCCAGATATTAGTATTAAAAACTACTCAGACAACTTAGCATCAATAAATTTACCTTGTAAATTTTTTTTATAAAATTACCTTATTTGTTAGTATTGAAGGAGGCATCTTCATCTGGCTTTTGAAAGTGATGAGCTGTCTGTATAGCCGCTGAAGAACTATTCACTTGTCTTTTTTCTATTACATTGCTTAAAACCAGTAATAAAACTCCCCTGTAGAAACAACAGCTCTTTCACCCACAGGATTTTCCTAAATATACCATTTTACAAAATCATTTCTGGTAACTATAAGTATTACAGATCAGTCCTCAAAATTAGAAAGATTGGGGTAAAACTAAAAATCTTTTTTAACAGGATGAACTCTTTATTTGGCATGTAATTTCTAGGTAATTCAGTATGATTTTGCCTTTTAAAACAACCCTCCAGAACCAGGAGATATGCATTACTGAAATAAAAGATAAGATTTTCATCCAATCTTTTGATTCTGAAAAGTAGAGGGTTAAGAAAAGCCTCCTATAGTAACACTGTAAGAGGTAAGTGAAATTTGCAATCAAGCGGTTTATAAAAACACAGCAGCATTGTAATAGAAAATCTGCATCAGGCTTGAGGCATTGACATTTTATTTCACTCACATAACGTAAACACAGAAAGCATCCTGGCATGCCGAGAAGCCCACGTCGCTGTTCCTTCCATGTTAAAGATCCTTCAGTATTTAAAACAAAACCAAACCTTGCATATTGTGGCCTTATCTTGAGGCATGGGGTAATTTGGATTCAGACAATCTGGACAGGGATACAGATTTTATCTCAAGTTTCCAAGTCAAACCTATTTCTATTTATGACCCACACTTCAATTCATTTATGACTCCGGTTGCTGTGACAGTGGCACAGCACAGAGTAAACATGCAACCTGTTTGCATAAGCTTTGCAATTCATCTGAGAAGCTCAAAGCAGCCAAGAACACATCACTGGTAAACATTACATCACCTATACTGTAAAAGACAGACAGGAGAGTTACAATAAGGAAGTAGCAGTGAAGTAGGTGCACTTGAAACAAGAGTTGTTTTCCCCGCTTAAAAGTGAAAGCTTTTTTTCACGGGTGACAAAAAAGAGAAATCAAGCCTGCAACCCCACACAGGGAGAAGCTGCAAGATGGAGGGGGCATGCACGATGCTTCTAGAGTTCCCGAAGAGGTTCTTTTGTAACTAGTGGGTCTGATTCTGTTGGTGCAGCAAAGGAGCAACGGGAACAAGAGTGGCCGTAATCCATGCTCTGGACTTCGGGGTTAGAATGGGAATTGCCCCCCAGTCCTTTTCCTTCCTGGCATAGGCCTTTTTGAGTCCTACCTCTTCCCCTCTCCCCAATACTTGCAGGACTTTATGCTAACAGATTTATTGACAAGATGTAGGTAGTGACATTTTCCTTCTTCAGATACAGTAGAAGAAGTAACAGTATGCAGAGAAGTTATTCCAGGAATAGAGGCAGATGTCAGATTTGGGAGGCTTCCAAAAATAGGCCCAGGGAGGATTCAAAAGGAAAATGTGTTTAGGAACAATGTACACACACACCCCCTTCCCCTTTTGGCGATCCCCTGTTTAAATCTATGTGTTAGGACTCAGGCATGTTTTGAGAGGTACAGCCAGGCCTGAAATGTAGCAGAGCTGAGAAGCAGGTGCCCTGGTACCCCATTGAAAATATCATGATGCTGTTAGATTATTTACAAGGTGTGCTGACCTCAACGGTGACCCAGCAAGCCAGCCCCATTGGCAAAACACTTAGCAAATGCTTAAATCCCCATGGACTTTGACAGCGTAAAAACACAGTTTCAGGACAGCATCTAACTGGAATCTGAAGGAAATCTGCTTCCACTGCCTCCCTCTGGTAAACTCCGATACCTTCTTCAGCTGGCACCTATTAAATGGAGCACATTTTTTTTTCAATTTTTTTCAATTAACAAATGGTGACTGTTACCATCTATTTCCTAAGCTTCTGCAAGTGAGAGAGACCTTAGCTGCACAGAACTGGAAAAGAAACACAGGAGCCATCTGGACAATTTGAGGCAAACCTCCCTACTACTGGCTCACAAACTGAAGGTACAGTAAGCAACCTATGAAACAAGCAAAGAGAATTCCAGTTCTGCAATTCCAGGAAAAAACATGCTAGCTGTCCCCAGATTCAGGTGTGTTTAGGCTCCAATCAGTTGGTATCAGCTGACTCCTGATCAGGTTTATAAACCCCATGTAGGTATAAAGAAGAGGTGCCAGACTTAATTTACTGCTCGGAGATCCTAGTCTAGCACTGGCAGGCAAGAATGCATTGCTGTGCTGCAGCCAAAGGCAGTAGGATGCGACAGGAGTTGGCTGCACAATACCTGTACTGCCTTCTCTTGGAGTTTGCTGCCCTTTGCTCCCCAGCTCTGAGGAATCAGGTGACTTGGTTAAAAATATCATTTATAGCATGCCATTTCCTAATACAGGTCCACCAGCTCCAGCGGAAGCAGCAGCTTACAGCGCTGAGGGAGAAAGCAAGGCTAGAGGTTCAAGAAAGCCAGAGGTTTTTGAGTGACCTGCTTCAGCACAATTCAGAGGTAAGTTATCGTTTCAGATCCTGTGCTACCACTTTTGGATTCAGCAAAATGTTCCTCCAATCCCCACTGGTTTTTTTTTTCCTCACTTAAAGTCCCTTAATCAAAAGGGGTTTTTTAACTGATAAAAACTGTAGATCAGGGTAATTTTTTGGAAGTGCTCAGTTCTCTCAGGTAATAAAATCCCTTAGGCAGTCATTTGTACTGTTGATCTGAAATCACTTAGGTACTGCAGCTTTTGGTTTCTATGGCTGGCTTTGCTGTAAAATCAAGAGAAGGGTTTTTAATTCCTCAAGAGATAATTACTGCAATACTTGCTCAGACTTGAGAGCCTAGTGAGATGCTAATCTTGACCAAAAAGTATCCTTTCAAAAATAAAAATTTAGCATGCTGTTTATTTGCAGCCTCAGATTCTGAAGTCAGCTAGGAACTGATGGACTTCAGTGTCTGTTTGTTAAAGAATTTAGCCCCACATGCATAAACACAAGCTCAGACGTCATGTGCAATTCAAGCTCTTGTTATGTTGTTGAGAGTATTTGCTTTGGAGGATACTTCAGCTCAGTTAATGTCTCTCAATATGTTTGAACAGGTCAGACAGAAGTGATCTCTGTATGGTGGGGTTTTTTAAAGCCCTTAGGACAAACACATTACCCTGACTCCCACGAAAGCAGCTCTAAACACGCAACAGTTTGTGAGCTGTTATACTACCTTACTTCCATATGCCCACAGATATTTCACTGTAGGTAGTATCCAGCTCATTAGTTAATCCAACTCTTTAGGAATTATTGGCATGTGAAAAGCATTATCTACAATGAAGGACTTTCCCAAGAGGATGAGAGAAGAAGGCTTAAGTTCTGCATTTCAAGTAGATCATTCAGTCTACAGACAATTTCTGTGTTTGCAGGAGTGCAGTAGCTCCAAAGGCAGTTATTCTTCTGTGCTAAGGTTGGACCATGCAGAGCAAACGTGGAGAGGACACCAATTGGAAGGTGACAATGCAGCCGGCAGGTACAGAAAGCAGTATACAACGAGGCGCTCCAGTGGTTTAGCCTGTGGTTTGACTATATGAATGACTTGGGGCTCTAGAGCATTTGCACTGCGCATGGTTTCTAAAATGGATGTTCATTTCTTTTCATTTAAGAAAAGCTAACATGGCTGTCACAACTTCTTTAAGACTACAGCCTCACTATCTTTTCATTCAGATCTCTGCTGTGAAGTATTCATCTTTGCAATACAGTCTTTCTACTCTGATTTATGTACAAACCACAGTATAAACACCTTTGGATGTAATGTTGTGGGTGATCTTGCTTGTCTGTCTTTTTCTTTTTTTTAAAAAAAGGTAGAAGCCCCTTTGAAATTTGTGGGGAAAATATAATTTTCTTCATTTTGCTTTGCCATCATGTATCTCGGTATGAATGGGAATATTGTATGTGCACATTTTTATGTTCCTTTAAAATGGTATATATTAAAGACTTGAGAATTGCTTCTAGAGTCTTATGGATGCAATTACCAGAAAGGCACCTTTGCATAGGTAAAAATTCCAATATTGCATAAAAATGAGCACCATGCTAGTTTGAAAAAGATTCAGCCTCCACAGAGGACTTAGCTATGAAAACTAGGAATTGAAATAGTATCTCTGACTGCAATAAAAGCATATTTCCTTTCTTTCTTCAGTAATCAAGAAACACATTCACTGAAACAATCTGCCTTGAAGATAGAAAGAGATCACAGTCCAGTGGATCCCAGAACAGTGGGAGAAAGAAAACCGCTGGGAGAAAGGGGTTCATATTGCTCAGGGCTTCAAGAAGGTGAACACTAAGCTAAAGGATTTGGTGGTATTGGGCAAACAACACTTTCTAGCACAGCATGAGAAACAGCGCAGCATCCAGGGCTGGAACGCGCAATCACTAATTTCACTAATTTTCTACCTGATTTTGAAAATTTTGACCTAAATACTTATAGTCCTTATGCATATAGAAACCATAGCAACCTCCCTTTGTACTCCTGACCCTTCTACAGAAAAGAATCTTGGGAGTTGAGAGTTATTTACCCTATTTATAGGCCCCTCTTTTTCTTTTTACCTGTTTACCATGATTTCACTTGAAAGTGAGGTTAGTGTTCATAACTTGTTCCTGTAAATGAAGAGCTGTGGGGTGACTCTCCTCAGGCTCCTGCTCCAGGCCACCGAGCCTTTGTAAAGGCGCCTTGAATTCAGGAATGGACACTGACTCATGTACTATGGCAACCATTTTGGGGAGAGGGGTGTGTGTCTCTCTTTCCTTCTATTACAGAGGAAAATTTTACTTACAGTGACTTAAATCTTCTCCTTAGGATCCCTGTCAGTAGAGCACGGGGAGCTACTGCGTAACCATCAAACTTTGAATCTGCTTTCACCTCCGGTGAATCTGCCCCAAGGGGAGACCTGTGCAGGGGACAGCTCTGGAGAGAGCAGCGAACAGGCTACCTCTGACAGCCAGGTAACACCAGCTCTTGTACCAGTGTGCGCGGTGTTTGATTTTTTTGGGAGGTTTTCTTTGGCTTTTAGTCTCAATGTCAAACTCATCACCTGCACAGCACTTCTCTGATAAACACGGTGCTCTGCTCTGTTCCCAGTGCAGCGAAGTTGGCTGGCACTATGGAAGCTCCAGTACCTTCTGCTGCTTCAGCCTGGCCATGGTGGAGCAGTGTGTGAAGGGAGAAGAGCTGCGAGCTCGACACCAGGCTGCTCTCCTCAAGCTCCGCAAAAAAGCTCTGCGGGAGAAAGCCAGGGCCGAGCTGGCCTGGCTGGGCCACCAGAAACGGTGAGGGGGAGATGTCATGGGCAGGACAGCACAGGCCTGCCCTGACTGGGACAGGTCCCTCAGCAGGAGGTGGAGGTGCATCTGCCTGCTCAAAGGAAGAAAAACTGTCCTTTCTCAGGGGAAGCAAATATAAAATCCTTCTCTTATGGAGTAAGTGCAGGTAAAGCAGAAGGAGAGGAGTCTGCACAGTTTTATTCTCCCCAGAGCACAGTCGAGCTCCCTGCTGCAGCCTCCTTCAGGCGTGGTGTGAGCCCCTCCTCAGTGCTGACTGGGCTGAGGCGCCGTCAGGGATGGGGTGAGCCCCCAGGTGTGAGGTGTCCCTCAGCACTGACTGGCCTTGGGCACCGTGAGGTACAGTGTGGCACACACGCATCCCTCGCCAGTTGGTGCGGCGTAGTGAGTGCTCAGGGAAGTCTGGCTGCCTCAGGAGAGGTCCAGGTGAGATGGCCCCAGGGTGGTGAGATGTCCTCCAAGTCTAGCAGAACTTCCTGCAGAGCCTTCCATAGCTACTGCTGCTTTTACAGCTGCTTTGAGAGGAGCTTTCCTCTGATCCCTGGCATTGTTTTCTGAAGAGCATTAAATTAATGGCATTTTAATTATCTGATTGTGATCCCCATCCTTCTCTGGTCTCCAGCTGTTTGGAAAACCTGCAAGATAGCGAGGGAGCCTCCGCCGTGGCCGCAAAGAAGCACAAAATCCTAACGGAGCTGAAAGAGGAGCAGGTAATATTGCAGCTTGAGGAGCTGGATTTCCTGTTATAAACAGTGAGAGGATGCAACACGGGGAGGTGGCTGGAGCTGCTGGGGCAAGTGGGGTTTGTTTTTTAAAAATGTCACTGATGTCATTTCACATGCATTATTCTGCTTTGCTTCCTAGAGTCAGTGAGTTGTGTTTTGTGCCAAAGCCTGTAAATCTTACAGAAAAGAAAACATTTCTTTTTTTTTCCATGCTGCTCCACTGTTACTGTGGATTTTTCTATTTGTGCCATAACAAACAGGTCATATAATGTAGGTTTCCAATGATTTATGCAGATTTATCCTTCTGATGTTGAAATATATTAAATTAATATGACAGCTAATCTTATAGTCTCAGTTCCCCCACTACTGAGAGGAATGCTGGGCTCATAATTACGCTTGGTAATCAGAAAACTTCTGTCCTACTCCTCATGTAGTACAAGCCTCTCCTTTACTTCAAAGAATTCCTGTGCAAACTACAAGCATCCTGTAGCTTTGAATGACCTGAACATAATTCACTTCCAAAGGTCTCACCTCTGAGACACCCCATCTCCCAGGCAGTGAAATATCCCCTTACCTGTCATTAGTTCTCACAGGTAACCCCAGTCATCATTAGTGAAAAATAAAACTGCAAAAATTTTTTACAAAAAAAGCAAGAAAAATTGCATATTGAATTTTCAGGATGTTTTGTAAGTAGTATTCCCTTATGTTATGAATTTTCAGGATGTTTTGCAAGTAGTATTCCTTTATGTTAAGAAAGACTATACACAATTTTAAGTAGGTCTCTTTTCTGTTATCTTAGCTCTCTCAGGCTCCTTTCTTTTTCTTTTGCGTAGGCAGAAGTCCAGCACCTGCAAAACATCTACAGGACAGCCCATCAAGAAAGAAAGCTTTTATTAAAGCAGCAAAGAGAGATCTTAATGATGCGGCATTCAACAGCACAACTCCAGGAAAAGCTGCATAATTTGGCTGGGAAGCCAGAGGTTATGAAGTCACAGTCCCTAGATGTCTTGGTAGGTTTTTTTGAGTGGATAATAACTGGAGTCAGAGCTGATACTGCAGCTAAGGAACCCAAGTGAAACCTTATGTATTACCATTTCCTTTTAGCTTACAAGGAGCCCAGCAACTGAAGAAGCAATAAAGCTGAAGACAGTGAGACTTATTTCTAGCCCAAAGTTATACTCCTCCTCAGCAGAGTCTACAGCCCACCCAGAAAGGCCTAACCTGTCAGGAAATAAAGAGAGTTGTGTCCAGCTAAAGAATAAACAAAGCAAGAAATATGATGGGTAAGTAAAACGCTTTCCACAGCAGTAGCTGAAGATAAGAACCAATCCAGTGGAGAAGATGGAAGCAGTTATGTCCTAGATAATTGTGTGAGCTTTAAATGTTCCCAAGAGGGAGTTCTATAACAATGTTTTGAAAACCTCTGTGTTCAAGCAGTTGATGCATCAGGATCACTGCTTACCATTCTGACCAGTATTACCTCACTGTTTATTTGTGTGTCCTCCATACATCCAACCTACCGTCTCATGTCCAAAATGGTAAGTTCCTCGGGGCAGGGACCAGCTTATTGTGAGGTATGTGAACAGCATCAAGTAAATTAAGGTGTCTGGATCCGTAGTTGGAGATCCTTTCCATACCACTTACTAAATTCTTCAGGTAGAATATATTCATCACTTCAATGTATCAATAAGAAAGATGTATTTATTTCAGATTTCTTCCATTGTTTAAGAAGTACCCTTCTGTGCAGTCACAAGTATTAACTCCTTCAATAGAACAAGCTAAATCTGAGCCGTAATCCTGAAATTTAGAGAGTCTGTATATACATATATATCTGTGTCTATATACATATACATGGAATCATGTAGTACTGTGATTTGGATTTATCATTAGAAGTTGGGCAAGTCTGTTTCATGCTGAAAAAAGCCATGTTGGTCTGCCATAATAAGTTTATTGCACATGGAAAGGGCTGCACTGCATAATAAATATTTAATTAATACGTGTGAAAGGTGGAGTAATACTTGTTTCCAAGGCAGTTGTGCTTTCATTAGAATGGCTCTATGCTCTTGCATTCGGTGTCACAATCCTCTGTGCTCTAAGAAAGCCAGTCCTTGCAGGCTTTATATATTAATTTTAAACTCTGCACTTTTGTGCAAGCAGGTAAATATATTTCACTATGAGTATCTGCACTATAAAATGTTAAGCAGTGTTATCTAAGTCTGTGGGACTGGGGCCTGTCACTGCAATGTTAGGAGCAAATGTAGCTTTGACATCAGGCCTAGGCGAGTTAATCTACATAGCATTAATAACCAGGATATTTTTAAATTGTGCCTCACAACTACTGATGTTAATTCACATTTTCATGATGGCTTTTAACTACAAACTCAAAACACTTTACAACTATCTGTTAATTAAACTTCAAAATACCCATTTGAAATGAGTAGAAATGTATTGATTTAATTGGTGAAATTCCCTCCTTTGTCATCCTCTGGCTCTAATCCTATGTATTACTTAACCTCTCATAGCAGGTTTGTGTTTCACTTAGCATTTAACCACAGAACACTTTTGTACTACATAGGGCTTAATTTTATGCTTAAACTGAAGTGTAGAGGTGTCATGCAAAATGCCCACAGCCAGACGTAATTCAGGAGTTCCATCAGGCTGTTCCGAGAAAGCGCTGCCCTCTTCTTCCCCGGGCACCGTATCCCCGGCATCCCTGTCTGAGTCCCACTGACCAGTGCAGATGAGGACCCAGCAGTATCCACACTGCTCAGAACATCAATCTTCCAAAGCAAGCTCAGATGAACAAAAATTTAGTTTCCTTCAGAAAAAAACCAAATGCAGTTAAAGATAAATATATATCCATATGAATTTAAAAAACCCCTTTCATTCAGTGTTACCCAGACCTTTAGCAGACTGGTGAGGCAGGTTTGGGCATTTACTTAAGTCCCCACAGGGAAAGGCTTTCAAATAAATCCCTGCATGGAACTGATCTATAATTCATGGTGTTATTGATTGCAAGTCACAGAAATCTTTAAAAGGTTTCTTGGCTGTGCTTTCACTTCTTATTACTGACAAGCCTGCTCATAGGAGAACAGTGAATATTAACATCAGTCTAGAGCAGACAGGGCCTGGTGGAACTTGCAATGTGCCCAAGCTCTGGCTGCTGCGTGATTGTGTATAGATCTTTCCTATGTAATAGTGCAGAGTGGTAATTATGCTACCTATCCACCAGCGCAGGTACGTTCATATTTTATACTGATCTGGAAGATAGTTAATAAGCAGGGCTGTAAGGGGATGGAAAGGGTTGGGAAATACTTCTAAAAATGAAAGCAAACTAAAATAATAAATAAATTACCAACATGCAGAAAAAGCTGCTGGTTTGGGGTTTTATTAATGGATATTAAGTAATAGAAACAAGGAATACAGAAACTTGTAATTACTAATAAATGGACAAGCTTTTAGCTAAGAATTGGGACTATATCTTCTGAATTGGGATACTTATTTTGAAGTCCTTAAAGATTAGTGGTGTTGAATACTCTATAGGCCTGCTTTTTTTGTTTCATTTGGCTTCTAGACACTGTCATATTGTTAATTTTAATCTATTTGAGAATACATTTATCTTTTTAGACTGTTATTGGAGTAAAAAAACCCCTACAAACCCAATAAAACCAAACAAAAAAAATCCACATGTAGATCACTGTTTTTTCTGGACAGAATAATTTACTCAACTGTGTATTCTAGAACTTGTGCCGCTAATAGAAAAGTCTGAGTATGAATGGTGTCCCTGCCCACGGCAGGGCGCTTGCAACTAGATGATCTTTAAGGCCCCTTCCAACATAAACCATTCTACGAATTGTGTTGCCATGTGCTTTTTCAGTAAGGAAACTGTTTAGAAAGTTCAAAGTCACCATTACAATCAGTATTTGATGTCCCAGATGTCAATAAAGATGTGATGCTATATTTAAAGTGGTAAACTTAAAGAAACTTGTTGGAATCTGATAAAGTATCATGGATTGGAAATGGAGGAGGCATACAGGTTCAGATTTTGACCCTAGTTTTGCCTTTTCAGTGCTGATGATTTCTTCAGTCTCCTCCTATTCTTGTGTATGAAGATTAGAAACCTGATTTTTATAAAATACAGTATCAAGTGAGAGGGAGGGGAATGGGGAAAAAAAAATACACTTTTCATAGTGCTTCTGGCTTTCCCAATTTGCTAGTTTATAAACATATGTGCATATGAGCACTCTACAGGTACCATCAAGCACTGCCAGAAGCATTTAATTCATACCTTTATTGACTTCATATAGATTTGTGATTATTAACTTGGGAACATGAAAACAACTCCCAGTCATTAATTCCTTGTCTAACTGTTTACAGCTTTTCTACTGAGAACAAGAAAACGCTGGTACAATACCAGAAACAGGCAGAGGAGTCCCCAGGTTTGGAGCAGTCCCTTGGTGTGCAAGGTCCTGATGCATCTGAAAAGGTGGCCAAGAAAGTCTGTGGTGCTACCAGTCAAACCACAGGCTCAGTCTTTATGATTAAAGATTGCATAAACACAGGTACCCAATAAAGAAGACTTCTGTAGCAAACCACGTTTATGACTACTTAGACAAACTGAATGACTTAGGGCAAAAATTGAACTCTCAGCTGTTCCTTGGAGCAGTTCAAGTGGTCTTTTGGAAGAGGGCTGTCGAGCTAATTAGCCTATGAGAGAACTAGTGATGTTGATCTGTTCCTTGGTTACCTCCAGCATGAGTTTTGGTACCAGGATCTGTTCAGGATTAGCAAGAAGATGTAACAAGGGTCTAAGATGTTTTGTTGAGGTAGCAGCTATGCATAGATGAAGAAAGAGAAAGACTGTAGAAATTTCTGGAAGTGGGCTTTACAGTTGCTACCGTGTAACTGGATGATATGTAAGGTGATGATTGGTTAAATAAGGTCATTGGTCCTTTCGGCTTCTTTTGGTGTGACAAGGAACGTGTAGGGCAAAACTAAGTTACTCAAACTATAAATATCTTTAAGCCTTTTTGACTGAGCTAAACAAAACTCTACAGTTAAGTTACTCATGGAAAAAAAATGCAGCATTGGAAACATTGTAACTTAATGTTGTACCTTTCAGAGCTTAATGCTATGGATCATGTTTTATTGCCTCTGGAACATGCAAATTCAGCTCAAATGGATGAGCCTGTATCCAAACCCATTACAAGAGAAGGCAGACAGTGTGCAGTTCTGGTAAGGACCACCTCTGGAATTCCATTTCTGCTTACAGAAATGTGCACTTCAGCTAAAGACTAAATTTTAACACAGACTGGTATACCACAGCTTTCCTGCCCCTTCCATTTTCTCTATGTTGTTAACTAGTGACAATGTGTTTAAGCCATCTCCCGTGGGTAAGTGCTGTGCTGCTCCAGGAGAAACTAAACCTGTCCCTGGAGCAGTAGCCTGTTATTTGCCTGTAGCAGCTGCAGAGACTAGTCCCTTTCCTATTTCGTATGTCAGTGACACAGCCCCAGTGTGGGTATATATATGCACAGGAGTCCATATGCACTTACATATCTTAGTGTGAACAAGTAGATTTAATGTCTGATCTCTTAACTATTTTTTGCGCCAGTCTGCCAACAGCAAAGTCCTTTTCTCTAAAATTGTTAACTCTGTCTCTTAAATATTTACATTCTAGGAATCTGTGCTGAAGGAAAAGGCATTTATTTCAAACCCAAAGACAGATCCTAAAGACAGTGAAGAAATCAATCCACGCGACAGCAAGTTCACAGTGAAAGGCTTGGGGATGCTTTCTACTTTGTGTAACTTATGCCTGGTTCAGGCAGAAAATACTCCTCAAGGAACTGGTAAATCATATTTAATGCTATTATGTCCAATCTGTTTCAACCACTTCAATCAAACTTTAATCCAGACAGAAAAGGAGACAATATTCTCATTTATTATCTAAGTGTCTTGCTCACTATAGCCAATATAAATCACTGCTAGGCAAGATGGGGGAGATCTCTCAAAGGTTTATTATGAGATATGATTATACTGCTTCCTCAGAAAAAAATCATAACTTATTCTGATTGTGTCATTAACAATTTAGCCTTTTGAGGCATTTTTTAAAATAATCTAAGGGTATTCTTTTTAAAAGGACATAGATCAGTTGAAGATAGACTTCAACAGGATATGCTGGAGTTATTTTTGTTTCCAGGTTTTATCCTCAGTTCATATTTCTTGCTCTTAGTAGGACATATAAAAAAGTAAAACTGGCTGTTTATATATGAGCCAGTTATATAATTTCTATAGTTCTGGGTATGCATAATCTCTGTATTATAAATATTTACATATTGTGGCAATATTTTGTATTTGTGTTATTCTTCTAATGAACTATCTTTCTGCATTTACTTCTAGATACTGCAGTGAGGGAGACTATAGATTTGTGTAATTAAGACTTAGTAACAGTGGTCCTGATAGAAGTTTGGTATAGGCTTCACCTTAACTAGATTCTCAAGCCTAGCTTTGAGCATGTGGACATCAAATTGTCTGAAATAAATCCTGTCCCCCAGGCAAAGAGAATTTTTTGCATGGACTTCAGTGGACCGCAATTTCACCACTAGTGTTTCGACTTCATTTTTTTCTATTTGTGAAGGAGTCTTGTGCTGTCTCATAACCTAGAGCGTCAGTTTGCAGGCATCGCCATAAACTCCAGGAGCAAGCATTAGATTCTTGTAGTCATGGCTACTTTGTGTGACTGAGATAAAGAAGAACCTGGTATTTGCCTTCCGTGATGAATAATCTGTATATTTCAGGTGATGCTACATCATCTTTAGAAGTCCTAGAGAAAGACCCTCTGGTAGTGGAGAAAGCATACAAGGACCAGAGAAATCATAAAACTCCAAGAGAAGAGCAGGACCTCTGCAGTCCATTTCAGGCATGTGGCAGCCTTATAATTTATGTTAACTGTGTTTTTTCTCACACAAAATTTCAATAGAAGAAATCTGCGCTATTTGCTGTCATGGAAATACCGTGCTTGGAACTCAGCTTGCAGGCAGAGAAGCTGAAGTTGCGTTGAGGTTTTGTTGTACTGTGTTAAAATATCACCCTTAAGTCTGGGGGAAGTACAGTAGAAATTTACTGGTATTCTTTAGGTTTCCTGTATAATCAGTGATTCTTGATCACACTCTCTGCAGGCTGGAAAAAGGAAGAAAGATGGGGAAAGATCAGCACTGATTTCAGATGAAGCTACATTAGTGAAAACCCAGTTAAGAAAAGAAAGGTCATCAGAAGAACAGAGGTACTGTATCTGTCAAGGCCAAGACCTTCTGTCCTACTTTGTGATTCTCTTATTGACATGTCAAACATGAACTTGTTTGTTTGATCCACATGGTTGTGGAAAAAGCAGGAAGACCTGAATGACCTTAGCCTGGTATTTTTTGTTGTGTATAACTTCCTTAAAAAAACAAACAAACAACCAAATAAAAAAGACCAGAAAATGCCCCGACAACCCAAATCCCATCAAAACACAACCCCCCCCTTCTCTTTTATGAAAGGGTTTGACATAATACTAGTCACATTCATCAAACACTGTCTGCCAAGTTTTCTTAGGCAATGTAATTCTTTGGAGTCAGTTGAAGCAGTGTTGAAATCAGTTTGGGGGGAAAAAAATTGTCTTCAGAAGTCTTTGGTCTAGACGGAAAGCATCTGAAGTAACAGTTAAAACAAGGTATAACACTTTGTATTACACTGTCTGTAGGTAGAAAATAGACCCAATGAAATTTAATGGTCTACTCAACATTCTTGAATTTCAGTGTGTACCATACGTTTCATAATTCCAGTTTAATCCAATTATGTTGTATTTGCAGTGTTAGCACAGACTCTGAGAGAAAATCGGAAATCACACATATAGATGAAAAAGCACCTTCTGAAATCCCTTTGTCAGAAGGTAAGAAATCCCTTTTTCCAATAGGGCTTTTATGGTTATTTAACATACAGCCTGAGTATTAGCTCTTCCTGGAGTTAGTCCATAGAGCATAATAGCCTATGTCTTTTGCTATGTAATGAAGCTACTTATTGGGCTAAAATAATAGATACCTTAATGAAAATTCTGTATTCAAACTCTTCTAATCAACTATATTGAACACTATTGTATAAGTTTGTTTGCCACATTACTGAATTCCTCACTTTATCTGCTAAGTTTGTGGGGGTTTTTGTTAAATAATGATATTAAAAATAGTCCTAATCTTGACTGTATTTAATGCTATTATCTTTTGAATGCAATTTAAATCTGAGGATTACTGGATTTGAATCCTAAATTACCTGTCAGCAACCTCTTCTAAAAAATAAAAAGATTTTTCTGAAATGCTGATTTAAAAAAAAATAAAATTTTTTTTATATGTTCCAGTTAAAGAAGTAGAAGTACCTATCCCTTATGAGATCCATCAGGTGGATGGTAGTCAGTGTTCGAAGCATTTGGACCATATTTGTCATGAAGCTTCTGATGAAGAACTAAATTTAAAAGCATTTTCCGAAGGATTAGCTTCCACTGAGTCATCGTCCAAGTCAAACAACTTTTCTCCGAGATGTGGAAGTGCCAAATCAGACTCTTCACTCCCTGAATTTCAGAAAATGTCTGCAGTTTGGATTGACATCTCGGAAAGCCTCATGTCAGACTCTGAATTAGAGCTGAAAAATGGAGACAACACAGATGTCGGTATCCCAGAAGAGTTTGTCTATGATAATGGTGATGCGTTTCCTAATGTTTCAAAAGAGATGTTAACAGCAGTAAGTAATGGAAAGGAGACTTTTCCTAGCGACAAACATGATGAACATGAAGTGCCTACAGGTGATAGCACTGAGACTTCATCACACTCCCAGAAATACCCTGGAGATGTTTCAGATCATGGCTGCTGCACTGATAATTTGCTTTCTTTCATTCCATCAGACAAAGCAAATCCCTCCAAAATGAAGTCAGCACATTCCTCCCAATCTGATAACCCTGCCAAGGGAATGGATGTGCCACATCTGGATGCCTCAGAAAACTACAGTAGAAGCAAAACCTTTTCTCAGGAGATTACGAAACATGGTAAAGATGCAGTTGCTAGCTCTTCATGCAGTGATAGTGTTTACTCACCGAAGATCTATGAACACCAGAAACCTAGTTCTCCAACTAACAGAGTGAAAAAGGATGGTGGAATTAACAGTTTATTTGTGGATCAAAATAAAGACCTAACGGGGTTTCTGCTGACAGGTTCTTTGAAATGTCTAGATTTGGTTACTGACCAATTTAGTAGCACTTTTCCACCTGACAAAGATATTACAAATGATAAATTATTAGCATGTCTATCTTCAAGAAACTTATCAGTTTCAGGAGGTGAAAATAATCATGTACAGCTTTTGAATGAGAGACTCACATCCACCAAACTCAGTAAGATTGTATCTCTGTCCATGCCCATGCCAGAAATTTCTAAGGAAGTCCATACAGAAAACAATTCATTAGAGTCTTTGCAAAGGGTGGCCACAGGAAATCAAAATAACTCAACTGAAAGGCGAGCCACAAAGGAAGCGAGGAGGGAACTGTTTTCTTCTGACTCCTCAAAAACCCAATTGTTTCAAGTCGAGAACTGCTCTCCCAAAGGTGAAGATGATACAATTTTTATTAGTGATGAGGGTCTCCCTCCAACTGCTGAGGATACCTTGTCAGAAATACCGTCTCCTGTTGATGAAGTACTGTCCTGTGGAAGTGCTGACTTGCCATCCTCTAATAAAAAGGATTTGTCATTTCTAAGTGAAGATCTTCTTCCTCCCCCTTTAGGTGCAGATGCAATGAAAAATGATGATCCTAGCTTCAGTATGGATGACTTCCCATCTCCACCAGAACAAATGACAGTCTTGGAGACTAGACAGTGTATGGATGAAGATATATCACTGAAAATGGATGCATTACCCCCATTACCTGATAACACTGTGCCTGAAGAATTTCCCCTGCTCAATCAGGAGACAACTGATGCTTTTTCAACTCGGGATGGTAGTCTCTCAGAAAAATCTTTAGTAAAAGATATTTCCAGTGCAAAGGAGGGCTTATTAGAATACCAACAAGGAGAACATGAGACACCTTTGCAGCATTTGGGGCTTCTGCCTGTGCCAAATCCTATTTCTTCTGGTCAGCTCAGAAAAAGCCCTGACTTCACAATGAAACAATGCAAAACATACTTAACACTGCCCAAAGCTGAGGAGGACAGTGGTGACCCATTATTATCATTTGAGATCAGGGATAGAGTGTTAGTAAAGCAGACCCAACCTGGAACCCTAATGTTCAAAGGACAGACTTGTTTTGATAGTGGCCATTGGGATGGAGTTGCACTTGACAAAGCTGAAGGTGATAATGCTGGAACTTACAAAGGGGTGAAGTATTCCGAGTGTGCTCAGCACTGTGGTATCTTTGTCAGACCTAATGAGATTTCACACCTGTTGAGGACTAACAAAAATGCTTCCAATTACACTGAGGATGAAGACTCTGACTCCTATGATGACAAATCCTTCAAAGGAAACTTCAAATACTCTGAAGTTGATGAGCAGGGAGGAGGGCTTACAGAGCAGAAAGCAGAAGACACAAACAGCGCAGGAGGATCAGAAGTGAAAGAAAACCAGTCTAGGTTATACATTGCCTTGCTGTCTGGAAAAGGACAAAAGCTTCCACGTTCTGATCAGCATAAGTGTAATGAATTCCTCCGTCAAAATAACTTAACATGCTTGGGATCAGATAAAGAAAAAACAGAACTGACACAAATAAAACAAAGAATACGTGCAGATGTGCTCCCAATGAAAAGTAACACCAATAGCACAGACGAGGTAAAAACAAGCAAAAATACTTGTTGCTTGGTAGAGGATCAGAAAAGAAATAAACTTGCTGATGATATTGCAAGTGAACTTGGTAAAAAACTTCTGTTTGACACTTTAATTGCATTTTCTGAAACAGCTCAACACAAATATAAAAGTGCCTTTGAAAAAGACATGGTGAATTATGGCAAAGGACTAAAACAAGAAGACAATCAGAAACTGTTTCTCCTCAAAGAAAATTCAGTTGCTATCTTATCTGAACAATCAGCAAAGGTTTCTGACGTTTTACGGTGTGATTTAGATATGCTTAGCATTCGTGGTTGTCGCACAGTAGCAGAAAGAATTGTAACTAAATTTGTAGATGATGCAGTTAAAGAATATAAGAAGATTAAAAGAAAACATGGATCAAAAGCAGACAAGATATTTCATTCATCTTCAGAGACTTCTCCAACCACCTTGCCAGTAAGTAAAGTCAGAAAGTTTTTGTCTACTTAAGTGTTGGATCTGAAATTGGGTATACACAGGCAAGCATTTGTGTTGCCCAGTTGCTTTTTATCATCCATAAAAATTACATCATGTCAACATTTGGAACCAGATTGCTCACTTAATCTGGCCCATTCCTCATTTAAGAAATTATCCTGCAGGCAGTGGATAGCATGGGTATGGGGAGGACAAGGATGAGCTGAGCATGGGGATAATGACTACAGCTACTCCAAACAAAACAAATGGAACTTCTTTTTTTGTTGGAATCTGTCAGTTGGTCAGAACTGATAAATCCACGCAAACTTCAATTTTTATTCATTTCAGAGCAAACCTGGACACCTGTCAGCTCCTCTGCCTGACTACTTTACAGCTCCTGGCTGTGAGACCTTCAGCTTTCTAATTCTGTATTAGCTCTGCAGGCAACTTCTAGCAAAGTCAAGATTCTCAGAGCTGCCAGACTCTCAGTTTTCATTCAACCCTCTGGGAGACTGGAACCCCAAATGAAATGGAAGCTTTTGATGTCTGCTGCTTCCAGTCCCACGGTGTCTAATTCATACTTCCTGATGGACTGTTTAAGAAGTAATATCACAGAAAGTTAAAAAAAAAAAAAAAATAAATTTTGAGGGGTGGGAAGAGTAGTCCCAATTTAGAACAAAAATGTTTCAAAATGCCAAAAACTTTCATAGATCTCAAAATTTTGAATTATTTCTAATTCTGAGTTCTGCCAAATACAGTTAAAATAGGGGGGTTTTAATGACACATCAGTAAGCTTTTCTTTCAGCCCATGAGTAAGAAAACGATTTTAAGTGTAACCTTAATCAGTTGCTAAGATTCACCATACCTCTAAAAATTGTGGAAAAACATGGAGTATGTCACCTGGCTTTTCTTTTTCTCTCTGCTGAAGTTCCTTATAAAAATCCTTGATGCTGGTGTTTTTGGAAGCTCTGAAGACTTTGATCAGCCTAATTCTGACCAACATATGCTGGTGAGACAAACACAAAAGCAATACTTGTACAAACTAGATCAGTGGCGCTCAGCTCCTTGGAAGAAAACTGAAGAAATTCCTCTTGTGGTACCACATTACAGTTCATATGTTAAGAAATTGTCTGCATATGCTGTAGAAGAATTATGGACCCCAGAAAACATATATTCAAATTTCAGGAGAATCAGTGTGCCAAAGTACTTTGAATGTAATGATCTCCCAGGGAACGATTTGGAAACAGAAAGCAAGAGGATGTATAATCAGGTATTTTTAAAGCACTAACTGTTACTAAACTTCTCTAGTGTTCTGTAGGCTGACTCATATTAGCTAGTACTTAATATTATTCTAGCTACTAAAATTAAATCTAGCTAAAGGAACACTGAAAGGGGTATTGCAAAATACTACTTCTGGTAATCTACTGCAAAATAATTCACTAGAATAGACATCCTTGCTGTGATACAAGCCTTTTGCTAGAGCTCTTCAGTTATAAGACCCTGGACACCTAGACCAGTGTCTATTTTGGGTCTGTTCAGAAAAAGCCAAGCTTCTTGGAAAGCTGCAGTCTAAAGAGTCCAAGTCTCCTGCCTTGGTTATCCTGCTGAGTTTGGGCAGATCTTCATGTTCCTCAGCATCCTGAAACTATTGAGTTTCACAGATCTCTGTCTACATGAGGAGAGTAAAGGGTCCCATCAGGGCCTCTTGTGTAAGCCATCCATACATAGCGAGTGTTCATACATTACTGTCCAATATCTTCTGCTGTACAGGTTTACATGCTCTTTAGGTAATGGTCATCATGACATCAGCTGTAGGAACATCAGTGATGCAGGTGATTTTAGGATATTTTGCACTGAGATGCAAACCTCTACTGTCACCAGCTTAACATCCTTCAGAAGTCCTAAGAAAACTTTTGAAAGGGCATCAGTGAAGGATTCACTTTATGTTGGGACTGTGTTTTTGTTGTTACAGGTTATATTTGATTTGACCCATGAGTTGCTATGTTCAGAATATCAAGTGACTGCAAATCCAAATATATTTCCATGGATGAAAGAAAACTTGGGATCTCACTGTTCCAGGCATCTTTGCAGAAGAACAGATGTCAACGACGTTAAGGTACATCCTGGAAATGTAAAGTGTACAATAACAAGAGTCAGTGAAGAGAGCAGATATTCCAATGGCAAAAAGAGAAAAATGTGAAATTTGGGAGGATTATGGCAGTGTAACTGAGGTGATTAGAGAAAGAAACAGCATTGCTCTGAAATGCTTGAATAAATACAGACTGAGCAAATCATTCTAAATATTCCAAGTGTATGGAGTTCTGTAGAGGAATGGGAATTGGGCTTCTAAATCTCGCTGGTTATGATAATCTTGGGTGTAACCTCTAAAGTAATCTTATGTTCAAAATGCATTGGTTGGCCAGTATTGATCAGCTACTTCTAGATCAGTTCCCTGAACTCTGGGACGTTTCCAGATTTAAAGCTGGATCTTCATGCTGGCACCTGTCACTCATTTGCAACCTTCACAGTGACAGAATTCCTGTGAAAACAATTCTTTTCAGCCTTTTTTATTTTCTAGATGTTTGTCCAGGGTGAAATTATTAAAATAATGAACCTGGAAAAGAACGACTTAGAAATGAAAAGAAAATTCCTTAATATGACCAAGTATGGAAACTGTAAGAGAGACAGAGTGGACCTTATTCTGGTAAGCAAACTTCCAAATGGAGATTTGTTTACTTTCTCTAGGTTTAAACTAGAAATTCTCATGCTTTTGTGAGAATCATGTTTATTTAAAAACTTCAGAATTTCAGGCTATTGCCTTCCTTTTCAGTACACACGCGATAATCCAGTATTTCCAGTTCTTGTGAGTGGTATAAATTAAATTAACAATGCATATATAAAGTTGTTGGATTAGGTACACTGTTTTAGTACCTTTCAGAACAGACCCTGCTCTTATTCTTGAAGTAAACATTCCTATCCATGTTATGTTTTAGATTCAGGAGCTCTGCAAAGAAGAATCTCAGTGGATTTACTATGATGATGATGAATTAACTGTGAAGATGAGAATGACTGAAGACATATTTGATAGCTTGATCATTGATACAATTAGGGTTCTTAATAAGATCTATCTGAGAAAAGCCTGTGTTTAGAAGTTTTCCCTAAATGGCCCTAATGGAGGAATTTCAATCTCTGACTTTTTAGGCAAGAAACGCACCATTTAAGAATTTTAATTCTGAACTTGTACCAAACACCAGTGTGGCCTTGGCCTAATTTATATGTTCCTGTTTACAATGAAAGGATGCAAGCAGAGACTTAAACAGATAGAAAAATATTACGCAAAATATTTGCCTTGCGTTATATACTTGGGAACGCTCATTAAGATCAATGTTCTTAGACTGATGTCACACAGAATGCAAAGGGTGGAAATTTTATTCTTGTCTGTTTGTTTTTTGGTCAAGATAGCACTTTATTCACTTACGCATTTTAAGAGCACAACATGTTTTAAACTTATATACAAGTCCATACAAACAGGGTTCAAAACACTTTATGTGTAAATTATCTTATTCTTTGTTATCATGTTCAGGTTGTGAATGATGACAGGTGAATAATATCCTGAAAATAATGTTCAGAAAATTGTAGGTGACTCTTTTAAGAATGTAAATGTGCAGATGGAATTAAATCTCCCAGAAAATGAATTGCTGTGGACCTCTGTTTGGAATAAAGTCCTCTAACCGGAACAAGTCTAAAACTTTTTCCTGATGGGTACAGCAGAGTTACAAAGGTGACTGTGCACCATTTTTTATACATTGTGCAACTGTTTAAAAGTTGCCTGGAGATGGCTTCAGAGATGTAGCGTATGGAATGATCTTGCCCTGGCAGGATCTAAAGCCAGATATTCAGTTTTAATGTCTATAACTTTATGTAAATGAGACAAATACTGATGTAGTGCACTTTAAATGGGATATTTTACTATCAATAACTCCAGTTTCTGAAAATTAAATATGTGTGTGTGATTAGGTTATTTGTCATGCCATTCACATGAGCCTTTTGAATTCTTACAACTTCTAAACATAGGGTGCTGACTGTGTACTATAATTGGCAAAACAGATTAAATCAATAATCCTATTATTTTGTATTAGCAAAATTGGAAAAATCAAGATTTTGACAAGGAAATAGAAGCATTCCCTGAGCATGCTAATTGTTCACTGTGTATCTGCTGTGGTCCACATATTTGGCATTAAGAGAAGATCAATGATAATTTTTTGTCAGGGTTTCGTTGTTTTTGTGGTTTTTTTTAATAAATACTATGCAAATATTTCTTACTGGAATTCAGAAACTGTGCATTATTGAATAATTAAATGTAAGTAGATCAAATTTATTCAAATCCCACTCATTCAGGGTGTGTTTCAAATAAAATTAACAGTAGGACAATCAAATATAAACTTATATTTAAAATCACAATATTTACCATCTGGTTTTGGTGGCAAAAAAAGAAATACATTTTATGTTTATATTTTTAAATACTGATGGCTTAACTCTTTTCATACTGAATTGTTTGTTTTCTGAATAAACAAAATAAACCCTATGTATCTCATTTTTATTTATTTTACTGCAATTCTAGTGATTTGAGATTATATTGTATACACTGCAATTCTCATTAGCAAATGGGAGTAGTTTTGTTGTTTTGCAGACAGTTCCTGGGGATGTTAAAAAGCACGGTCCTGCTAGTTGCCATATGAACAGAAATAAAAAGGCAACTTTTGCCTCAAGCACATTAACTGTTGATCTTATCCTGTAAACTATCTTCGTGTCCCTAGTGGTACATTTTCTTAAGTCTCTGACTTTTATCCTCATTGATTAATTAATCCAGATAACTTATTTGTTCTAAGATTAATGTGTTCTTGCTCTTAGTTTATAGTAGAATTTAGCTCAATTTTTTTTCTCCTAGACTTATAGACAGATTGTTGGATACAATGCCAAATCTATATTTTGAAGCACTACAGTTTTTCAGTTTATTGTCACTATGGTTTTGCAACAGCAGCAGGATCCTTGTTGTGTTTTGGAATGAAAGCTATTAAAAATAACACATATACATGTGAATGAATAGATGAAGGACTCATTTTATTTCAGAGCAGTGCCTTATGTTACGCTATATATTACACTTGAGGAAGATAACCATTATATTTGCAATTAGGTTTGTGAGTGGAGCCTGAACCCTTGCAAGATGCTATATACAGAAGGACATGGCTATAAAGTAACTACTGCTGATGAGAATAAAGAGTGTATATATAGAACATGTCAGACATATTTAATATCCCCCACCATTCTGTGTTCAAAACCTTAGATTCTGGCACCCAGATATATTGACCTGTTCAGTCAGTGGCACGACTTCAGTATCAAGATTACTCTCCTTCAAGGTCTAATATTTTGTTTGCCTTGGTTTTGATCAATATTAACCTCCTGGGTCAATAAATCTTGATACTAGCCTCAAGAGGAGTCATTATCTTTCATAGAAAATGATTATTTCTCAGTTAAACCCTACATTTCATTTTCCTGTAATCCATCTCTTTCATCTTCACACGTTTAACAATTCTGCTGAATAAAATGCACTCTAAAATATCTTAGGCACTGCAGATTTTAAAATCCTAATTAGCAGATGCCACAAGATTTTTCAATTCTTTGAAGTGGTTGGACTCCGCTATTGTAACCATCCAATTTGGTTGCTTACAGTACCCAGGGAAAATAGAGACAGAAAACCCCTCAGCTGGGATGTGATAGAAGCAACCATGTAACTTATAGCTGTGGATATGAATGCAAAAGACATGTGACTGAACCACTTCAGATATTAATGGTCAAGAAAAGAAGATCAGGAAAAGAAAGGGCAAAGGTGTCAGAACCTGTTACTCAGCTCTCAGAGGAGAGGATTTTTACTGTCTATAAGATTCCCACCCTTGAACTGTCTGTGGGTTACTGGCCAGAAACAATAATAAACTAGATTTTAACCTCTGAATTTACACCAGTGGGCCTGAAGTAAGAATTTGGACCCATTTGTTTCCCACTTGTTCTTGAATGATTGAAAGAAGCGTTTGTGAATAACAGAAGCAAGAATTATCTTTTCAAGGACCTTAGTCTTTTATTACCTGAGTTTTAAACTCCTCTGAACTCATCCTCTGGGGATGTTTTTTCTGTTGGTTTTCTGCCTCTGTTAATGTAATGAGAATTCTTGAGCCTGTATTTACAAATGAAAGGAGACTTTCATGTTGTGGCTACAGCTATAAAAGGTGCAAAATCCATTACTAGCACACAATCAAACTGAATTTACTGAAAGGACAGAGTTTCTAACATCCTCTTGAGAGCTCACAGCGTCCTGCCTGCAGCCTTTTACTGCATCTTCAGTTTTGAGGAGAAACGGCTCTTTCCTGATGAGTGATATACTTTGGGATTAAACAGTTTTCAGCCCAAAGGCCATGCTATTTTAATCTCAGTGAGAAGCTTTGTGAAGTTCAACCTTCTGTTTCTATAGCAGATTGCCCCATAAAAACGGCCACCGAGCTATTGTTTTAATCTCAGTAGTTTTACTTTTTTCCTTAGACATTCCCCCTGAGGGAAACGTGGCTTTAAACACAGCGGCAAAGATGTGTCCCTGTCACCAGGGTTTGGTAACACAGTTGGGCAACGAAGGGGGAAGGCGGGAGCGACCCTACCATCTCCCTCGCCCTGCACCTCCTGGGCCGGGGGGTGAGGCCATAGCGGCTGGTGGTTCCTGGTGGGCGGCTGCCAACAGGTGCGTCCCCACCCGGGGAAAAGCCGTGTGCGGCGCTGGGGGCAGCGGGCGGCCCTGTCTCGCTGTCTTTGGACGAGGGCACCCCGCTTCCCTCAGAGGGGAACAGGGGCCGGGCCTCCCCCTCAGGCCGCCAAGGCGGGAAGGAGCCGAGGCGGGACGGGGCGCGCTAGGCNTGGCCCTGCTGCTGGCGGCGGCGGTGGCGCGGCTGTACCGGGCGGGGGAGGACCCGCTGACCGTGCTGGCGGCCGGCTCGGTGCGGCAGGCGCTGCTCAACTCCTCGGCCGCCTGGGTGGTGCAGTTCTACAGCTCGTCCTGCGGCCACTGCATCGCCTTCGCCCCCACCTGGCGGGCCCTGGCGGGGGACGTGAAAGGTGAGGCGCCGCCGCCACCCTCCGCCGCGGGCTCTGACCGGGTCCCCGCAGCCGGGGAGCGGTCACCGCCGCCGCCCGGCTCTCCACAGCTCCGCCCGGCGTGAGGCCAGGCTGCCGAGGGCCTGACCCGCAGCCCCCGCGGCCTCTCTCCGGGCCGCGGCCGTCAGTCCCCGGTGTCGGTGCCGGGACCGGGGAGCCCGTGTGGGCCTCAGCGGGGCCTCGGCGTATGTGGTCACCCGTGGGGTGCTTGGCCGCGCGGGGCCTCGGCATGCGTGGGCGGGCAGAGGGGCCTCGGCTCGCTGTGTCACCCATGGGCTCGGCGGTGCCTTGCCATGCGTCGCTGTGCTTGGTGGGTCACCCCACTTCTCGACTGGCGGGCACGGCCTGTGCCAGGCTGCTGGAATGGCACAGCGACAAAGTGAGGCGTGGATGAGAGTAGCGAGTCTCCAAATTAAAAGTTTAATAGGAATCCAGGGGTGAAGCACCCTCACACCCACAGAGTGATCCGGCTGCGGGTTTCCATGCAGGTGTCTCTGTGTGTGTGCAAGTGGATGTGCTGAGGCACAGGAGGTATGTTTAGACTAGACTCTTTGAGGCAAGATCTTTATCTTCCGAATGTTTTGTAAAGAGACTAGCCTGTTCTAGAGGCTAAACAAAAAATAAATACGACACTGGAGTGGCCGTGCATGATTTGCGTCTTGCAAAGTCAATATAGCGTGAATGGACTAGAAGGGGGAAAAGGACCGCCAGGAAATATATAAAAAAATAAAACTAAGGGTCAGATTTTCAGATTTATCAAATAGGGATTTAAAAAGAAACGGTGGCCTCTACAGTTTATACTGAGGGAGACTTGCATCACTGTGTCTTCATCTGCTCAGGTTTTTTTGCAGGTGCTGAAGTGTTTTACTAGATCTAAAATAAGGAAACAAACAGGCCCCCTCAGGTATCGGTGAAATTCAATTCGTCTGGTGGGGAGAAGACCTGAGATGAAATTTGTAGGAAATGTTACGCTTAATATAGTGGTGTTAAAGGCTTTTAAACTACTCTTAATTTAACGTTTGACATTCATTCCATCCATTTGGATGGAGACAGGAGTTCAAATGCTTTCATGTGGTTTCAAATTGAGAGGGAGCAAAGAGCTCTGGCTTTTCTCTGGCAGCCTTCTATGTGAAGAGCATTGACAATTAACATGAAATGTAGGTGCAGTATTAGGTATATGTGGTTGTAGATACACAGAAATGGAGACCTAACCAAAAATAGGTCCTGATGAACTTTTCACATGCTAAGGATTGCTGACTGATGAGCAGAAACTCAAAAACCAAGAAACACAGAGCAGTAATGGTTTCAGAGCATTTCAAATGCTCCTTACTTGTATGGGTTTTTTGTTTATTATTATTAGCTTTTTCTGTTTTCTTTGCATAAATTTGTGTAACATTTTCATCTCCTGATTTGATTTGCTTGTGACCAAAATAGTATTAGATTTTCTTCTTTTTTGAAAAAAAGTAAGAGCAAGGACGTGTTTGAACACTGCAGTGAAGATCATGAAGAGCCTGAACTGACCAGAGCTTTTGTCAAAATAAGACAGGGACATGTTTATATATTACTACAGCAGCATGATTAGTAGGCAATATTATTTTTTGTAACTTGTAATGATTTCTTCAAATATCTACTTTTTTTTTCATCTGCAGTCATGATAACTTCAAATGATGTTATGCACTTGCATTACTATAACCAGTTAAAGGTCTGTCTACTCTTTAATCCATTGAGATTTTATGTAGACTTTCATTTTAAAAGTGTGTTTTTTAGGTTTGTGGACATTGGCACTTCCAGCAAATGCAATTGGATTCTGGTGTTATTTGTCAGCAAAATGTTTCCGTTTTAAAGTCGGAATGAATGGATTTTAGTAGGAGACTGAGAACAGTCACACTTTTTGTTGGTAGCTTCATCCAAAGAAACCCACCCCAAAACATTTCGCCCACTTAGGCTGTCTCAACATTTATTTTTCAAAAATGTTTACTCATCTTCTAGGATATTACAGCTGTCTTCGAGTATGCAGACTCATCTACATTAGAGAACTCCTAGATCACTGTGCTAATTTGGTATAGTCCTGTTAAATTGGTGCGACTACTTTGTCCATAAAAGGCCTGTGCTAATATACTGAAGTTTTATTTAATTTCTCCTTTGTTAAATCTTGGCAATACTATCATTGCAAACTTCACAGCAGAAGGTAATCCTCTTGAAAAATAGGAGCAGTGCTTGCTTTTCTGTAATTTATGTTTTGAGTTTGATACTCCCTCTCCTCTCAGAACAGGCTTTAGGCTTAGAGTCATTGCTGCTGTGTTCCTGATCACACATTTAGTTTTATTACAGTAGTGTCTAAAGTGGCTGTTATAGTTAATTGTACTTTTTCTGTCTTAAAAGGTGATTGAATCTATCCACCAAAATGCCCATGTGCTGGAATTACATGTAGTAATTTTCTGTGTAGAAGTAACAAACCCTTGGAAATCTCATATGCAACAACCCTTGAATTATATGCAGAAGCAATTCCACTCCTCTGGATTTGGAACAACTGTTCCAAATCTAGCAATTGTTGTTCCAAATCTAGTGATAATGATTTCCTTCTAGGAAATTGTTCATTTGGTGGGGAACTGCAGAAACCTTGTCATTATTCAGGGAGCAGCCTATGCATTAAAATACCTAACTCTCAAGTAGCAGGGAGAGGTTCCTTGTGATGCGTCCCTTATCTCCCTGGCTGAAACTTCACAGTGGAAAATAACACACGGCATTGCACGTGCCTGCTGGAGGGGTATACACAAGCTTTATGCAAAGACAGTATCTTCCTCGTAATACAGGATGAGTGGTGTGTTGGTATTCTGTAGTGTTTCTTAAGTGGGAGGTTTGGCCAACCTGCTGAATTTCCTGTTTGTCCAATATGTACATTAATGTCATTCATTGGAACTTGTTTAGCATAAAGAGAAATAGTGTTAGTTAATATGATATCACTCATCTACCCCTTTGATACAGTTTTTTAGTTAGTATTTCAAAAATACTAATGGTAATTTAAAAAATCATCAGCATTTTTAAAAAAAACAATCCAGGCTACAGCACCACTGTAAACTTACACAGTCTAGGCTGTGCACTCCAGCAACTTTGGCATCCTTTAGAAAGGAAAAAAAGCTCCTTTTTAAGCAGAAGCAGATGCTAAGCAGCACACGTCCCAGCTGGTGCTCTTTAACCCAAGTATTTAGCTAGAGATGGTTTTGCATTGTTGCTAGTAGGCTATTTGCATTAGGTTCATAGTGCTTTTATTCATTGCATGGAGGAGGATCAAGGCAGGTGGAAAAAAGAGGAGTGGTGAAAGTTGAATGAGATAGATAACCAGAAGCCAAACTTTTTTTTTTTCATTATTTTGCATTTTATTTGATGAAATAGGCTGTTGTGTCTTTTGTGCTCCTGTGAATGCATGCCCATCTGCTCTAGCATGCTTGTAGTTACTCCTGGTGCCTGTTCAGCACAACTGAAATTCTCCATCAGCTGCCCCATCCTCCTCCAAAGACAAATAAAGGTCAAGCTACATTTCAAAAGCAGCTAGGCCTGCAACTGTCAATCAGGTCTTGAACTTGATGAAGCTTTCATGCTCTTTGCTATAAAAGCAAGTTTAATTTTAGTGCTTTTTAAATTTTATTGATACTTGGGAATTGTGGTGTACCTTCAAATTCTGCCCACAGCTGTTTTGATTTAGCTTACCTTTAATAAGTAACTAAGGAGGCTCTTGGAGCGGTTCTTCTTTAAAGTGATTGCTGCAGTGGAGCACGGCTCAAAAAGATAAGTTCCTAGGAAAATGAGAAGGAAGAAGCTATAAATTAGTTGAAAGGTTTTATTGAAGTTATATAAGCGTATTTATAGAAATACTTGAACTTATGTGGTTATTGCTATGAAACATTTATAAAGGAAACTTACAGTGATGTTCAAACTCAACTATTTAGCACTCTGGTTAAAACTCAGATATTTTTTTGAGGTATTCCTGAACCGTACTAAAAGATAAAGACAGCTTTCAGTAGACAATATGTGAGTCTTGGGTTGTGTGCAATTCTGGAGGCCTCCGAGAAAATTTTCAGTTCGGTAAATAGTGAGTCCTTGTTAAAACAGCTATAATACAAGATGCATCAAATTTATGGTTTTCTAATTGACAGACTTGTGGATGAGTAACTGTTGGATTAATTTTACTCAGTTATGTATTATGCATGCTTTATTTTGTGAGCTTAGCTAATGGGAAAAGCTAGGGAATACAATTCAGTATCTTGCAAGTGTTGGGTTGGTCCCTATTTCATCTTCTTGGATTCAATAAAATGTCTTTGGCCCTGGAAGTGCTACCTTGTGTGTCAGGATTCTTTTTTATTTAGGTGTATTCAAAATACTGATGCAGCTAAGAAAAAAAAAAAAAACAGGGAGGTTTTAGTTATTCTAAAAATCAGTAGATTGTGTTACACTTGAGGATAGAAATGAATAGCGAATGAGAATTGACTGAGGGCTTGATTTTTGTGCCATTGGAATCTATCGGAATGCTGTTGTTGAGTTCCATGGGAAGCAGGGCAATCCATCAGCTGGAATCCGTGATCACTTCTGCTGAAAATTGAAAGGTATCTTTGTTTTCAGACTGGGAATCTGCAATTAGAGTTGGTGTGCTGGATTGTGGGGAAGAAGAGAACTATGAGACATGCAAAGAATATGGTATTCACTATTACCCGACTTTTAGGGTAAGTGGCATAATGTATTGCCTTAAGTAAATAATGCAATAATGCATGCTTTATAGTAACTAAAACCATAACAACTTGCTTGCACAGAGTGTTACATGTAACTAGTTGTTCTTTAGCTGGACTTTTTCTTTGCTTTTGCTGAGAAAGTTGCAGTGTTGATAAGAGATTCATTCCAGTTCTTTTTGCTGAATGCAATAGCTGATGCAGTTATTTCTAGCAGTAATTGAGTCCTCAGTTCTGAATCTGAAAAATTCTTATTGAAAGATGATACCATTCTAGAAAGTGCTATGTTGTTAACAATTGTATAATATCTAATTGTAATATATTTGTTAGATAATAACAATTTGTATAAATATTTTTCAAATTCAGATGTTCATGATTATTAATAGTGGTTTTAGTTTTGGTATGTGAAAGTAAAGATAATATATTTAAATTGCATCATGAAATCAGCTGATTTAATGACCTATTCGAAATTTACTCTTGATTGATCCTTCACAATTTTTCTAATTAATTTCATAATTTGCTTAAACTGCTTTTACAAGGAATCTTGTGTTTGCCAAAAGTATCTACCATTGTTAATTTTCAGGTCTAAGGGCAATTTTTAACTTCTCTGTCGATTTGTATAATCACATTATTAACCATAAGCGTGAGCAGAATGTGATGGATGGAGAGAATTGAATAAACCGTATTTGTTGTGACAGGAGAGAGAACATGAGACATTTCACTGTAGAATTTGTGATGTCCTACCCTAATAGAAAGAACGATATATACTTTTTTTTTTGAATTCTTTAAAGTTTTGGGTGTAAATTGGAATGCACTCTTTTTTTTTTTTTTTTAATAGCAGAAGGCAGTGAAGCTCCGTTATATATCCTGTTTAACCATTGGAGGGGGTTGAGAAAATGTGAATAGTGTTCTAGGTATATACACAGTTGTTAGTACTGATTTGGTAATCAGTTAATTTGGGTTACCGTTTGCAGTAATGGATCAATATACAGTATTGAATTGTGCGTTATGGTATTTTTCCTCTAGAAGTTGGCTTTACTGTATATCAGAGTTTCAGCTGGTACATATGAACCACCTTCATATAGTCGAGAAGCAGATCTTTGGAACTCATAGGCTAAGAGGGAAAACTGTGTTCTGAACAGATAGATAAAAATGTTTTGTAATTAGAGCTGTAAAAAGTCAAAACTCTTGAAAGCCGTTTTTGTTTCTAAACTGAGCTTTCATCTGATATACTGAGTTATTTTCAAAGCAATAATACGTTTTTTTCTCCCGTGTAGTATTTCAAAGCATTTACAAAGCAGTTTACTACTGGAGAAAATTACAAAGGTAAGCATATGCTACTGTAAGAAATCCCCAAAGCAGTTCTCCTATCAGCCAGGAACGTGTCACACAATAAGCAAAATCCCTTTGCCTGTCAATGAGTTTAGGTAGCTAGGGATGGGTTGGACAGTAAATAGCTCTTCAAGATAGGATATTACAAGTACTGTATGAAAATGGAATATCACGCAGAACTATAGACAGGCAAAACATTTGTTCAAGAACTTAGGGCTCGCGTTCCTCATTTTTTTGAAACGTAGTTCTTAATTTTCACAAATGGCTAGATAAGTTTTTAAAATTCCTTTTTTCCACCACACACCTCATCAGCATGAGATCCAGTTTGCTCAGTCCTGACTCTGGTGTTTTTTGATCTGTCAGCCACTTTCCAGGCATGCTGAATCTCACTGGGAGAACCCCTATTCAGACGTTGAGTAACTGAAAACAGGCTTATCCGTTGTGTCTGACAGGATCACAGCTTGAGGTGGTTTGTCTGGGGACAAAAGTAATGTTGTCTTTTTCAATGGATTAACATTTAAAAGGTCAGAGGTCAGAAGAGAGACCACCTGCACCATTAACCCTTCATGTAGGAGCAGACTGTAGTTGTACCTGTTACTTCTTGGCATTTCTGAGAGCTTTTGCTGTTTAATTTATTTCTTTTAAAGCAAATAAAATATCCTCACACTTCAGCTATTACTTCATGTTGTTACGTGGTTTGTAACCTCACTTGGCCCATTTGGTAAGAATGGTACATCTTTGCAGTTTTTAATGCATGATGAATATACTTATTGCAAAAATGCTACTGAAGTTGCCCACACCAACTATTGTGAAAATGAGCACAGATTTATAATGAAGTGTTGTTTGAAGAGAAAATCAGCAAGGCAGACAGATAGTTAGATTTGGAAAAGTCTTGAGGTTTTATTAATTTTAGGGTGGGATGACAGCTTTTAAATACGTTTTCATCTCAACATTAACATTAAATCCTACAACTAAATCCTTAGTCCCGGTTCTTCAGCCAAACAGTATTCTGTTTTTTAAGTTCAAATTTAAAACAAAAAACTGACACAAAAAAGTATGAGAATGTATGAAAACCTGCATGTGAGTAATTTTTTCCCAGTTTTCTGAAGTGCTGTATTTTTTTGTTAACCTGTACTCAGCAGGAGCAGATCGAGAGCTGCAAACAGTTCGTCAGATGATGATTGACTTCTTACAGAACCATTCCCAAGAGCTGAGACCACCTGCTTGCCCACCATTGGATCCAGTTTCGTAAGTTCCATGTTTACATACAGCTGGTGTATGCTTACCATGTTAATTAAATAAAATGTAGAAGGTCCTATTAAAGATGAAGTAAGCTTTTTTCCCTGTTATCAGTTCTGCTATGAGATCGTAAAAGGAAATTCCATCAGTGGGTGCATTGCATTCTACCTGTGCTAAATAATTTTTCTTTTCTTAAAAGGTCCAGTGATATTACTTCTCTTCTTGACAAGAACAGCCATCATTATACAGCCATTGTGTTTGAAAGTAATCACTCCTATGTTGGACGAGAGGTAATGTACAACTTTTGAATGACATAATGAATATGAAGGAATCTTATGGTAACACAGCTGAGTTTCATGTTACTTAGCCAAGCAACAAAACGTCTGATGATATGACTGAATTAAAAGATTATAAAGGGCAGGTTGTGCATATTTGAGATCTCACAATGTCAGGGAATTATATAGGGCTGTTGTATTTAGTCACACAGAGGAACTTGCTCAGAAATGAATGTGATGTCATGTTAACTTCTTCCATTCACGTTTCAGTGGAAGATTAATTTATCAATTTCATTGTTAGCACTGTTCTTTTGTCTTTCAAGATTACAACAAAAATATTGTCAGATTATGTTATTGTTTTGTTACTGTTAGAGAACCATTCATAATATTCATTTTTCTGGGCAGCTTCAACTGTTTATAATAATCTAAATGCTCTGGTTCTCTTTCTTCACATATAGGTTTTAGGAAATTATGTTCTACATTAGGATGATAGCATAAAATTATTTTCACAGCTCTGAGGCAGTGAGGAAGTGGAAGTTTTGGTTTTTTGCTTCCCCCACCCCCCAATAAAATATTTGATTTGGCATAATTTCACCACCTAATGAGCCTGCTGTTAGCTTAGACAACTGTTACTTTTCTCTTCCTGCCAAGATCTAGGATAAGGAAAGAAAATAAATTGCATAATTATCTAGGCATAATCTGTGTAGAAAGATCCAATGTCTGTGAAATATTTCTAATTAGATTTGAAGCTGAGATGGCCCAGTTGCATAAGTGGAGCAGAGTGTGCTGCCAAAAGCGAGAATCGCTTTGAGAAGTAGGCAGTTTCCAGACATTTGTTTTCTGGAGGCTGCTGTGGTGAAACAAGTGGGCATTACTGAAGAGAAGAAAGGTGGTGATTATAAAGTTCTTCAGCGTTTTATCACACTCGCTTTAATTTGATTACCTGGCTGTTATAGGGAAAGACAGAGTGTCATCTGATTAACAGAAAATAGAGTCTACTTTCAGAAGAAAACAATACTTGCTGATGTTACGTAGTATTTTAGCTTTATAGATGTTGCCCTTCTCTGGACGTGCTACAGGACCTCAATGTCCCTCCTCTACTGTGGCGCCCAAAACTGAACACAGTACTCAAGCTGCGGCCTCACCAGTGCTGAGTACAGGGGCAAATAGTTTAGTGAAACAGAAAATAACATTGTTTTCAAGTTTACAGTAGAAATATGGACAAATCTAACAGAAGTCGCAAGAGCTGAAGAAAGGAAGGCCATGCATTTATCACTGATGAAGGGAAGGAAGAGTCTCTTAAATTACAAGTTTGAAAGTGAGGGAAAACATAGCAAGGATAATAGTCACCTGAAAGGGAAAAGTATAGTGGAAACTGGGAAACTAACAACAGAAAAAAGAAATAGAAGAAGCAGAGGGGGGTAAAAGTAAAAGAATGACAAGTAGAAATTTAAGGAAGGTCAGAAACATGGAAGGTTTTAGGTAAGAATGGAACATTTGAGATGGTGGCATAAGACCATAGGCTAATGAAAGGATGTGCGGAGCATGGCCATTAGAATGGCAAAGAGGATGCCTTTAACAGTGGGACCTTGAAGGATTTAAGAAGGGAAGAAATGAGTATTTAAGCTTTTTTAAAAGGGCAAATTTTTATTACTTATGATTGAGTCATATTCATAGGTGCAACTTTGGCTCTAGTTGGCAAAGAACTTCAATAGTTGAGTCCTGGTAAATCTTTGAGGCACCCTGATCTTACCACCGTCTGCTTCCTCTACCCTTTGCTGCAGTTTACACCTTGCAAAGAAATTTGTGCCCACTCCCAGCTGCTCTAGTGCAAAAGCCCAGCATCAGATTTAAATAGCTGATGAAGATTGGTTTGAGCTAAAATGCTGGACTGTGAACTGGAACTTTTGAGATATAGGCACCTATCCCTATATGGAGTCTCTGCTGTGGGGTTGGTAAACAAAGAGAGCTGAACAGCCAGCTGGGTGCTGTGACACCATAGACTACACAGCTTGATTTGTCAGGGCTTGCCAGGCAAAGCCTTAACTCCTGTAAGCCCTTAATTCTTTTCTAAGTCATGGACTTTGACATCAGAATTCCCTAAAGTGGTGAGACCAAATAAATGTTTCTTCGCTACCTGAAAATTTGCCTTTAGACTCTTATCTGTATAACATGAAACATAAACCTGTTGGTGCCTTTGGAATATCTTCTGGACTATTTTGAGGCTTATGAGGACATGTTATCATTAATTCTTGTGGTTTTTTCAGATGTTAGACTTCAAAGGGAAAAGATCAGTATAGACCAAGGAAAAAAAAAATGGAAGATAGGAGTAAATAATTACCAGAGAAGAGTAAATCTTCTTTAACTGAAATTGTTAGTGTCCACAGAATACTCACAGATGTACTTCCTTGGTGAACAGCTTGATGATACCCTTAAAGGATGATGCACTTCACCTATTTATATGTCTTGTCCTACAATATTGGATATTCCTTGAACAATGTATAATTCATGTCATCTTTTCATTATCCAGGTTATTTTAGACTTGATCCAGTATGAAAACATTGTTGTAAAGAGAGCGTTGAATTTTGATAAGCCTTTTCTTGAGAAACTTGGTATCACCTCAGTCCCTTCATGCTATCTGATGCATCCAAATGGGTCCCACGGATTAATTAACATGTAAGTACTTATCTGTCTGAGGAATGTAGGGAGGTTCACTTAAGCTATAAAGAGTTTCCATAGCTTCCTTTCATACAAAGTAATTTATTCTCTAACCTTCTTTTGCGTGTATATAATGACACTGTCCTGGCATGTAATCAATACATTGTATTGACTGAAGTTAGTTGTTTGTTGCATTTCTTTCTTTGAAAATTGCGTGTCTTTAGCACTCTCTAGGAATTATTAGATAATCTGGTGTTCTTGTTTACTCTTTGTGGTTGCTTATAATACACAGACATGGGTTATGCCAGTGGAAGTTAGATTTCATCATATAGTAGGGAAGGTTAGCCAAAATGGTGTGGTGGCTAATTGTAACCCTTGTGATGTTTGACTACAATAACAAGTTTATACTGCTAACAAAACTCATTTGTGAAGTAGATGACTTGAAGTAGTGTTTCTGACTGGAAATGAAAGCTGTAATATGATGTTTGTTGTACAGTTTGATACACTGAGACCAATGAGCTGGTTGTTCTTAATGAACCAATTAATATTGTTACCTCTATTTTTTAATAAGAGGCCTAATATTACTTTTGCTTACCACTTTTTCTGATTTATAGCTTTAACCTATTACTATGATACTTCTGAAAGGAAAACACTTTGGAATAAAACTGGAAAAAATTAATGAAGCATCAAAGTTCTTAAAAAAAAAAAAAAAACAACACCAAAAACAAACAACAAAACAAACAAACACAAACAAAAAAAAACAAACAAAACCCCCCAAAAAACTCCAAACCAACAACTTGCTTCTAAGTCAAAATACCTGTTCCATGTGAACGTTGCCTGTGTAAGGTGAACTGACATTTTGATGAACATGTGTTCTTATTTTGAATGGAATTTCAAACCACTAATCCAAATGATTGTTATTACTGTTCCTAAATTGAACATTATTTCATTTCACTTTGTATCAAAACATTATACACTAGGACTGTAAAACATAAAGTGAGTATCTTATTTTATAAATATACTAATTTGCTTTGGCTATTCATTTAGTCTGCGATTAAAAGTAATCTTTACTTTGTCCATTTATATGCAGTTTGAAGCCTCTACGGTCTTTCTTTTCTTCGTATTTGAAGTCCCTGCCAGGTGTAAGAAAAAAACTTCTTTTGCCACTTCAGCTACCTGCTCAAGAAAACAAAGAGGAGAGTACAGAAATCAAAATGTGGAAGGAGTTCGATAAGTAAGTGATACCCTTGATTTTCAGATCAATGCTTGGTTATTAAAATTTGCTTGCAGTTTTTTCTTGCCACGTGGGAAGCTGTGCTGTAATTTATTATAAAATCCTAATGCAGTTCAAAATTTTACTTCGTTCCATCCCAGGTGATGCACCCTGAGTTGAATAGGTTGGTCTCTACTGAATGATCTGCATTCTTCTGCCAAGTAAAATTAAATGCGTTCATGCTTAATACTGGAGAAATTAGGGCATCAGAGCTGAAAGCAAGGCTTTCAGCTGTTGCTTCAACTTCATCCATTTCTCAGTATATTCAGGTAACACTTGTGAATTAGTTCAATTCCAGCTTCAAGGTTACAACTTCTTTACAATTGTAAGTAGTCTTTCAAACAATTTGGACATGAAATTATTGAGGACTTGCCACTATTTAGTTTTTAGCAGCAAGCGTCTGCACTGCTATGGAAGGAATGTTTTTCTCCGAAAGTATTGCTTAATAGTTAATTGACTTAAAAATACCAAGGGCTTATCACCCATTACCTGAAGTATATAGATCACTGATTTCAATTGTTGGAAAACTTCAGCAAGTAATTGGTGTCCTTGAAAAAATAAATAGTAAAATAACAAGCTATAACATTTCTGTAGAAAACAAGAATTCTCTGAGTGTATAATAGTGAAGCGGTACCCACTAAAAAGTGCTTGTCAAGTGCAAGTAGAATAGAAAATACTAAAGTCACTGTAAAAGATGTTTATCATACAAAATCCGCTAAGGTTTATCTTCACCCTCTTTTCCTCTTTGTTTGAGAGAAGGATGCAAAGGTTTTGCAGAGAGATAATCCCTCAGCATCTTTAGATGGAAAAGATGTAGGAGTGAGTGCTTTCATTTTGTACTTATTTTCCTTTCATAGACACTATTAATGTCATCCTCTTTCAATGACTCTTCTAAAATATTTTATATGAAACATTCTGTTATCAAAACAACTTAATTAAATTGAGCTGCTTTCCAGCAAGACAAAATCTTGTTGATACGAATCTCCAGTCCAAGTACCTTCTAAATAGGATCCTTTGGGAGAACCTCGTGCATTCACATGGATGTCTCTTTATTTAAGAAACATGAAGCAGAATTTTGCTGGTTTTTAAAATCTAAGTGAGTACATTATTAAGGAGCTAAATTCAGTATAAGTCTGTAGTTTGAGTTGTTAAGAATGTAGATTATTCTGCATTTTAATATGTTATTTCCTGCATTTTATTTAGGAGCTGGGGCCACCCAGTTTCTTGAATGATTGTTTTTTTTAATTCTGTTTGGTTTTAGAAATAATACTGCTGCTAAACTCTTGCAAGAAGTGTTAACTCTTTTAACTATGTGAACTTCTGTTTGTTCAGTTATGTTGCTCTCTATCATACTGTCTAAAGTTTGTACTCTGAAAGCATTGAAAAGTAGTGGTTTACATGATGCGTTTGTACCTTGTAAAGTGCTTTTTTGTTGTTATGAAGATATTTGATTGTGAGAAGGAACTCTTAAAATCTTAAATTTGTTTTACGTGTTTTACTTAGAGCTGTCATAAGGTACCTAGTTCTGTCTTAAGAGCTGGTGTGATTAAAATTGACTGTTAAACAGGTATGCAAAGAATCTACAGTAAAACTACTGCATTTGGGAGAGGATTTCTAGACTCAGTCCTTTCCAACATTGACCTTTTTTAGTCTTGTTTGCACTCTTGCTCTGTGTATAATCTACTTTTGTTGAACAAAAGTCTCCCTTTTTTCATAGCATGTCATTTTTCTGTTTGTGGTCAATCCTGAAGAGAAGCTGTAATTTCTTTACACTAGCTATTTCCTTGCTGACAATGTCAGGGTTATAATTTCGTTGCAAGATAAAGCTGACTGGGAGGCGAAACGTTTAGTCAAATATAAAAGAAATTCTTGTGTGTGGTTATGCTTCATTTGTCTAAACTCTGAACAAAATGACATAAGATTACTCTTTTCAGAGAGTACAGTGAAACTCATTGAACATGTCATTCACCATACCGAGCACCTGAAGTAACTGCTGTGTCTTCCCATACTGGTGTAGGATATGCTGCAATCACTGTGGAGTGGCAAATGTTGAGGTTTTAATGACACCTAGTATATATCAATTTTACCTTCATGACTGGTGAGAAAATGAGCGAAAGAAACCTGCCACTTTATAACGTTATATATGTGTGTTTCAGATCTAAGCTGTACATGGCTGACCTTGAATCGGGATTGCATTACCTGCTCAGGATAGAGCTTGCTACGCACAAGACACTTGAGGGAGCTGAGCTAAAGACCTTCAAGGATTTTGTTACCGTCTCTGCCAAGGTATATGCTTCTAATCTTTGATTATTTGTAAGAATAAAGTGACTCTAACATAAAATTTATTATGTGACATAAGTCTCTCAAAATGTCTTTCAGAATGTTTAAACATATGCTTCCTCACTAGCTTAAAAAAATAGTTTTGTGGGTTTCTTTAAATGTTATTTTTGAGTTATTGTATGCTGTTCTGACATACTTATAGGGCTGAAGTGCATTTTAATTTAATCTTAGAGGGCTCAAAATTAAATAAAGCTTAAGTATTCTGCAGCATATTGAACAAACACTGTAAATATAGTCCATTTATCAGATTTTCAGGATAAGTAGCTGTTGTAACTGAGTGGGATTAAAAAAACCTTTGTTTTTCATTCTTGACTTTTGGATTTCGTTAATGCATACTTGACAAATGGTGTTCTATTGAAATAATTTATAATGTCAGCCTACTGAAATGACCAATGTCTCTTTAGATTTACTTCCTGAACAGCTAACACTTTGTTTTATTTTAAAGAAAGTGAGTCAATAGCTATTTAAGGGAATAATAAGGCCTATATGAACTATTTCCAAATATTTAGATTTATCTGAAAGTCAGACAGACTGTTTCTTACCCCACCCCCCAGCCATCAGAGGTCAGAAATCTCTAGCTGGCCTCATTTCTTTAAGAAAGTGTAGTGGTAATCTTTCCATCATATTATCCCTAAAACATCCTCTCTTCTTCCTGATGGCTCCTGGCCAGCTGATGTCATTTGCTTCCTTGGCTATTAGTGCATAAATGGGGAATGCTGTCTTTTAGTTGCATGCTCATCTGCAGGCTGCCATTGTACAAGAGGGGACTGCTGGCCTTTATTTGCATTCTCTTGTTGTGTAACAATTTGCTTGTAGTTTTTGTTCATGATTCTCAGGTTTTTCTATTAGGACACTTTTTATACTATCCTCCTGCGTAACAGCATTTATAGTGCTGATAAATCCTAAGTCACAGCGGTTTCTGGTTCCCTTCTTGGGGAATTTTCATTGTTGTAGAATTAGGTTTTTTGGCAATCAGTGCAGAAGTCTGTTGTTTTTGAATCCTCAATGAGACTGATACCTACCTGAGATACTATTGTCTTTTAGATAGTAATGCATGACATTCTGGGGCTCCTACAGGAGTGAATGTAATTATAGCATGCAGTCAGTAGTTCAGAGGTGTGCTGGTTTTTTACAAACTATTTAAGAGTTGCCTTTGAACTCAAACAACGCACACAGCCCCTTGTGTTAGATACAATACAGACAATTACCCAAAGGGAGTTTCTCCCCATTAAATTTGCATTCTATCAAGTAAGCAGTCTATGAATTAGATATATTATCAATAGTTGGACAACGGCTGCAGAATGACTAGCATATGTATAGCATGTTCTGTCATAAATTGCTCTATGTATTTAATGAAGCAGATACAAGGACTTTATTTCCCCATCTGTTGAAATACCGCTACCTCTGGAAGGGTACTTAGAGGATAGTATGCATACTCTACTTAATTCTATAGTAGTTACAACCGTCACTAAAGCAAGATGCCATTTCTAGTATAAATTAATGGCATTACCTCTGATTTACGGTTCCTCACACTCATCTGCCAGACTCTTGACTTCTTTAAGTTGCAGGTTAAGGAAGTCACTATATCCAAATCATTTTGGAAATCGCTATTACACATATGAAAAGGAAAATGCTCTTCTAGATAACCAATATTCTCTACATTTACAGAAATCTGAACAAATATTTTGTAAGAACTGATTTCTGTGATTAATATTCTAAGAGTGAGAAGGATTTCAGGCTCTCTAATTCACTTAGGTCTTATGCTCCTTCCTGAGCTGAATACACTGAGCTGAATTACCTTAATGCGAAATTCTATGTAATCTGTCAGAACTTGTTCTGTAGCATTTCTGCCTGCTGTTGAGTAGCTTCATTTTACTGGTTAACATTTTGTGCATGGAACTTGTTAAACTTTCTAAGCAAAAGTTACTGTGAGATGGCTTTTTATTGAAAGCAGAATGAGTAATTAAGCTGACCATAACAAAAGAAAATCTGAAGCATTTTAAAGACAGGAAAAACATAGTTAGATAAAGATAAAAGTGTCTTGCTGCTAATAAGATTTGTGCTTTAAAGTATGGGTATTTTCTTCTTATTTTTTTTCCTCAGCTTTTTCCTGGCCGTCAGCCTGTGGTAAAGTTGTTAGAGACCTTGCAAGAATGGCTGGTGAGCCTTCCATTAGACAAAATCCCTTATGATGCTATCCTAGATCTGGTCAACAACAAAATGCGGGTAAGCTGTTAGCAGTTTCCAGCATAAAATACAGCATTAGTAAAGGATAAGATTCTATATAAATCTAAGACATCACTTACTGATGGTCCCTCAGTCATAATGGAGTTATAAGAAGGTTAAAATGAAAATAAAGTGAAATCATTAACAGAACAAAAAATCCACATGAAGGAATTGAAATGAGAGACTCGAAATACACAATCCTGTCTCAGTTTTATAATGAGCAAGCGGTCGCTGATGTAGTGTTCCCTAACGTCAGCTTCAAATGACACAAGATTCCCAGCAGATACTTTTGAGTTGCCTGTGCTTGCTGTGCCTGCTATCGGCAGGATTCTCTTGAAGGTCAGAGTTTAAGCGATGGGAAATTTACCCATTGAAATGGGTGTTATTCCTGAAGAGATTCCCAGAATTCTCTCTGATTTCCTGGCACAGTAAAGGCCTTGCTAGGAATCTCATCTCACTTTGGTAAGGCAAAACCCTGTGATAGAGCCATCTTTGTACAGAAATTAATGAGTCTTTCTTCCCGTAAAATGGGATTGCTGTCTGATATTTGGAAACCTGTGTGTTTTAGGAAGCAGAGAGATAAGTCTCAGAAACTAAAGTCTTGCACTGGATTTTAGATATAATGAATAAGTTATGTTTTTGTTTTAAGAAGAAATAGTGATGAATTCTACATCTTAGCCTGTTGAGATTTACCACTGTAAGTCATATAGGTCTTGCTGAGTAATGTGGAATTTTTAATGTGCCCAGGGAAACTAGCTCTGTCAGAGTTTGCAGTAGTACTTGTGTTCACACTGTGCTTAAAAAAACCTTTACAAGTTAAGCTACTTAATGTATTCTGTCAGACTAATTAGACATTTGTGACATGCATTTTAGTAGATTTGACGTCAGTAACTGGACGTTGTAGATTATGTAATATGTTTGCAAGAGGGATGAGTTTTATAATGGTGCATCAGAGTATCTCAGACTTAAAGATTGTTATAAGTTTAAAATTTGTTTGCCTTGAGCGTGAATTCATTAGCAACAAGTGCAGAGAGTCATTTACTATTCTTTATCGTTGGATCACCTCAATTTCAAGGTAGGATCAACTGTGACTGCTGTTATGGTTCAAGTAGTGAATTTAGGTCCCAGAGCTCCATATATCTTATAATATTTTTTTTCTTTTTTTTTTTCCCCTCCCAGATTTCTGGGATATTTCTTACTAAGAAAGTTCAGTGGGTCGGATGTCAGGGCAGCAGACCAGAGTTGAGAGGTTATTCCTGTTCCCTATGGAAGCTGTTTCATACCCTAACTGTTCAAGCTGCGCTGCGACCAAAAGCTTTGATAAATACAGGTAAGCACAGTTATGTGAGACACTTGAAGGACGAGACAAATACATGCAGCAGTTCTGCTATGCAATAGAAAAAGTAATGGATTGGAGGAATTTTTTTTTGGTGTAAATACTCACCTAATACATTGGTGGTGGACGCTGGCTTTCGAGGCTTAGCTTTCAGATTTGTACCAGCAGGGGTCAGAGCATAGCTTTACTGCAGCGGGAAGGCTTTGGAAGAAAGCACGTCAGTTTGTCCTTGCTTAGAAACGTGGTAAATGTAGTATGTGGCCTTAAAGATGTGAGCAATAAAGCAGAAAAAGGAGAGAATTTCAGGCAAGGAAATTTTGAACTACTTGAAGAGGAATGAAGATTGTTCAGGTTACTTGAGGTTGCACTGTTAATTTAATTTGAGAAGAATGAGATTCAACTGTACAGTTTAATAGCTATAAAATCTGTACAACCATTAGCCAATCCTGTAATTTTATTTCTTAAATACCGAATGTTATGACAGGGGGTTTTTTTCAGCTGAATGTACCCAGGGTCCATTAATCTGTGCAGTGATATACTAATTTGCAAGCACTCTGTAAAATTGCTTATTTTTAGACTTGCAGCATCTTGTGAAGCGGAATCTTAATATTCTGGTGATGATTCCTATTTAAGAAACGTGCTGGATATATAATCTATTTTCCTTGCACAATGGAATTACTAATGCTAAAATATTGGCCTTCATATGTTTGTATTCTTGCCGTGACAGTGCTTATAGTTCTGTTTAGTTTTCATTTAAATCCTTTTTAATGTCTTTTCCAAGGAATATAAGAATGCTAGATGGAATGCTACTAGATCATAAAACTCAGAAATTTGCAATTTGTCGGTTGCTGATTGTATGTTAAAAAATACTATTTTATTATTTCAAATTATGGATACATATATTTGTCCAGCATTACTTGCAATGACAGTGAAAATCTCTCAATTCTTAATATTTAATATCCTGCAGAATAGGGATTTTTTTGGATAGCTAATCATCCTGTTGTTGATTTTTCTCTCTTTGTGTTGTCTTGTTTGTTATTCATGGGACAATACCTTGAATCCCTTTAATTTAGTACTGTGCTTTGCCTGGTGAGGTTGGATTTTTTTTGTACTGGATGTTATATTAGCTGTTCAACAGCATCATGCATAAGTTAAATTTCCCCTTTTGTTCCAATTGCCCGAAGTGTTCTAATTAAAAGTGAAAATGTTCTTAGTATTTAACTATACAAAATTGCATCTTAAATTCCTCCCATGTTTCAGGCATGAGCTCTAGTCAATCTGAAGTTAAAAATACATTGTAGAACCTGAAAACTCTTTGGCACACTTAACCATCGATTTAAATCGGGACAGATATGTGATGATCACTTCTTATGGCGAAAGAATTGGGTCAGTCTGAGACTGTCGGATTATGTCTTGGGAGGTTTTCCTCTCCTTATTGCTTGTTTAAATCCCATCTACTAAAAAGCATGATGTACTCCCTAATCCTTCCCACCACAGGTAGGGTTTTATGGTTCTTGTCCACTTTAAAGATTAGGGTTACCCTGAATTGCAGTAGTTTGGGAGGAAAGAGAAAAGGAGGATTACACGATGATACATGGCAGATGTTAATAGAAGATTCATCTCTGGGCTGATAAAAGAAAAACAAACAAAATGAGCCATTTTGCAATTGTTTGTTTTCTTTTTAAAGCAGCTGTATTTTTCTTGATAGTTTACTTGCAGAGGCTGGCAGTCAGTGTGAACTTGCTATGGCTTTCTTGATACAATGTTTTTATTGTTTTATATTTGACATGTTTTAATGTTGAACGGTGTGATTTGAACCTGCAGTGGGATCAGCATAAGGGAGTCCAAAGGAACTCTGAATAGAACTGCTCACATCAGAGGGTGTATAAAATCATTGTAGAAATCTAGTGCTGAGCATGCTTAATTACATGAAATGTCATTTTCAATAATAGGATCTATTGGTGTGAATAAGACAGGATTTTTTTTTTGTGGATTTTTTTTTTTTTAAATTATCTGAATTCTTTTTAATCTGTTGATGAATTTGAAAGACCTCTCCACAAAATGAATTTTCAGGAGTGTAGCATTACACAGGAGAACAGATATAATTAAATTTGTGTATGAATCTCGTTTTCTCCATAAAGAGGTTGTTTGCTAGTAGTTACTTTTGTTGCGTGTTGTGGTTTTTTTCTAAATACATATTTTTAGTATACATGGTGAAACTGTTTTGCCTGAAATTTGTTTCAACTTTCTGAAATTATTTTTCAGCCTTTCTTTAATACTGTAATTTAATCTGTTTTAATCTCATAGCTTTTATTTATACATGCCTATTCAATCACAGATATTGAATGTCTGAGTAGAGAGTGTTTGCTTTTTATGATTTCTTTTTGGCTTTAAAGACTTTTTTTTTTGCTGCCATGTTTAAGAATATAATGTTGTTGTGCTAAATAAAGGTGTTTATGGCAGTCTCCATGCATTTCTTATATACATAACAATTAAGTAGTCTGATAGTTTTGAATAGGTTTTGTTGAGGATTTTTTTTTTTTCCCCCCCAAGAAACAATGCATGCACAGAGGGCATATGTGCTACCAAACTGTTTGTTATTCACTACCAGAATAGGGCAGTGAGCAAAGCACCGTAACCCTTTACTACAGAACCTACAAAACCTGCATTGTAAATTACTTGTGGTGGAGGTGTTCAATGGCAGGAGTCGGTAATTTGATCAATCTGCGTCATAAAATGTGTTTCATTTGACAAGTGTGTGTTTGTGGTAATGTATAGTACATTTGTAAGTACATTTTGGCATAATTTACTAGATCAATTAAGCATGAATCAGAAAATCTGTGAGACAGAGATGAAACCATTAGGATTTTAACGAATTATATCATGTTCTCAAGCCACTTATAGATGTAGGGACTACCTGCTGTCACAATAAAGGCCCCGGACAAAGTTCTCAATCTGTAAAGACCTTAGCTAACTTCTGAATAAAATAATTATTGAGGGGGGTTTTGCACTATCTTTAGTGTAAAAGTGCAAATGTTATAGAAAGAATAGTGTGTTTGTATTTATTTTAAGGAGGAATTCCTGAGTTACTCTTGAAAGTTCAAATGTTGGTAAGTAGCTATTATGTGTATGCATTCAGTGCCTGCCAAAAAAGCCATGACATTAATAACTGTAATGAGATTCTGTTATTCTGTAATACCTCAGAGTTAATATCACAGACACCTTGTGAAATACTTAGCAGAGGGTTTTTGACTCTTGGTTTTTTTAGTACCAAGGTCACCATAACTTAGTGTCTGAGCCTAAATGTAAACGGTGAATACATAACATAAATACTCATTTAGTTGTTGGGCAAGATATTGGAGAAACTTGGTGCTTCCAGAAGAATTATGTGAAATGTAGACAGCGTGAGACTTTGCATGTTTTAACGAGTTTAAAATGTACTCTCATAATGGGCTTCTGAAAAAAATGTTAATGTCTGATTTTAATTTAGCTAATTTTGTTCCCCCCTCAAATTATAAGATATACTTTGAAAGGAGAAATTTCACTGTAAAGAACACTTGACCTGTAACTGTTATTGTAATGTACTCTTCAGGGTAACTTTGAAGACAGTTGTATAGACTGAATGTGTTAGTATGTATTGGCATAAATAGCTACTTTGCATTTTTAATAACACTATCGCTCACCTAGCATTTTTTGAACCTTAGTGTGTTTGAAATAATTCCTTTGTAGTTGTGTCTGATATCCCAGACAACCTTTCAAAACAGTGTGTTTTGAAATGTAGTGTTTGAGATCACTTTAAACTCTACATTAGAAAACAAATTATTTGGTGATGAATAAATAAATGTCTCACCTGAACTACTTAGTGACAATACTAAATATGTACTTTGTTGGGGAGCAGTATTTCTTCTAAAAACTGTAAAGCTTTTAATCCCTCTGATATCTTTGTGACTTATGGTGGTATACGTTCTGTAAAAAGGCACATGTCCTATGGATATCTTTAAAATATAAAAGTGGCTAGTTTCTTGTATCTAAAGTGGAAGTGTAAATTTGCATGGAATAAGAAGATAGCAACATTTCCTTCCCTTTTCCCAGGGTTCACTTTTATGTATGTTGAAGTGCATATGTTGAAGCTATGTTTGTCCAGATGGTGCTCAATGCATCTATCATCTGTCTTCCTAGGACTTGAAGACAATCCTCAAATAGTCCTTCAGATCATGCGGAGATACATTCACCACTTTTTTGGATGCAAGGCTTGTGCTCAGCATTTCGAAGAAATGGCGAAGGAGTCCATGGATTCTGTTAAAACCTTAGACAAGGCTGTTCTCTGGCTCTGGGAGAAACACAACGTAGTGAATAACAGGCTTGCAGGTATGGAAGACCTGGCTTAGGAAAACCCATCAAAGGTAGCTGTGTCTAAAAGACAAGGCGATGGCATGTTATACGACGTGGTTTACATTTGAACAAAGAGAAATGCAAATTAGGCTCTATAACATGAGTTTAAAACAACGGTAACTATTGTTCCAGCTTGACATTCCTTTATTAAATACTGACTTCAAAAGACTAACTGCACAATTACATTGGTGTACAAGAAAGGGTACTTGTGTATAGAGCAAAACCTAGAGCATCCCAGTCAACTATAATGCTAACCAGCATGCTAACCTTTGCATGAGTGAGAAATATACACTATGCTCCAGTAACATAGTTATCTCTTATGATATATAGTGAAAAAACTTCATCATTCTCAAAGGTACTGTTTCTTCTGAGATTTCACCTGTTGCTTGATGAGAGGATATTTTTGGAGTACAAATCAAAGCCTTTTCAAAAGGCAGCAATACAGTTCAGCTACTTATCGGTGGATAAAACATAATTTCTTTCTGTAACAGTTTAAATAGATGTTAAAACCTGTCTTCATTTTGTTCTGGAGAGATGCCGTATAGAAAATGATGATAATTGAACAGGAGACTTTCTCAGGATAAAAGAGCCTAAACTATTAGCAGATCAGAACCAGAATAAAATAAAATTACTGTATGAAGAAAATCTGTTCCCCACTAGATTGCTATGTTTTCAGTTAGACTAAAAGTACCATTAAAATACTGGTTGTATTTAATCCTTTCTGTTATGGGGATATCAAGTAACTAAAGCACTAAAGAAAATTGGTTTCTCTTTGCACTTAATCCCTGTCTGCTGTTATGGATCTGTGTAATGTAGCATTAGTTACAATTTAAATATGTTATATTGTGTTTATATTATGGTTATGCTGAATTCCCAAGATTTATGAAGTATTAAATACTGTTATGAGTATAAACAGTTTGTCTCTCTTCTCCAAGGAGAAAAAAGTAAATGAAGAGGTATTAAATAAAAACATCCCCTAATTTTTGTTACTATTGCAAGGTTGAACATGGAAAAAGGTAGTCTTGTTGACTTGAAGCTGCTAAGTAGTGGAGCAATGTACTTATTTAGAACATTAAGTTATTGGAAAACTCACATGGATATTGATTTAGATGATGCAACAGCTGGCTAAAATACCCTTTTAGTAAGACGTATAAACATGCTGGAATAAATAATAATGTTAAATTATGCTTTTTAAGTTTGCTAAAATTTCTCTTTGGGACAGTGACTTATTTTAATCCTTAAAAGCTGCATCTGTATTTCTGGTAATATATAAAGCTTTCAATGCGAAACAGTGTTGGACGGGTCCATGAAAACACCTTGGCATAGCCTTCAAGTGTGGATCATGAGATTGTTGTATATGGCTCTGCCCTATTTGTTCCTTTCCTCTTGCTTTAGAATGTACTTTCCTGCTTGTAGTCTTACCATAAGATGTTTTGTTTCTGCTTTCTCTGCTGAAACAAATTGATTACTGAGTGATCTTTATTTAAGATACCTGAAATGCAAACTTACCCACTTACTTGTAAATATCAAGGAAGCAAATATTTTTAAGCATCCTTTGAATCCTTGAACAATATTTTGCTCAAAATCATGGGGAATTTCCTGCCTTTAAAAAGGATAAAAATAATAATAAAATAAGAATCTATATTTATTTCTGAAATATTTAAAGTGTTAGTGTACTAATAACAATCAGCTAAATAAATTAGCTTTTTTACCAGGTAGAGATTTTTGTTCTAAAAATTCTCTGTCCACATTTTAAAATGTTATTTTTCAGAGCAAAGTGCAACACTAGCCACAGCGTTCAGCTCTTTGCCATAAAGACAGAAAGGTGGCCAGAGCTATGAGCAACTGAAATGCTAAAATTGGATCTAGTTCAAGACAATGTTACATGTTTAAATTCTAAAAAGCAAGCTGCAATCTTAAATATGATAATGGTTTTTAAAGTACTGAAAATAGTTTGCTGTAACGCAAGCTATGAAAAACCAAGCTTCGGATGGAAACTCTTTGGCCTTGAAAGCGCTTGCTGCAAACCAAGCTTCAGGATTAAAGAGTATTGAGTGCAAAAGAGCAGTTTGTTTTGAACCATAATTCAAATTAACCCCTGAAAGGCACAAATGGTGGTGTTTTCATGCCTTCTAAAAACATAGCAATTTGTAGTATCTTCTTGTATTAAAATTTGAATGCTACAGCTTTTACTGAGAGAAAAGGAAAATAATTATGACTTAGTGTTTGTATTTTGAAAGAGGAAGCAATACTTTGGAACATAATGGCTGCATCCATAAGGAAACTTAAAAATTTCCAAATCTGTTCATGATTGTCTTCAGTTTAATGCAAACATTATTGTGCTGTGGGCTTTTTTTGCCAACCTCACTATTTATGCCTTCTAAAAACATAGCAATTTGTAGTATCTTCTTGTATTAAAATTTGAATGCTACAGCTTTTACTGAGAGAAAAGGAAAATAATTATGACTTAGTGTTTGTATTTTGAAAGAGGAAGCAATACTTTGGAACATAATGGCTGCATCCATAAGGAAACTTAAAAATTTCCAAATCTGTTCATGATTGTCTTCAGTTTAATGCAAACATTATTGTGCTGTGGGCTTTTTTTGCCAACCTCACTATTTATGAGTGGAAAATGCTCTCTGCGGTGAAGTGTCTGGTGATTCAGCTTTTCTAGTTCATTCACTTCTGATTTTATTTTTTTTCCCCTTCCTCCAAATCAGGTGATTTGACTGAAGATCCAAAATTTCCCAAAGTTCAGTGGCCAACTCCAGACATTTGTCCTGCATGTCATGAAGAAATTAAAGGATTACACAGCTGGAATGAAGCCCAAGTTCTACAGTTCATGAAGTATCACTACAACAGTGGCAATATTCTATACAAATACACTGAAAGCCAGACTGAATCCAGTGAAACTGAACAGGGAGATACAAGGGAGCTGAAAGACAAAAGCCTACTGAAGAAACCAAGTGGAAACAGGGAAAATAAGATCCAGGATAAAGAAAACATACTAGATTCAGAATCTAAGGTGTTAGATAAGCTAATAGCAAATCATGGACCTGTCAAAGATGGCAGTAAAAGCGCAGTTGAATCAGCTAACCTTAAAGAGACGAAGCAGGCTGTGTCTTTCTTAGGGATTGGATTTTCAAACATAGACATGAGTCTGTGTGTCATACTGTATGTAGCATCGTCCTTATTTTTAATGATAATGTACTTTTTTTTCCGAATGAGATCTAAACGGTGGAAAGTGAAGTATTATCGTTCGTCTGTATAGAAGTTTAAATTGGAAACAAAGTTTTCATTGCGTGTGGCTGTTCAGTACCAGATACAGCTTTAATATTTATGATCAGGGATTTTATATACAGTATTCCTTGTTTAAAACCCCTTTGTTCCCAAGTCATTTCACAAGTGTTCTAGCTTAATATATGGAGCTCGCTGTAAGGACCTTAATCTTTAACTGAGGCACATAGTGCTATCAGAAAATGTCCAGTGAAGTAAGCATTGCATTTTTCAGTTAAGATTTTTCCATGACTTACCACCTACATCCTTTACTCATTTTCAGAGTAAACATTACATTATGCAATCAACTGTGCCTCGTTTTAGAAGGAAATTGGATATTGTTTTGTGTACTTCAAGTCAGGTTGTTGGTTTGTTGTTTGGGTTTTTTTGTTGTTGTTTTGTTTTTTTGTTTTGTTTTGTTTTGTTTTAATTTATCCAGAGCTGATTTTACCTACCAGAATACTGAACAGTTATGCTGTTGCCTTGGCTGCTTCATTTGGAGAAGCAAGAATTCTGATTTTATTTTTTTTTTCCCAGGAAACGAGAGTTCTTTTCTGATTAAATCAATTCTAAACCCATGTGGCTTTCTGAAAGATTATTTACACTGCATATTTAAAGTAGAAAGCATTACATGTTCAAATAAGTCTTCCATTCTGCCATGTGTTCCAGCCAAGGATGTGTATATGTCTGCTGTCGTGAGATTTTTGGAGTGGTTTGTATCTCACTAAGCAGCCTGATTCTGATTGCTAATGATGTCTTCTGTTTTCATGGAGTTTAGATGTAAGCAAGGACAGGCTCGGACCCAGTGCTTTACTTGCTTCTCTATTGGATCTGTTAACGGAGCGTTAGAGAACTCTCCTTACTCATTTATGAACCAGAAAAGTAGCTGACTAATTATTGTGTTATCTACAGGGAAGCCGATTCTGATGAACTCCAGTAAAGGGAAACACTGTTTTTAGTGAAGGACAGTGAGACTCCATTTGCATCAACATGCCAGAACAAATTTACAGATCCAGAAATACTAAGTTTCTGATGATGTTGAATAACTCCTTTACAATATAGTAATTTTTCTTCTTGTACGGTGGGGTAAACACTTGACTTGATAATTCCAGTTCTGAGCTCTCACAGAATATCACCTGCTAGCTGTAAAGTTGTCTGTACAGTACTTGGAACAGCCCGTTTCTCTTGCCCTTCTGCTGGAGTGCTCCTCTGTTTGGGTCAAGAAGGGTTTAACTTATGGTTAAGTCCAAGAGCTGCTCCCTTCTGGGATGTGGCAGCAATTGGGAATATGGCAGTCACCTTTACAGATCAGTCTGGGGTCTTGGCTGGCAGCAATTAGAAGAAATCATGAAAACAGTTGTAAAATTACCATTCAGAATGGGAGTTCCTTTCTGCTCCTAGCTGTGGGGGATAATTCATGTCCTGGATAGTGAAGTTTATAATCCTATCCAATGTAATTGAGCATGTTCTAGTTATCCATTACCTAAGCTTTAGTTAATCCTAATAGGTTTTGGCCTCAATGTTTTCTTGTGGCAGTGAGTTCTACAGATTAATTATGTTATATAAAAAGGCTTTTCCTTTCGATTCTACATTTGCAAATTTTAATTTAATTGAACATTTGCTAGCTCTTGTGTTACGCGAGAAGGAATAAATAGTCCCTGGCCAGTTCATTCTATTTATACTGTTAGTGTGTCCTCTTATTTCCATCATAAGCCCTAGCATAAAAAGTTTAAAGCCTAGCAACAAGAATGGTCTAAAAGCACACAAACTCAACAGGGATATTTTTTCATAATTAAATCTTGTTTGTTCACAAAACTGAACATTTCTGACACGACTTTCTGCAGCTTCCAATTGGAATAACAAAATTGAGCTTCAAAGATTTACTGTCCCTTGTTCCTTAAGTTTATCAAAATAACATACGCATAAAGTAATAACCCTCTGCAGTTATTGTAAACATGGCAGAAGAAAAAAATCTCCATTCACATGGCACTGTTAGTCTGATGGACATAGAGGCGCATTATCTGTGGTTTTCTTAAGCCATCGTCACTGTTGATTGTACACACCCCGATGGCTCTTGCTCCAATGTGAGAAACTTGACTCGGTGCCCTCTCCATGGAGCTGGGGGCCGGCTCCTGCCTTCTGCCACACATGGCCTCCGCAGAGCCAGGAGCTGCTGGGAGCACCTGTGGGCAGCTGCTTCTGCCGGTGGTCTAACGTGAAAACTTCTCTCTTTAATTTTGACATGTCTGTGATATTAAGTCAATCTGTGCTTTTTAAAGACCCTCGCTGTTCAAGAGTTCTGGCACAAGGAGCAGTCATGGGTCTGTCTACTTTAGGAATTTATGAGTCCCTATAATTACCTGTATAGCACCTGGGCTTGAATATTAAAACAACTTGTAAGCAACTAGAAAGATAGTGAACCAGTGGTGGAAGGTGGTCCGGGCTGGCTCATTGGTGCCACTTGCTTTGAGCTGGAATCCACTGAGAGGTCCCAGGAGGAGACTTGTTAACAGGAAAGCCTGCAGTTTCCAAATTTAGTTTTGAAAATCAGACAACTTTTAAGTGACCTAATCTGGGGAGATGTTGATATCATCCAACAAGAAAGGACATTTAGCTTCCCAAAAAAACCCAACCAGAACAACCAAAAAACAAGCAAACAGAAAAAAAACAAACAAAAACCACCAAAACCGCAGCATAGGAAGTGTTGGATCTGGAAAATCTGGCTGGTTTCTGTGGGATTGTTGAATTTTCTGTGGTCAGCATGGTTGCATATTTTGAAGTTGAAAATCTGTCATTACTGCTGTTGTTTAGAACTCTACCAAGTATATAGACCTGAGATGGTTAGCTTTGACTCATTCTGCTTATTTTCATCTGTGTATGAAAACAAAAGGCTTTGAAGGTTTGTAGGGGTGATTTTGCCATTAAAATTGCAGCAAATGTGGGTTTGGAATAAGGTGGGGTTTTTTGCTACACATCATTAACTTTCATGTTGCTGTGACCCTGCTGGAAACATGACAAAATGAACTGGTACTCAAACCTGCGGAGTTCTTTTTTTGTTTCTTAAAAGTGTAAAAGCATGAAATTAGGATGTTGATTATCCATGTTGGTGCTCTGTTGTCAGATACCGAGGCTTTCCCTTTAATTGCTGGTAGTGACCTCATCTGGAAAAGTTTTCTTGATTTTGAATTCAGTTGTGTAAATCTTGATTTACTTGTTCATATTTTCTATCTTTATAATGGCAAATTATATCCTTTTATGTACTCTGACTGTAAAGATATACAATGTCTGCTGGAGAATGTGTGATGCTGCTTTGCTGTGGTGCATTATCAGTGGGGGAGTTATAAAAAAGTGTTTCCTTTTTAAAAATTGCCTCAAAGCACCTTCTCCCCAGTCCTGGAGGTTTTATTTGTGTATTGTGTTGTACCACAGAAGTTTCTGCAATGTGGTTTTCGTTTGTGGATCGTACCATGCTGGTGGCAGTCATTTCCAAGAAGGATTTCTTGGCCCTTTGTAATTCATGGAGCCTTCTTTGCTGTTGAGGTGTTTTTAAAGAGGAAATATTAAACCTGCACAGAAAATAAAGGGACTACTGTGGAATGCGCCAGGAGAGAAAGAAAAGCTGCAAGTGCTAAAGAAATCTAATGATGTTATTCCTGGGAACTCTTAATTTTCAATTTCCAGCAGTGTGTCTGTCCATCCTGCTGTTCCTGCTCAGAACTGGATGGGAACTACCACCTTAGCAAGAGGTCCAGGGTGTATTGTCTAGGTCTGTGCATTGCATATGAGGTGTTGAAAATAGTGAATATAACAGTTCAGTAATTTAAATGTTTTATTTATTTTAATTCAGTAACTTGACATTTTCAAGTCTATTCTGGTTTGGTTTGTTTGGTTTTTTACTTGGTCCCATACCTCTCTAGGAACGAAAAGTGACTGTTTTGTACTAAATTGTAAACTAATGTGCTTGTTTAAAATAAATTGCAAACATTTGGGCAAAGTGGTGCATTTTGCCTTTTTACCTGTATTTTCAAGTTCTTTTTAGCTAAACTGTATTGCAAGGATAGCTTGTATACACGTTCATTTCAAAACATATTGGTCATTTTATGTAGGCACTTCATTTTGAAAAGTACCAGGTACAGGTAAATTTTACTCCATGTCTTTCAATTATCCCGTAACTTTATAAAATGTCAGTGAATGTTTGCAGGAGTGATGGAAAAACTGTCAGTTTCTGACCAATTATTTGCACGTTATCTCTCTATATACACACATACAGAAATCTTCCTTTCCCTTAAACCTGAACATATCTTCTTTGGCCGGGATGGTGCTAACCTCCACTGGGGGCTTCTGAATCACAGAATTCCTGGGGTTGGCAGGGGCCTCTGGAGATCATCTAGTCCAACCGCCCTGCCAGAGGAGGGTCACCCACAGCAGGTTGCACAGGATGGCGTCCAGGTGGGTTTGGAATGTCTCTAGAGTGTAGAGAATCTGCGCCTTCTGCTGGCATCTGCAGTGCCGCTGAGGAGGTGGGACAGGTAACTCGTTAAAAATACTGATTGCCTAGCTGCAAAAGTACTCCAAGATATTTTTAGAAGCCAGTAAGATTTCTAAGCCTGTAGGTAAGGTTCTTTGAAATTCTGCACTACAACTCACTTCTCCAGGGAAACGTGTTTCCTTGCTGGCCTCTGACCTTGCCTGGAAAACAAGGATGTTCCCCTGGGGAACCTGAAGAATGGGCTCATGGCCTAAATGTCTTGAGGACAAATGCAGGCATCGGCCCTGCTGGGGCAGGAGTAGGCGTGCCCTGTCCTTACCACCCAAAGTTAATACGTCTACTGCCTCGGTTTAAAGAGGTGCAGGGTCTGATGCCTGCTACACCCTCAGCAGGAGGGCACAAGAGCGTGCAGAGATCATCCAAAAGGGCTCTTGTGGAAACCCACCGAGATGGCGCCACAGTGTGAGTGACCCATGGGACTGAAAACATGAGGCTGTGCAGGGCTGGTGAGTGCCATTGATGGTCCTGAGTGAGACATCAGCCACTGCCCTCCGTCCTGCACAGCCACAACTGCCATGACCCTGCACTGTGCACTGGGGAACAGCCACCACCACACACATGCTTTCTTAAACTGCTTCCTTAGAGGATCAGACTAAAAATCCACTTATAAAACTGAGCTTAAAAGAGTCCATGTGGGTCATCACCTGCCCCCCCAGAAGCTGTTCATGGCCCTGCGAAGGGTTGAGGTGCCCAAGTGCAGCCAGTGCTGGTAGTACCCAGCGTTACTGCAGCACAGTACTGGTGATGCTCCACCAGTGCTGTACCCGTACCCCAGCTGAACTCCAGCCTGACATTTGTAGATACTTTAGTTGGGGACCTCAGATCCTGGTCCCCAAAATATCTCCCTGCATTATTTTCCAACCATACGGGTCTGAGCTGTCGCCGAGGCTGGGACCTGTCCCCCAGCCAGATGAACCATCAGAGGTGACAGTCCTGACCCAGCCATTGGCTGACGCAGCCCTGAACCATGCAGGATCCAGAGTGGGCAGGAAGGCAGCCTGGTGCCCAGGGGTGCTCAGTAGCAGTGTGGGGCCAATGCAGGTGCTGGCAGGTCGGGGCTCTTGGGGGCTCGGTGCTGGTGCCACTCCCCAGCTGCCCCCATGGGCAGGCGAAAGTCCCCGTGCTGTTGTCCGGCAGGAACATATGCGTGTTTGGAGGCTCCCGCCCCTAAGCTGCTTTTATTAATTTGTAATCCCCTGTGAGCAGGAGGTAAAGGGATTCGGGGGATTAACGGGCTCACAGTAACAACCACAATTATCAGCTCCGGCTGCCTGGGGCAAGCAGTGCACACACGCACGGGGCTGTCCACCTCGGCACAGACATGCACAAGCACACAGACACATGCCCACACCTCTCTGCACACACACCCCAACACATCCGCACACGCAGACACACAAGCACTCAGGGAATAGAGCACAAGCACACAGGTACAGACACAGGCGCGCACACCTGCGTGCACACAGAAACCTGCACATCCCTGCTCGCACACCTGCATGGATACACAGGCTGGCACACACACCTCGTGCACGCACAACTGCACACACACAAACTGCATACAAACAAGCGCACACCCATGCGCGCACGCACAACTACACCCACAGCCCTGCGTGTGCATGCCTCTGCACCCCATGTGCACACACGTACTCCTGCACACGTACCCGAACGTACATGAAAATATACACACAGACACGCATCCGTGTCCAGCCCCGTCCTCGGTTGGTGCAATTAATCTCCCCCAGCCGCAGGGCGCTGATTGCCACGGGTCAGGCACAAGTCCTCACCCGCTGCCTATCCGTGCTCATTAACTAATTAACGGAGGGAGATGAATCCCCCCAGCTCCCCACGGGCGGCGTCGGGGGACACCCGCGCCGCGGGGGCAAACGAAATCCGGGCGCGGGGGCGGCCGGGGGGCGGCCGGTGCCGGGGGGAGGCTCTCCTCGACGGCGGCTCCCTCGCCCCGCGCTGTGCCGCCGTCGGGGGCTTTGCGGGGGCCCCGGGGCCGCTTTGCACCCGAGAGCGGCGGCTGCAGCCTTGAGCCCACGTGTCGGGCGCGGCGACCCCGGCCACTCGTGGGACGTGGGGGGGACAGTGCCCCCCCCTCCCCTCCCGCTTTTGTGATNCGGCGCCCGGCGCGCCCGCGGAAGCCGCGATGTTGCTGGAGCGGGTCCGCGCCGGCTCGGAGAAGGCAGCGGAGCTCTGCCCGTTCCCGCGGAGCCCAGGTGAGGGAGGGGAGCGCGCAAACCTCCGCGTCCCCCCGCGGAGGCACCGGTAGCGGCTCTGGGAGCCCCGGCGGGAGCGGACCCACCCGTTCCGCGCTCCACGGGGCACCGTCGGGGCCGCGGTCGGGGCTGGCTGCAGGG